>RPFO01000448.1:1474546-1907046 GCA_009746045.1 Mesostigma viride
CGTTATAACAAGCTCTGCAGCTTCCCGGGCGCATTGATTATAAATCAGCAAGTGCTGACCAGCTACGCTGTCAACGGTAAAGAAAAGTACCTGACTCGTGGCTTATTTGCCAGCAAACAACAGAGAAAGAAAAAAAAGAGTCATCTATTGCACCGTAGGCCGGCAGGATGCCCATCAAGCTGTGCGGTGCCCAACATCAAGGAGGTGCCCAACATGTTTCCATCAAGTTCTCTCATCAAATAATCACAAGAACCAAATTAAGTAAGTACTTGCGTGTCATGGGCATGGGCATGCCACGGAGTACTATGCTAATATCATCAGAAAATGATAGACAAGGAGAAATGGGTTGCCGTCTGCGATAAGCACCTTCCTGTGGGGCATGCTCCCGTTTCCTCCCCACGGGCCCCGCGGCCCATTGCTAGCCAGGGTAGAAGTCCTCAGGTGGAGGTTATTGCCCCTGAGAATAGCCGCTACAGTACCGCCTCGTCTGCCATTACAGTAGAGGACAGCTCAGATGAGGATTATATCCCCCTCTAGTGTCTATATGGTTGGGTCATTGATTAATTAATTAAGATGGTTGGGGCATGATGCAGACGATATTTGTAACTTTCGTGTAATCATTTTCTAATGAGAACCAAATTACATGGCCAGGCTGTGCATATCATTTCCTGGTTACCTTTCAGCGACCTGCCAGACCCATTTTAAGGCGATGTCGCACAATAACAGAAAGACTGCTACCGCTTATGTCGCCACCTGCTGAAGGCATAAACAATACAAGGCGGTGCTCGGACACAAGCTTTAAAAATCCAATCCACCGGATTCCATGAACATTTCTAAAAATCAAATGCAATTTCTGGTCAAAGCCAGCAATAAGCCGCATTAACAATAGCAGCGACGGCTCTCACACCCGGTGAGCAGGGACTGCAGGGTTGGGTGCCTCATTCAAGCCGTGCAATGCCGCCCCACGTTTCAATTAGCTCATCACCAACGTCATGGCATTATCTTTTAATGCATTATTTCCCAGGCAGAAGCATACTAACAATCGAGACACCCCAGTACGAAGCAGTCAACCGCCAAAATGCTAATTCCAGGTCAAGGCCGCGGCGATTGAGCGTTGTGTCCAACCTTGCCTCGATTACTGTCCCGGCTCCGGCCTAGGCTGGTGTCCTCGGCCTGCTCGTTCCAAATTCATGGCTGCCCCATTGTGGGTGTAATGACAGAATTTTATGCAGTGTATCAACGGCAGCAGTGTGTGAACAGCAGCAGACATTGCTGTGTACAGGGTGGCTGGGCCGCGCCGTGCAGTGGCTGGCTATGCTGGCTCGCTGGGCCGCTTGCCCCGGCCTGTGCGTGCGTGGGATCAAACTGTCTTTTCTGGGTGTTCCATATTAATATTAAGATGAGGAGCGGTGGGGTTCGGCCACATTCAAAACCGAGGCCGACAAACATATCGGGCCGATTGATGCTTTACTGGTTTGAGAAAAGACTGTTAACAAGCAAGCGAAGGCAGCCTGCCTACTGTAATCTTATACCAGCTTCCAGTAGAGCAGTCATCACAGACAAAAACAATTCTTCTGTCGTCGGGAGTTCTTCTGTCGCTGCCTAAGTCAAGTCGGGCATCACCGTAGGTCAAATTGTACCATGAACGAGGGCTTCTTTTTAGTTCTTTTCACAATCATCTTCGTGAATTCTGTTTGTCATTATGCCTGCGATCGTCACCTCCCATGATGTAGAGCATCGCCAGTTTCGCCACCGGTACAATTGTCCGTAGTAGTACACACCGTATTGCCCGTCACGTCAACCCACGCTGACCAGTGAACGGCGTCCACGCGACAGTGTTTCGAATCTCCTCGGAAATGCAGAAACGAGAAGTCGTTACCTAGTCGAGAACCATGCTGTTGCAGACGAGAACCAAAAACTGCACCCAAGATCACGGTAACCATCTTCTGATATCTGCAAGATTCGCCTGGATTGCACAGGAAAGATCAGAAAAATTCTCCTGATATTTCGCTCGGATTCGAGTGGCTCCGAGCAACTTTTGTCTGCCGGTGCGATAAATAACATTTTCAAATGCTTGCTTGGCCCGTAAGCCCGTAGCCGCCCCGATTTTTCGAGGTACGGACCATTGCCATGAATATCTTGAACCGCGGTAGCAAAAGGCTGAACAAAACGGACACTTGACTGTGGCTTCTGTGAGTTAGTTAGTTAGTTGAATCCCACGCCGCACATGGGCAGCAGAGTCAATAGTGGCTTCTGTGAGTAGATGTCATGAATGCAGAAGTACTGACAGGGGACCCACGGCGATTCTGTGCAATCATGGACCCAGATGCCGTTTCCGCCATTTAGGAATCTCTAACTTGCGCGAGAAAAAGCGATATCGCAAAGCTTTCGCCTGATAGGTAGGGCACCTTTTCACTTTTCGTAAAGCGCCTTGTGCAGATTTGTTCGTATGGCGGCTCACCTGCGGATAACGATTTAATTTTCATATTATTTCTTTAGTCTCGGTGTATTTACGGTGTTTGGGCGTGGCCTTCGGTGTCCTCAAGGCATTTATACTAGGCAATTCTTAATACATGGACAGTTATGCGGAAGGGCTTTTATAGCAGCACGTATTCGTTACAAGCATGATTGCCACTGACAAGTTGCCTCAGCAGCAGAGACAACGCCGTGCTTTATCTCCTTGCATCGGCGATGCCGAGACCCCGGAGCAGAACTCGTCCCTGGCGTTGCGCGCATTGGCCGCTCAGCAATTCGCTGCCCTAGAACAGGAAATAGTGCCACCTGACCAGCAGTTGATTCCGGCAGCCCTAGCAACTGCGTTTGGAATAGCCGATGCTGCCACGTACGTCGAAAAGATAGACCCCCGAGATGACTATCCAGCCAAGGGATACGTGGGTAGGTCGCTGAACAGCTCTATTGGGGACAGGAGCGGCTGTTACGACGTTAGAGGAAGAACCAATTTTGCAGTAGAAGACACAAGCCCGTTCACTCCACGGCAGCCGGCCCAAATTGGCGAGCCGCCTTTGGGCGATGGCAAGGGAGCTAGGGGAGATCGGGGCGTAAAATTTTCCTCCGGCAAAGGCGGGGCCTTTGCTTTCCCAAGGCCTTCTGCTCCTACCCGCAAGTCGGGCAAACACCCGCCATCCGACGTAGCGGCGGGCGATCGAGATGGCCAAGTTCAATCCTCCAAGACGGGCGTGGAGCCGGCCGCCACGGGGGATAAGCCTCGCCGCTCCTTCCCAGGGGAGCCAGCCATGGGCTCCGGGGCGTTCATGAGCTGCACCCCCAGCGCGCGCACGCCTGCCGATCTTGCCGCCAAGGGCGCCTCCCAGAAGAGCAGTGAGCGGGGAGAGGACGGGGCCGTGAACGTCAAGCCTGAGGGTGATTTCCGGCCCGCCAACGGACCGGGCCTGGCTTCCAGCGCACCCCAGCAGGGGGCTCCCCCGGGCGTGGCCCGCAGCAGCGCGGCGGCGGACAAGGATGCTGACGCCAAGCGGGAGACTGACAACAAGGGCGTGGCTCTGAGCCCGCGTGTGGCCCCCCCTGGCCGTGCGTCTCCGCCCAACAATGCCGGCAGCGGGCCGGTGGGATCCCTGCCCCTCGCCGGGAGGGACAGCCAGAATGCCCCGGCAGGCAAGCCGGCACTGGCGGAGGAGGGTGGCGGCGCACCCATGGGAGATCGGGAGAGGGCCCTTGAGCGTGATGATGTCAGCAAGAAGTCGGACAGCGGCGGAGGGGAGCGGGGCCCGCGGGGGGCCACCCTGCAGGAGGCGAGTGGGCAGAGCCAGCAGGGGCCAAGTGCCCCCGTTCCAGCTGGTAGCAGCGGCGGCGGTGGGAGTGTTGCGATCGCACGCCCCATCCCCATCACGCCCGGAGTTGGAAACCCTGCCATCGTCGCGGCGGTGTCTGGCGGCGCCGGCAGCCTGAGCGGGGCCAGCATTGGGGCTGGGGGTGGGAGCGCTGGGGTTGGCTGCGGAGCTGCTCCACCCCCCGAGAACAAGCGCAAGCGCAAGCACATGTTGATGGGCGGTGCGGAGGCCGGGCGTGACGAGGACGTGGCAGATGATGACGACGAGGATGACGGTGGAGCCGCCGAGGACGAGGAGGACGAGGAGGGCCGGGGGGCTGAGTGCGGGTCGGACGTGGACGACGGCGGCGAGGAGGCCGGTGACGGCTCCGGCAGCGAGCAAGGCGCGGGCGATGGAGGGGACGACCGCGGGTCCTCTGGGCGCCAGCAGGGCTCCGGTGGCCGCGCGTCCAAGCGCGCACGCCTGGTGTGGACGCCTGCGCTCCACTGCCGCTTCATGGAGGCGGTCAACCACCTGGGCCTCGCGAACGCGGTCCCAAAGACGATCATGCAGCTGATGAACGTGGACGGGCTCACGCGCGAGAACGTGGCGAGCCATTTGCAGAAGTACCGCATCTTCAAGAAGCGGGAGGCCGCGTCGTGCAAGCCCGGGTGGATGAGCCCGTTTGCCAAGCCCGCAGGTGGGTGGGGCGCGGCACCGTGGCGCTGTCGCGTATGTCTATTTGTGTGGTTTTATGCCCGTGTACTTGTGTGTGCCTGCTTTGCTGTTCTCTCTTTCTCTCTCTCTCTCTCTCTCTCTCTCTCTCTCTCTCTCTCTCTCTCTCTCTCTCTCTCTCTCTCTCTCTCTCTCTCTCTCTCTCTCTCTCTCTCTCTCTCACGCACGCACACACACACACACACACACACACACACACCTCTGTCTGTGTGTGCACGTGCACCTTTGTAGTTGCCCACGCCACTGTGCCTTCGTGTGCCTAGGGATAATCAACGCCCGAGTGTCACCGTTGCTGATGAGTTGTGGGTGCGTTGTCTCATGTGCGCTGGATGAAGACTTGGCGTGTTAATGGCATCGCATTGGCAGTGTTCCAGTACGGTATAGTGTACTCCATGTGCCGCTTACGCTGAAGAGATTGATTGTTGTGGTTCCAAAGGCCAGGTTCCCCACTGTACTCATGTGCAGGTCGCGAGTCTGCCACGATGAGTTTAGTGGTGTGGATGCCCAGCCATCGGCTCTGCCAGGCGCACCCCTCCTACTCCTGTAGCCATTGTTACCGGTCGATAAGCAAGCACGCGCCACCCCTCCCGTCCACCCCTTTATTCATGGATGGCTAGCAGCATGCATTGCAAAATCAGCGCTGTGGTGCTATGTGTGTCCATGAGGTTCGTGTGTGAGTAAGTGGGTGCAGACAGAGGATGGACATTCAATCGTTACTTTTCTTAATCGATTGTTGTGGGGACAAGCGTGACGTGGGTTTCCTTGCTTTGGCAGTCGCACGGCACCTGTGGGCGGGGATAGGAGTGATGGGGTACTAAAGAGTATGATTCCAGTAGGACATGGAGCACAGCAAGGATCAAGCCAGTTTACCCACTCAACTGGAAAATGTTCGGCAGTTACCGTCTGCACCCCTCTTTTCTCATCACCCCCCTGCTTCCCTCACCCGCCTTTTCAACCCCACCCTGGAACGCCATCTGCAGTTCCAGCACCTGTGCCCATGGCGCGCATCTTGCCGTCCATGCCACCCATGTACGGCAATATGTGTGGCATGGTCGTGCCGGATGGGAGGATGGACAACAACAACCACCCGCGGCTGCAGCAGCACCAGCACATGCCTGTCCCCCGCAGGCCTGGCCAGGCAAGTGAAGAGCTTTAGAAGCTGTCAATACTAGCTGGAAATATCAATCGAGCAACCAACTAGTTTTTAACCATTTGGTATGAGGTCACCTGTTGTAGGATGGTGTTGAGATGTCGTAGCGCCTGTCGAGCCTCCGCAAGGTAGTGAATGCTCCAGGCGGCAAGCGCATAGGGCCCATGGTTCCTGTTGTGGGTACGGCTTTTTTCCCTAGGGAAGTGCATGGCCACTGTGACATGTTGTCAGAAGACAGTTTCTGCCACGGGCCTCATGGGAATACGTTCCGGGACAAGGTGGTGGGCAGGGCCGTTGTCACAGAGTGGTGGTGTGCTAACTGCTGATGATGTGTTTTCAGAGATCTGTGTGGTGGCTGCTGGGCATGCCGGTCTGCCGGTGTCTTTGTAAGGGTGCGTCCTTGTCTGGGACAGGTCAAGTGCTTGTGAGGATGTGCTGCATTGCTGCATTCTCTCGTGCTGAGTGCATATGTCAAGGGTGCATTCATGGGGGCAAACTGCCTGGCATTTGCCTTCTTGGTGAGCCCGCTTGTGCTGAAGTAACTTGCTGTGTCCGGCACGCATATGTTATGCTTTTGTCGTGGCTGCCATTGTCATTATTATCGCTGCAACAGGATGGCTTCCTGCCCATCGCCTGGGAGGCGCGGCATCCCCATCAGATGTAGCTTTGAGGATTGGCCCCCAGATGCAACAGGGATTGCAACAGAATCAGAATGGAGATTTGGAAGCACGTTGCATGCTATGTTTGGAAGGGTGG
This sequence comes from Mesostigma viride, assembly GCA_009746045.1. NCBI lineage: Eukaryota > Viridiplantae > Streptophyta > Mesostigmatophyceae > Mesostigmatales > Mesostigmataceae > Mesostigma > Mesostigma viride. The sequence goes on from RPFO01000448.1 coordinate 1,480,976, forward strand.
ATTATTTTTCTTGGTGGAGTTGGTTAACCGCTGTCATTTTTAGTGGCTGGCTTGTAGCCCTAATGTGCAGATCTTTTTACTTGTGGATACTGTGTCCTTGGGCTTGAGCTTGTAAAGTACAGCCGTGCATGACTGCTTTGAATGACAGTCATGAGTGCCATGATATTTTCTGTCCCAGTCAGTGTTGTCCAAGGAGGGATTGCGGATGGCGTTTTCCCATGTTGACTTTTTAACTTGCGGCACCCACATTTTGTGAAAATATCATTACTTTCTTTGTCATTTTTCTTTTAAAACATGAATTTAGATCGCTTACATTATTGTTACTGCTATTGACTGTGGCTATCAAAGAATAATTGCATGAGGTTGTTTCATGTGTTGAGGCTTTCCACATTTGTGCTGGCCAGTGATAATATTTGCACACAACTACTTGGGTGCTTTTGCTGCCATGCAAGCAATTGCAAACAACTTGGCCCACAGAGTAAAATGTGTTACAAAGATGTTGGAATGCCATGCGTGTATAGTTGTCTCACCTCATAAAAACAGCGTCCACGAATAGTTGTCTAAAACAGCGTCCAGGAAGAGTCGTGCTACTGGCTTTGTGCTACAAGCAAATGTTGCTACCAGGACCCCTGCCACCACATATTTATAATTTAATTGAATTGTAACATGCTCTTTCGGGAGCCACGAGGTAGCCATGGCTGACGGCGGAGCTCATAACTTTCACGCTTGAGCACCGAATTGAGCCGTGAATATCACAATCGACGCGTCTTTCTACGACGCACATTAATTAACTAATTAATTATCAACATCACTCCGTTGGGAGTAGATGTAGCACATAGCCCTGAGAAGGGGCGCTGGTTGTCTCCTTGATATGGCTTTTAATACATTCTAGGCTACTTCATGCAAGGGTGGGAATGTAAGCTACCCCTGCTCTAGGTGCACCAGGGCACCCGCACCCTCATGGTCTATCACGCTATGCCCGGGTAAGGGGGGAGCATGCCTGTGAGGGGGAAGATCATCATGGCTATACAAAAACTAGAGCGTGGCATCTCAGCAGAGAGCAGCTCTCTGCATGGGCACAGCATTACTAAATAAAACTAGGCATCGTCTGGAGTGTGGCTAATCATAGGCACACATGTACATGATTAAATAAAGCGCGTGGCTTAGCTGGAATAGGGCCTCTAGGAGGCGTACATGTACATGGCCACGGTCTATCTATTCTACACTAATTAATTAATTAATTAATTAGGAACATAACTCCGTTGGGAGTATATGTAGCACATAGCCCTGAGAAGGGGCATATGAGCCTATAATACATTCTAAGCTACTTCCTGCAAGGGTGGGAATGTAAACAACACTTGCTCTAGGTGCACCAGGGCACCCGCACCCTCATGGTCTATCACGCTATGCCCGGGTAAGGGGGGAGCATGCCTGTGAGGGGGAAGATCATCATGGCTATACAAGAGCTATGGCATGGCTTCTCAGCAGGGAGTGACTCCCTGCATGGGCACTGCATAATTAAATAAAGCTAGGCATCATCTGGAGGGTGGCTCATCATAGGCACACATGTACATGACTAAAAAGGCTAGGCCTAAGCTGGTATAGTGCCTGTAGTAGGCGGGCATGTCCAAGGCCACTGTCTAACTATTCTACACTACTGATGTATTCCCCTAGGCTGGGGCTGGAGTTGTCGGGGCCGCGGTGGTCGAGGGGGTCGCTTGCCAGGGCTTGTGGCCGACGTAGATGGCCGCCCCCTTCCAGTACACCGGCTGGCCCGCCTTGGTCTGCCGGAGCTGGATGTAGGTCGGCCATAGCTCCCGTCGCCGTTGTTGCTGTGCCGGGGTCAAGTCGTCGTCCACGGTGAAGGGAGTATTCGCGAGCCGCTTGCGGCGTCTGAGAAACGAAATCTTGTCCGCTGGGCTATCAAAGATGAGAAGGAGCGGAGGCGCCCCTGCCTTACCCCGCGCGCGGGGGAGGCGGTGGGCGGTCAGCTTGATCTCACCAAGAAGGCCCATGCGTGCAAGGATTTTGCTCTCAAACGCACGTGCAAGCTTCTCGGAATTCTCACCTTCTTCCATGTCCAAGTTCTTGAGTATGGCGTTGAGGCTGCGCTTGGCGAGCTCGGCCTCCTCGCGGAGGTCAAGCGTCTGCCGCTGGAGCTGGGCTGCGACGGCGGAGGTGGTGGAGGTGGTATGTTGCTTAAGCATGTCCGCCCAGGTCGTGATGGGAGGAGCATCGCCGGCCAGGCCAGCCGAGGCTGGCTTGGCGGCAATGTCCTTCACTGCCTGGGCGGTGAGGCCCAGGCAGTTCTACACTACTACTGCTGTATTCCCCTAAGCTGGGGCGTCTGGAGTTGCTGGGGCCGCGGGGGTCGCCTGCCAGGGCTTGTGGCCGACGTAGATGGCCGCCCCCTTCCAGTACACCGGCTGCCCCGCCTTGGTCTGCCGGAGCTGGAGGTAGGTCGGCCATAGCTCCCGTCGCCGTTGTTGCTGCGCCAGGGTCAAGTCGTCATCAAGGGTGAAGAGGGTCTTCTCAAGCCGCTTGCGGCGTCTGAGAAAAGAAATCTTGTCCGCCGGGGTCTTAAAGGTGAGAAGGAGCGGGGGCGGCCCTGCCTTACCCCGCGCGCGGGGAAGGCGGTGGGCGGCCAGCTCGATCTCACCAGTAAGGCCCATGCGATCAAGGATTTCTCTCTCAAAAGCACGCGCAAGCTTCTCGGAATTCTCACCTTCCTCCATCTTCAGATTCTTGACAATGACGTTGAGGCTGCTTGACAACGACGCACATGCTGATATAATTTTCCGAAGCTGTTACGCAATATCATGTCGAGCAAACGCAACTCGACGAATCGCAGTTTGGAAGCTGCGATGAGCCAAGCAACTACGCCTGCAGCTCCGGCTGCAGCTTCGCCGCCCGGCCTCGCAGGCAACCGTGACCCTAGCCAAGCGATAGTGGTTCACTCGGCTCCCTCCGCGGCCTCGCCATCGGCATCGCCAGACCCTAAACGCAGCCGCTCATGCATCCTTTCCACGCGAACCGCGTTTCAAGCTCCACTCCTTCCATGCCGACGATCACGACTGGTACAACAACATTTCCCCGGCAACTGCTCTGCATTGCATTTTCTTCGGGGACTACGCCTCGCTTCTTGAGCTGTGCCTCCACCTTCACAGCATCCGCCGCCTACTGGAATATGACGGCACTGATTTTAAACACTGATGAGCCGCGACCTGCTGCTAACGGGCCTCTACCCCTGGCCCGAGCTTCAGCAGATGCTTCTCTGCTCCCTGCTGACGAAGTCCGACGGCGAGATCTGGGCCCCCACCATCTCCGCAGCCACGTACCGCTCCATTCTCACGGAAGCCTTCCAGCAGCACGTGACCCCCCTTGCCGCAGATGTGGCGGCAATGGGCGGCACGCTGGCTACTGCATGAGCTCCCTCACCTTTCCACCACCGTCACCTCCACCTCCACCCTCCTCGCCTCCACCTCCACTGCCACCTCCACCTCCACCGCAGACATCAAAGCCCAGCTCCTCGACATCGACCAGGGTCTCAAGGACTGCGCCATCGCAATGGAATGCCTGCAGAACACCGCCGGCATCACCGCCCAGTCGGCGAAGGACATCGCTGCCCAGCCCGCCTCTGCTGGCCGAGGCGGCGACGCCCCTCCCACCCAGACCTGGGCGGACCTCAGTGCTCAAGCACCACGCCACCTTCACCACCTCCACCATCGCGGCACAAGCCCTCGACCTCCGCGAGGAGGCCGACCGCACCCAGCGCAGCCACAAGGTCATCGTCAAGCACTTCGACCAGCCGGCAGAAGAGACCTCGACGACTCTTCTCACGGCATTTAACTCGTCGTCTGTCCCAACTCAGTCCTCACAGGAGGACTGAGTTGACAATTTTCAACCGCGTGTAGCGACTAGGTGGGGGGTCCATCCCAAATGTTTTGATGTGGATCGGGGGTGTACTAGATGTCATTTTGTTGGCAAAAATACTGCATATGTGAAAACTTGACCCGAACACCTGAAAATTACACGGACGTTGGGCACCTCTCGCGAATTTGCATTTTTCGGGATAAGAACGAGTGGGAAAAATTCAATCAAATCCTGGTGCATGAAGAAAAAATATAGGCATGTAAACAATACAGTTCTTGAAAAGTGGCAAAAAACTGGGCTCGATTTGGCCACTGCAACTGCCTGAAACAATTAAAAAACTCTCAGTCCTCAGGAGAGGAATGGGGCTTTTGCTAACTTTGCTAGCATGTAAGTGCGGTCATACTACACACCACCGTGGCCACCAACCATCCCAATCAACTCATTTCCCTTCAAGCATTACAGGACAACACACTTGCATCATCATACTTCAGGTATATCATACCTTATCATGCAGTGAGAGCCTATGCATGCATGTAGGGAAAGGGCTTGGATACCTACCAACAAAGGGTTATGTTTTAAGTGTCAACCACCAATATAATGGGTAGGTTAAGCATATTTCCATTGTTTCTAACAACAATAGATATGGCTATAACTGTTTTGCCTTGCCATGATGTGGCCAACATAGTTGCTGGCACATGATGGCAGTGGTTTGTCACCAAGACTTTTCACTCACCCGTAAAAGCTTGAATGCACCCTTGACGCAGCCCGTGGCCACACAATCATGCAGTATGAACGTAGCAAAAGAATAACTAACATCTACGAAGGTGTTTAAACCTGCACAGCTCCTAAAACCCTGCACAACTACACTGGGTTAAGGCAAATGCCTGCTAACATCATCTGAAAAGGGGGTTTTAGAGAGGGGCAGGCAACGGTCAAGAAAGAGCATCAAGACTTGAACCTGACAACGCCTCGCAAGCTTAAACTCATGTACGAACATCAAGAAACGAAGAGGCAACGATTATCCGGCTTTACCTGGCACGGCTGGCGTTACCTTGGCCCAGGCGGTGCCCGCAAAAGTGGCACTTTGCGGCACATAGACCATGACGTGACAGAATGGTCGAAATCATCAAATCTATACTGTCACTCAATTTATTCTAATACAATGCATGTTAAAATGTAGAAAGAAACCTATCCGCCATTGAAATTGCGCCGGAAAGCAAGCGCAGTCATCAATTCCGTCGACCTGCCTTATCGCAGTTTTTTCCAGCAAGAACAGTGCCGACACCGGGTAAATCGCATCCCCGCGAGCTAAAAATTGATTTTTGTCATCTTTAGAGCATGTTAAATCTATTTCCTGAGTTTGGACAGCTAACTCGTCCGCAAACGTAAACTGCATGCATGGGCGCGAGCCGCCATGGCTAGGTCGTGCATTTCCGGAACTCGCGTTTCACGTGGAAAAGTACCCTTACCACCTGTACTTTGACCGTACATTTTGCCGCTCATACCAAATCCAAAAAAATCCCAAAAATATGTCCAAGAAAGATCTTTTCACGTAGTATTTGAATAAATTTTGAGAGAATTTTTTTGTCAAACATTCTGACCGGGGCGAATTTTCTACGAAACCCAAAAACTCGGTCCTCTAGAGAGGACTGAGTTCAACTCAGTCCTCCGTAGAGGACCAGAGACAGACGACGAGTTAAGCGCGACATTCTTGCCCCCATATTTCAGGATGATGAACTCAGGTCGTCGTCCAGCGTGAAGTGAGTCCTCGAGTCTGAGCTTCTTGCGTTTTTTAAGATCTCCGCCATGTACAAAGGTGAGGAGCACGGGTGCCGGGCCAGCCTTACCCCGCGTGCGGGGGAGGCGAACAGCCGACATCCGCAGCTCACCAATAATGTGTATATTGAACGACTCGAACTGACGCGGACAAGATAACGGCAGGCTCGAGCTACCATGCCGGTCCGGATTCTCTCGATTTCTGGCCTGTGCTGGTTGTCTCCTTGATATTAGATTGGTTGAATATAGTTCGTTTTCGGCTAGGAGGCGTGGCCTTTGCATGACGGGCAAGAGGATTTCAGCCGTGGGCAACCAAGCACTGATGTCGTCGGGCTAGTCCGACGAGTGCGCACGTGAACCGGCACTCCCGAGTCCCGGTCACACACGACACTGGCATAGAGATAGTCAGCTGCACCGCCTCATGTCGGCGAAACCCATAGTTCCATCGGAATCGTTTCAGCGGCCGGCACTTCCTCTCCGCGTTTCCTCAACCTCGTTTTCAGGATCATACTCTTCGTTCCTGCATTTTCCTCTTCCACGCAGGTTGTGGCTTTTTTGAAAGCCACGAATGTACCCGGGGATGGGACGCTTCGGCTGCCTCAATGCCTACACATTCAATACGATGTCCCCCTCTCACCCGTCCTCAGAGTGCAATCATACGCCGTATAATACGGTATAATACGGTATAATACGTAATACGCTGGCTTTGAGCGTATGATTCATACGTTATAATACGTTTTAGCGTATAATGACGTATAATACCGTATTATACCGTATGATGCCGTGTTTTCCGCGTTTTTTTTACGTTTTGCGCGGCTAGGATGCCAGAACGACAGGGCAACGATTTGAAGCCACAGATTTCGTATCTCTACTATAAGTACTGACCCGTCTGAACTTTCACAATTCGACGCGATCTTATTTTGACATTGTGGTGCACAGTGCGCGCACCGTGCGGAGGTGGCCATGGCGACGTGCGTTCCGTTAAAATATGGCTAATCCGGCGGGCGACAGGCGAAAAAATTAAGCCGATGGTTAAAAGTGATGTTCTATTATGATGTTTCATAGCAAGATCTGCACTATTTGCAAATTCGCTGCCTTTGTTGGTACAGATTTGCACGGGGGTCTCATCCAACAATTTGGCCGCGATGAATAATCTAGCATGTGTGCCTGCGACGGTAGAACTCGATATTCGTGGGTTATTTTGATGCAGCAAGAGCCGTTTAGTAACGGACACCATGAAAATAACCTAAGCATCTTCGATCTGCGGCCATTTCCTGTCATTTCTAAAATGATTTCGTTCAGGCCTGCGCGATCCGCGGTTAATCCATCCATGGCTGGCTGGCTTTTCTTGCGCGCCTGGGTAGGAAATAATGCCGGCCGTGGTACGTTGATTTGCCGCATGTCACCGCCCAGTCTGTTTGCGCTCTTAATGAACCTGGCATGAAACTTTTTGCGCCGTTTCTGGGCTTTTCTTGCTATTTTGTTCTCCACTTGTTGCAGTTGTGCTATCAGATTTTCCGCAGCTTTCAATGGTTTTCCTTACGCTGCGTATGCCATGCTTCCTAAAGCTACCCAGAATTGATCGGGCAGTTATCTGGCTTTGCTACGCTTCCTGTATGGAGGTTTTCACACGGTAGACATTCTATATTGCGTAGTCAAGGACCCTAGCTGCCTGGGAGCGGCATCACCGTTGCAAGGAGCTGGCGAGCTCCACTAGGAGCCGGGTGTTGACAAAGTGTGACAATGCTTGACATGTCAGGTTGACAAAGTGTGACAAAGTGTGACAAAGTGTGACATGTGGTGTGACAAAGTGTGACAAAAGCTATACAAATGTTGACAAAACCATGACATATCAGGTCGATTTTACAAGACAATTCTTGACAAATTATCAAGGTGAAAGTGTCAAAAAATGTCACACATTGTCAACGTCACGCATTGTCAACATGAGAGTGAGATTTTATCACATTTTATCACACCACAATTAGTGACATTTGTGCACATTTATCACAACACAAACGTTGATATATCACAGACAATCCTGAAAATTTATCAGGACTATAAAACAGACAAAAAGTGACAAAAAGTGACAAAAAGTGACAAAAAGTGACAAAAACCAGTGAAATTTTTCTTTTTATTACAAAATAAGCATTACTTAATGCTGACAGCAACAACGATTGTCTCGTAGGCAAAGTTCGGACGGCAGCCCATTGCGTTGCGTGCAGCCCGTTGTGAGCATGACTTCCACGGAAAGCTCTAAATGCTTGCAAAGAATTTGCAGGCAGCCGCCCGTTGGGTATATTGTGTGCAGCCGTCATTTGCGGATGTCATTTTGATTAAAAGCTCTCGACTCTCCTGTAAAACACAGAAAAAAGATGCAGAGGTGGAAATAACATCAATGTATACATGGTTGTTGTCAGTTGTGCAACATTAAAGAGGCAGATTACGTTAAAAAACCTGTACAAAAACTTCCCTCTCTTGCTGCAAATGCAAAGAAGAAAGCACTGATCTATTTGGAACAAAAAAGGTAGCTGCAGGCAAACATACACTGCGCAAAGAAAACACCTCATCACACAGATTCAAAGACAAACCTGAGCAACCCGTGCATGGACCCTAGACGAGTCCGCCGGCTACGTCGATGACGACGATGGTGAGGATGCATATGGCACCAGAACAGCCGAGACTTCCTGCAGAAGAAAAACAAAAATTATGAATGTTTATTCGTAGTCAATAACAAATTTATTACGGTATCCATTGTGTACGAAATTTGGAGCATATGTTATGTTAATCGATTAGCTGCGCAAGCACACTTCCTTAAGAGGGCATAACGATTGCAAGGTGCTTAAAACCCACCACAAGGAATTATAAAGCTGCCCCACCTGCCCCCCATGACAAGGAAAAACTAACCCATTTGCCTACCCCCATGACGCGGAATAATCTCCCCCCCATACCTGTCCCCCATGACAAGGAACAAGCCCCCCTGCCTGCCCCCCATGACAAGGATTAAACCCCCCTGCCTGCCCCCCATGACAACGATTAACGCCCCCCGCCTGGCCCCCAATACAAGGAATAATTACGCCCCCTACCTGCCCCGGGCATGACAAGGAATCATTGACCCCCCCTGCCTGCCCCCCACGACAAGGAACAACTAACCCCCGCTACCTGCCCCCCACGACAAGGAATCATTGCCCCCCCCTGTCTGCCCCCCGTGACAAGGAATAATTAACACTCCCTGCCTGCCCCCCACGACAAGAATCATCCCCTCCCCTGCCTGCCCCCCACGACAAGAATCATCCCCCCCCTGCCTGCCCCACATAACAAGGAACACTTGACGCCCCCTACATGCCCCCCACGACAAGGAATCATTGCCCCCCCCTGCATGTCCCCCATGACAAGGATCAACTACCCCCCCTGCCTGCCCCTAATTACAAGGAAAAATTACCCACGCAGCCTGCCCCCCATGTGACAAGGATTAGCCCCCTCTGCCTGAACCCCCATGACAAGGGATAATTACCCCCCCCCGCCTGCCCCCCATGACAAGGAGTTACCCCCCCCCTGCCTGCCCCCCATGACAATGAATCATTACCCCCCCTGCCTGCACCACATTACAAGGAATAATTAAGCCCCGGCCCCTGCCTGCCCCCCATGAAAAGGCAATCAACCCCCCCTGCCTGCCCCCCATGACAAGGAGTAACCCCCACCCCTGCCTGCCCCCCATGAAAAGGCAATCAACCCTCCCTGTCCGCAACAAGACAAATGTAAAAGAAAAACAAAAATGATGAATGTTTGAAAGTAGTCGCCAACAGAAATATAACGCGGTCCATTGCTACAAGATTTAGAGCATATGCTCTGTTAATCATGTAGCTACAAAATCGCCATTTCGTAAGGGAGGACAACTGACTGTGAGGTGCTTTCAATCCCATGACAAGAAATTTTTAAGCTTTTCTGCATGCCCCCATGACAAGGAATAATTAACCTGTCCTGCCTGCCCCCATGGCAAGGAAAAATTATTACCCCCGCCTTCTCCCACCCCACGACAGGAAATCATTTACCTCCCCTGCCTTCCCCTCATGACAAGGAATAAGAAACCCGTCCTGCCTGCCCCCCATGGACACAAGGAATCGTTAACCCCCCTGCCTTCCCCCACCCCATGACAGGGAATCATTAACCCCCCCTGCCTTCGCCCACCCCACTACAGGGTATCATGAGCCCCCCCTGCCGTCCCCTCATGACAAGAACAATTAACCCGTCCTGCCTGCCCCCCATGACAAGGAATAAATGTATATGCAATGCGCCTGCCCCCCATGACAAGGAATAAGTAACCCGTCCTGCCTGCCTCCCATGACAAGGAGTGATTAACCCGTTCTGCCTGTCACCATAAAAAGGAATAATTCACCCGCCCTGCCTGCCCCCAAGACAAGGAATTACTAACCCGTCCCGCCTGCCCCCATGACAAGGAATAATTAACAGGTCCAGCCTGCCCCCATGACACGGAATAATTGACCCGTCCTGCCTGCCCCCATGACAAGGAATAAGTGACCCGTCCTGCCTGCCCCCATGACAAGGAATTATTAACCCGTCCTGCCTGCCCCTAATGACAAGGAATAATTAACCCGCCCTGCCTGCCCCCATGAAAAGGAACAATTAACCCGTCCTGCCTGCCCCCCATGACAAGGAATAATTAACTTGTCCTGCCTGCCCCCATGACAAGGAATAAGTAACCCGTCCTGTATGCCCCCATGACAAGGAATAATCCTCACCCCTCGGCAAAAATGCCAGGTAAAGGGAGTTAAAAACAACAGGAGGCACTGCATGCGATTCCACCTACAGCACGGTGATATCCTTAGTATAGACCCTATGTATGGGATCGTAACCACTACTCACCACAAGTCTCAAGCAGGAGCCAGTCTCAGCCATTCGCGGGTAGGCCGCATGCCCGTCCGACGGTGTCAGTCACCCGCAAGTACACGCGCAAAATGGAAGAGGAAACGGCAACACAAATGTATACATATGATGACGAGCACGGAAAGCACCATGGTAATGAAAGCATTCAGAGAATACACATTAAAATCTCTGAAATACGTGGCAAGCTTTACCCGCAACGAAACGGCCCTACACATTCGAGCACGGGATGCTAACTATATTCGTGTTGTTAGTTAAACCGTACGACAAAAATTCGCTGACCGTGGTGCCGTTGAAGGAGCTTGGCGCGCTCCAGACGTCCTGTTCGAGCTGCGTTACAGCGTAAAGAGCTGCTTGGCTCAGGACTGCACACGTTTCTCCCTCAATGGCTACCACCATGTCCTAGCTCAGCATACATACATCGACAGTGCACCTACATCGTTACTGATAGCGGTTGCTGAAGAAATCACATCACTTCGAGGGCCTGCAACATCTCTTATTGCACAATCTTGGATGGCGCTCACTGCTTACATAGAACTTCGGTGAGTGGCCCCGTTGCTCGAGCCCTCTCTGCCCGGCGGCCGGCGCTAGCCCCAAGCACTAACCGTAGACATGGTTTTTCCTGCGCGCAACACCTACTTCTGCCTTCGTTGAACGCTGGCCTTTGGCGCAAACTTTGAATTTTGGGAAAGGATGCTGACGGGCAACTGTTGCGCAATGCAGTTTTTCCGGGTACGGCCGCTCCCTGAATGGTACGGCGATCAAGGACGCGATTACGCCAGCAGCAAGCGATCCCAACCAAGCGATACTGTAGAGTGACGACTGTTTCTCTACCACTGGTAAATACTCGTCATAAGTACTTTTACTTAATTTACTGGACGTCATCTGATGGCTGTCGGATGACTGGCATGGCCAGGGCATGGCCACAAACTTACGGACCGCCGATAAGAGTCAGCAGACTGACAGACGGCCGCAAATGCGTGGACAATACTAATAGACGACGCCAACTATCGTCTTGCGCAAAGTCTTGCAAGCTTGTGCAAGTGATTCCCGTGGTGGCGACTTGCGACTTGCGCGGGTGTTCCCGTTGAAGCTAAACGATGACAAACGAAAGACGTGCTTGTGCTCCAAGGAAAAGCTTGTGGCCGGGGAAGGTGGAAGACGGAAGCTACGCCAAGGCTCGCAGCCAAGGTGGGAATTACATGCTGTGACTTTTTCAGCAATGGCGGTATGGTAGGAACGAATAACTACATATAAGGAATAGGATCATAGACTCACTGATGACCGTCATGATTTTCTTAGCAATTAAATCGCCGTCCTTGATGAAATTTATCTAGCTAGCTCGGAGGGCCAGAAGAAGCCATCGGGGGAGAAACACAGCCAGGATCTAGAATTAAGTTGTCATCGATCTGTTCGCTGGTAGGCACAGCGCCATTCGGACATCCAGAAGCTAACCCACTCTTAACCGTTTGAGGTGAGTAAGTAATTCTTCGTCCGAAATACTGACAGTCTTGCATCGACTTGAACACGCCGTACGCACGTGACATTCTCGTGCATTGCCCTAGGGCCCACCGCCCATGATGCTACATGGGCCGCCCAGAGTTTCCCGCCAAGTTAGCCATGCTCGCAGTACATTCATTTTCTCCTAGATACACAAGGTCAATTGTACTATTCAAACCAAATCTGGTTCAATTCTTATGAAAGGCATCGATATCAAGGAGACAACCAGCGCATGGGAGAATCCGGACCATGGTAACTCGAGCCTGCCGATGTGTACAGGTTGCGTCACGTGCTTATGAATTAGGTATTTAAATAATGTACAGGTTGAGCGTATCATGTATGCCACGGTCTGCTATTGCGTCACTTTCCTTCTTTTCACAAACTTCCGTTGTTTAAGCTAACGGTTCTCCATACATTCGTATGTTGCATCTGTGCTGCCATTTCGATGTCAATTTCGCGCGTGTACTTGTGATGCCTGATACCGTTGGACTTGCACGTGGCCCCATCGCATGTGGCAGCGGCGTGGTCGGCTGTCCAGCGCGGCCAATTTTTTTATGGTGAGCAACTGTCATCATTCTTCATCTAGTGTCCATTCACGAAGCTGTAAACATGCTGTGCGTTGCAGCCACCATTGGATGTCCGCATTGTAATTCAGTCCAGGGGCACCCAAAGGCCTTCGGGACTTGATAATGATGTTTTATCGGTTGCAATTCCCTCATGGGAACGCCTTCTTTATTTGAATATTCAACTCCGGTTTGTTTGTTTGTTCGTTTGTTTAGTACTTTACAACGGTTCTACTGACTGTGCCGTTTAATAGTTCTTTGTGTTCTGGTATAGCCCAGCCGGCAGCACTGTTGTTACCGCCAATGAAGCACAATTGTGAGCCGAAGAATTGTATTTCTTTGTTTTTAACGCTAAAGAGGCACATTGGAGAGCCAAAGAATGTACACTTTCTTTGTTTGTTTGGTAGCTAGAAAGCAGGCAGGAGAGCACACACGGGAATAATTTGTTTTCTGCATTCTTGTTTTATTGAGCGTTTGTAGGTGGTGATCCCTCCAGCATTAATAATTGGAATTAAATGTAGCAGTTTGGAAAGTGTATTTTGTGCTTCCAGCTTCTATGCATATTTTTGGAGCCCTGCTTTTAGCTACAAATCATACGAACTCCTTTGCCGTTGGGAGACTCTTCTGTGAAATCCAGAAGCCTTGGTTGACATGCGTGGCATGGATAGATTTTTTCTTTCTTTCTTGCCTTAGTAGCGTCTTTTTGCTGATAATCACAGGATTTTTTCACCCACCCCCCCACACCCCCCACACCAAACGACTCCTTTCTCTGTCAACTTTAGTTATGATGCCTTCTACCTCGTTAGATTTTATTCGTACCCTGTACGGGGCATATATTCAGTTGATTGGCCTAACTTTTCCTTCGCATGGATCTGGCGTCAATCTTTCTTCTTTCTTTCTCAGAGTGCCGTATTCACCATAGTAGTGAGATTGCAAGAAAGTAGATCGTAAAGCATCCTGGCATCTTGGAGAAACTTTACAGCTCCCACTTGTTTTTTCGGCAGTTTGCAACGCAACGCTCTTCTCTAGGGATTCCTGGGGTTTCGCTGTTCTCCACATCTTGTGAGGTACATGGGGACGAGTTAGGTGAGAATACCCGTCCCATCTCTCTCTCTCTCTCTCTCTCTCTCTCTCTCTCTCTCTCTCTCTCTCTCTCTCTCTCTCTCTCTCTCTCTCTCTCTCTCTCTCTCTCTCTCTCTCTCTCTCTCTCTCTCTCTCTCTCTCTCTCTCTCTCTCTCTCTCTGCCCGCTATCTCACTTTCTCGGTCCTAAAATCAAGCCATTACTCACAAACAGCCACGCGACTGCTGTGCTCTCACGACGTCTCATTACACACAGCTGATTTCGGGTATTCATCTCACTTAAGATCTTTGTGTGTTCCCTTTGCTGCTTTGCCGGATAACGCATGTATCCCTTGCATGCAGGCGATCTACCTAACACAACCATGGCGGACACATTGGCCAGCATGGCGGGGAGGGCACCTGCGGACACAGATTTTGTAGGCTCTGAGCCCTCGTCACATCGCTGTAGCACTGGACATTGTCATGCGATAAATTTCTAGAGAGTCCATTTTTTTCAGCAATGATCGCTGGGACAGCCCTATGACGGATGTTATACTGCATTTGTGAGATGCTTGCGGTTGTACATCTTGCACGCCACCCTCGGACTGTGATTGAGTGCACTCTTCATTCATGTGTTTTGTCAGTAAAGTTTGTCATGCTAATGTAATGCAGAAAACCGCAATTCAGGCAGCAAGGCAGCAGCCATATTGATTTTAATGAAGTAAGTTTACCTGTGCGTGGTGTTGATTTGTCAGTTTGCTATGCCTTTGTTTATCGTGTTGACATTTTGTCATGTTGACATTTGTTGACATTTTTCTTGCGTTTGGCCTGCGTTTGTAAACGTCATGACATTTGTTGACAAATCACCTTGGCTTGTCAGTGTTTTGACATTTGTTGACATCTACATAAAGTTGACATGTCAACGATTGTCAACGTTTTGTCAACATTGTCAACATTCTGTCAAGTTTTGTCAAGCTGTTGACATTTTTTTGTCTAGTTTTGTCACACTTTGTCACACTTTGTCAACAATTTGTCAACAAGTTGTCACACTTTGTCAACAAGTTGACAATTGTTGACAAAAATTTGTCACACTTTGTCAACACCCGGCTCCTAGTGTCATAGACGCCTGTCATGCTCTTCAGCCTGCTGGAAAACAAGGTTGTTGTATGGAAGGTGAGAATATGTGAGTTACTTATTATCACATCCCCACCTGTTTAGCCATGTTTAACATGTTGGCCCCTTGCTGGCCCACTGCACGGTCCCCTAGTTATTGCTGGCCTTTTTACCATATATAATTACTTGCATCAAAGTGAAGGCACCCAAGTAAACATAACCAATATAAAGCCACATATATACAGTTATACACATGCACACAATTATGCATGCGCACGTTTACATTCTCAGTATTACATGCAATATATCGATCGTGTCCACAATATCCACCGTATAGAGTATAGCCGAGGGTAGGGCAACCTTGGATTATGTCCAAAACAGTGTTAAAAACATGTGGATTGATGGTGGGTGTCTTAAAATGTGTAAAATCAGAGTATTCTGAGTGTGTCCGTACGAAAACGTATAATACCGTATTATACCGTATTATACCGTATTATACATTATACTCCACCGTGACCGTATAACGCGTATAACGTACGATTGCACTCTGCCCGTCCTCCATCATTCCGCTCACATTGCACTACGTGTCTGTGTTTTGTTCTTTTTCTTGTTCTTGTTTGTTTTGCTGTTCTTGTCCTTTTTCTTTTACTCTTACTGAGGGAGCTAGGCTGGGCTGCGCGCTGTGTGTGCTACTCTCGTGTTTTTCTGTGGGCACTTGAGAGACTAACCAAGGATCGGGCCCCCCACACGGCAATATCAGCCTTTGCTTTTGTTTACCCTCCCATATCTCTTTACAAACGCCAAAAAAACACAAAGGCAGGAGCACGGTGACTCATCTGGAACATGAAGAAGGGAAGTCTTTTCGTTACAGGAAAGAGGTGTCAAGTATGACAGTTGGAAGGCCCCCCCACTGGGAATCCACATGTTCCGAGTCCATTCAGCTGTGTTGTTAGCCACATCCTGCGCGCCCCGGGGAGATGTATCATGGACCACCGCTATCGCGTAACGGGTGTTACGCAGTGAATGTTGACTTACCTCAATATGCTCCGCTCTGGTTCTGTTTGATGTCTTAGCTCTCAGTGCATCTCGGAATCATCATGAAACACCTTATGACTTTCTGGCATGCTCTTACCCTCCACAGAATACGGCAATCCAGTGGCATTGATTACCGGAAGTACACTGCTATTTCTCGGCAGTTCCCCTATCGTATCTCCTCAAAGGCATGGCGGAAGCGTTGTCGCATGAACACGCGCCATAACCATCACTGCAAGGATGACCATACTCTACGTCGCCTCCGGCGCTTACAGCGCACGCATTTGTCGCTTACCAACTCCACTCGCCCACACCCCGAAAGCACCCGTCGCGTCATTTATGCCATTTACAACCGCAGGTACCCTCAGCGTATCTACGTTGGCCAGACGCAACGGGATGCCTGGACGCGTTTTCAGGAACATGTCCCGCGAGCGGCACGCCGCCTTCATATTGGCCGCCCTGCCGCCAACGACGACACCCCCCTACATGGCGCCGGCCATGGCCCATGCAATACGGGTGGTGGGATTGGCGCGTCGTACCCTTGGAACATGTCCCCGCGGCACCTTTACCGGCGCAGCTTTTCGCAAAGCCACAGGGCATCGGGAAACGTTTGGGAAACGAATGTTACATGCATTTCTGCCCCACGGTTTTTGCATTGAAGGCAAGAGATTCAAAGCTCGGTCTCGCCGCCGCCCGCCTCCCCCCCGTCCCCGCCCTCTTATGTTCATCCGTGCCTGGCGTCTGAAGCACAATCTCCACCCATATCGCCCCTATCCCCCCCGCCAGCGTCACCCCTGCCCCTCCACCCTCCACACATGTGTCCACCGATCCTTCCAGTTTACTCCACCAGTCTCCGCTGCTTACGTCACATGTCTCGGCTTATGCAACGCGGCAACTTTCATGCATCCCGTATCTCGAAGCCTGCATGCAGCTTGAAGAAGCTTACCAGCTTACACATTGCCGTCGGGTCGTGCTCCCCAGCTGATCTGCAAGTCCCCCGCTCCCATGCCGCTAGTCTGCGAGGCCTTCTCTCACGTATCATTCGGCACCATGTCAATGGGAATGCCGATGCACTGCGTCCGTGCCGTTTACTGATCTCACCTTTCATTCATGCTGCGATGGATGAGCTGTGTTTGCCACACATTCTGCATTTGCCGCAAGTGCAGGCTGCGATACCGCTCGTGGTGCGCAACACTTTCGGCACTCCCATTGCCGCCTGGCATTACTCTCCCACCTTGGGACAAATGGTTTTCAGCAACGGGAAGGTCAGCCGCGATACAACGCCCACCGAGCTGGCCACCATCTTGGCAGGGCCCTGCCCCTGCCAACAACAACGGTATTTCAAGTACCTTGATCCCCATCTCATAGCACGTCATGACCGCTGACCTCAGCATCCTGCCGAGCCACACGCTTGTAGACCTTTTTGCCAAAGTGACCAAGTTTCGGCCGTGGGTCGATCCAGCGCACGTGTGCCAAAGAGGTGAATGCGATGCTCTCAATTATCACTGCGCAAATTCTGCACTGCCAATTGTGCACGGACCTACAGCTTGCTCCCTTTGCCATGGAACCACAACACCTTGAAATGGCCTTTTTATAAATTATGGCCCATGGCAAGTTTATGGTCAGATTGACCTAGGATTGGATCCCACCACTCCCCGGGATGTGTCTGGCTAGTGGTGGAGTAGTTGAGTCAAAATGTTAAGTTTACATGGCACTCCCTGCTTAAGTTAACTCCAGATCCAAGGCCAAAACTGGCCACCTAAACCACTTGCACTTGCATAGAAACAATAGTTGACATCAGATTATGCTGTAACTTTGCAGTGGTGATGAATAATAGTTGTTCTGACCTTGTACAAAGTTCTACGCCATTTGGAGCCCTAGTTGGTGACAAATGCTAGCAAACTTTTGCTAGCATTTGTCATTAATGGCCATTTTAAATCAATATTTAACCCAAATAATGTCAGAATGCCTCCAAAACTTCTTGCCATCATGCCAGCACCTGACGAATGGTCTCAACAAGTCATGAGCAAAAATTCAGATCATGCAGAGCCCAAAATGGTGACATTTGCCAGCAATTGTCACCATTTTTTGCTTTTTTACTCATAATTTTAACAACATTAACCACCAAAACACGCTCCAAGCTGGGGCACATCATTTAAATCTTTGCAGGCAACTCAAGAATGACTAGTACAAACAGTGTGCAAAAACTTGGTGCATGTGAATGCCTGAGTGGTGACCATTGCTAGCAGAATCCATCATGTAAGGTAGGCATTGCCAGTATGCCACAACGCTGTGATGTGCAGTGCATGTCCATATGTATACCCCATGACACCATGCCTCTAAACTACTTGGCACATTGCAAAATGGGAAGGAAAGGTGAACAATACATGCCACATCACTAACACAGCCATTTGAATGCTACCAACACGCACCATGCATGATATACACTACGTGTAATACATGTCGAGAATATGCCGAGCGAGCATATCAAGGTGCAGTGACCCCAACGCTGGCACATGTCACCTGCAATCCACGTATGCTCACATGATATGGCATTGGCATAGCCCATGTCTCCATCTCTTGCACTTTGTGCGCACCAAGCCACCCATGCAGTCGCCCACCCGTGCAGCCACCTGGCCACCCACCCACACAACTGCTCACACACTCGCGCGCCCGTGCACCCAGACAGCCACCTGTCCTCCCACCCAGTGACCCACCCACCAAGCCAGCCGCGCACGTGCTTACCCAACTTATATAACCATGCGTGCACCTAGGCAGTAGGCACCCAACCACCTACCAACCCACTTGGACATCCACGGTCCACCCACCAAGGCACCTAGCTGCGCAACCCACACACCAACTAGGTAATAAGGAGGCAATTTCCCCCATCCAATGAGCCAACCACCCAACCACCCAACCACCTAAACACCCAGCCAGCTGGCCCCATATGCACCCGTCCGGCCAACCACAGTTGACCCACCCACGCACCTACCCACTCAACCACTCACTGCCCCCACACCCTTATACCCAGTGACCCACCCACTGACCCACCCACACATGCATTTTCTCAGCCAGCACCCCGACACCTACCTCACCCCAGACCTGCACAGCCCTTCACCCGCGATAGGTGAGTCGGTCCCAACCATAAACCCATCCACGCATCCATATCTGTGCGCCCACCCGTCCATCTACCCGTCCCTTCGCCCACCCACCCACATCTAGTCATCTACACATCCACCAGCCACCAACCACCAATGGCCCACCCACCAACCCACACACACACACACATCCCTAACCAACCAACCACCAACCCACCACCCTCAAAACCGTGCAGTTGTTTCACTCATGCATCCAACAAAACACCCACTTCAAAGTCCCCAAAGCCTATCATCACCCAGCCACCTGGCCATCTGCCAATCAGAGTGCAATCATACGCCGTATAATACGGTATAATACGGTATAATACGTAATACGCTGGCTTTGAGCGTATGATTCATACGTTATAATACGTTTTAGCGTATAATGACGTATAATACCGTATTATACCGTATGATGCCGTGTTTTCCGCGTTTTTTTTACGTTTTGCGCGGCTAGGATGCCAGAACGACAGGGCAACGATTTGAAGCCACAGATTTCGTATCTCTACTATAAGTACTGACCCGTCTGAACTTTCACAATTCGACGCGATCTTATTTTGACATTGTGGTGCACAGTGCGCGCACCGTGCGGAGGTGGCCATGGCGACGTGCGTTCCGTTAAAATATGGCTAATCCGGCGGGCGACAGGCAAAAAAATTAAGCCGATGGTTAAAAGTGATGTTCTATTATGATGTTTCATAGCAAGATCTGCACTATTTGCAAATTCGCTGCCTTTGTTGGTACAGATTTGCACGGGGGTCTCATCCAACGTCAATTTGGCCGCGATGAATAATCTAGCATGTGTGCCTGCGACGGTAGAACTCGACATTCGTGGGTTATTTTGATGCAGCAAGAGCCGTTTAGTAACGGACACCATGAAAATAACCTAAGCATCTTCGATCTGCGGCCATTTCCTGTCATTTCTAAAATGATTTCGTTCAGGCCTGCGCGATCCGCGGTTAATCCATCCATGGCTGGCTGGCTTTTCTTGCGCGCCTGGGTAGGAAATAATGCCGGCCGTGGTACGTTGATTTGCCGCATGTCACCGCCCAGTCTGTTTGCGCTCTTAATGAACCTGGCATGAAACTTTTTGCGCCGTTTCTGGGCTTTTCTTGCTATTTTGTTCTCCACTTGTTGCAGTTGTGCTATCAGATTTTCCGCAGCTTTCAATGGTTTTCCTTACGCTGCGTATGCCATGCTTCCTAAAGCTACCCAGAATTGATCGGGCAGTTATCTGGCTTTGCTACGCTTCCTGTATGGAGGTTTTCACACGGTAGACATTCTATATTGCGTAGTCAAGGACCCTAGCTGCCTGGGAGCGGCATCACCGTTGCAAGGAGCTGGCGAGCTCATAGACGCCTGTCATGCTCTTCAGCCTGCTGGAAAACAAGGTTGTTGTATGGAAGGTGAGAATATGTGAGTTACTTATTATCACATCCCCACCTGTTTAGCCATGTTTAACATGTTGGCCCCTTGCTGGCCCACTGCACGGTCCCCTAGTTATTGCTGGCCTTTTTACCATATATAATTACTTGCATCAAAGTGAAGGCACCCAAGTAAACATAACCAATATAAAGCCACATATATGCAGTTATACACATACACACAATTATGCATGCGCACGTTTACATTCTCAGTATTACATGCAATATATCGATCGTGTCCACAATATCCACCGTATAGAGTATAGCCGAGGGTAGGGCAACCTTGGATTATGTCCAAAACAGTGTTAAAAACATGTGGATTGATGGTGGGTGTCTTAAAATGTGTAAAATCAGAGTATTCTGAGTGTGTCCGTACGAAAACGTATAATACCGTATTATACCGTATTATACCGTATTATACATTATACTCCACCGTGACCGTATAACGCGTATAACGTACGATTGCACTCTGCTGCCAATATCCGACCGCCCTTGCACTCATCCACCATGACCAGCGAGCCAGCCACCCACCCTCTCCAACTGCCTGTGCTCCCACCTACGCAGCCATGCAGCCATTTACCAAGGCATCCACCTATAAGCCCAGCCACCTGCCATTGAACCCACCCACGCCTAGGCATCCCTTGAAGCATCTATAGCCCAAGCCTCCCACCCAAGGCTCTCTGGGCAATCAAACAACCAAACAACCAATCACCCAGCTACACAACCACCTAACCACCTAACCACTCAACAACACAATCACCGAACCAACCAACTACCCAACACCCACACCAGCCAGGCATGTACGTGCCCGCCTCGCATGCCCTCACCATTGCAACACCCCATACACGCCCCGCTCACCTAGCCAGCCACACACCCAGCCAGTCTCCTGCTCAACTCACGCATGAAGGCAACATCAGCCATGCATGGCCTCACCTTGCACCACTTGCATTGCCTGGGTAATTTGCATGAGACAGCTTCCATCTCATTGTCAGCAACTGAAGGCTCTTTCTTCACAGTAATGAATAAGCAACAACGTTGGAAACGCTCTCCCACTCCTCTTTAAAACAGTCTTTAAATCAGAAAGACAAAGGCAAATATCTGGACAAGGTGGCAATAACCACTGCACCATGCTCTTGAGAAAGTATTAACAATCCAGCTTTCTACCCTTTCAGAAGCTGCCTTGCGTTAGCAACGATTCTGGGCTCTCTGACTCGCTCACCTCGCTTCACTAGAAAAGCATATGACCGGGCGGTAACACGCCCGGTAACACGAACGAACCCGGTAACGGGGCCGGTAACATGCACGGACCCATGTTACCGGCCGGTAACAGGGTCCGTTCCGGTTACGGCCGCAGTTACCGGAACGTGCCCGGTAACGTGAACGTGGCCACGTTCGGGTTACCGGGCAATAACCAGAACAAGCCCGGTAACAAGGCCTTGTTATCGGGCCGATTCAGGTTACCGCCCGGTAACCGGAACGAGGCCACGTTCACGTTATTGCGCGGTAACTAGGCCTTGTTACCGGGCTGGTTCAGGTTACCGCCCGGTAAACGTTCAGGTTACCGGTCAGGTTATGGGGTCCGTTACTGTACGATCCCGGTATTCGTCCCGTAGGTTACACACTACCGGTACTACAATCATGTCGTTATGTCGTTCTGAATTGCAGTCACCAGGATGTCACTTAGAATTTCACTTAGCATTTCGGTCAACCTAACCCCTAACACCCATTTACCCGGGGGAAAAAAAAAATGAATGGGATTTGCAGCAAGGCTCATGCAAGACGAGTTTCATTTTCATAAAACATTTCATTATTACATGCAGGATTACATGTCATGCACAAAAATCCAACGCCCTCACAGAAAGAAGCATATCAAGTCAACATCAAATTCGTGGCTTCTCTTCGTGGCTTGAAATACTGTTTCCATGCGGTGCTTAGGACAGATCCGGGGATGTCGGCACCGCACAGAAGCTCCATCCGGGAGCAAGTGCGCCGGGGGAAGATGTTGTACATCCAGAGCTCGATATGTACGGGAAGCCGTCGTGTTGGAAACCGAGGTGTCTCCACAGAATTCCGCGCGCAGGCAGCTTGTGCCTTTACGGGGGAAGACCTGCGACACAAAAACCGTGTCCGGACAAAGCAATACGGAGAAATGGCAACGGCAGATGGAGCCGGCAAAGGCCGCTTGTAAGGAAAGTGATTTTTAATGCACGAATCAATGTATAATGCATGCTACATCGCCATCGCTTGGGCGGTGAAAAGACAAGGACCAAGCACATGCACCCACCTAGCCTTCGTGCCTCCCTCCCTTGACGAGGACCAACCACATGCCCCCACCTACCCTTCGTCCATCCCGCCCTTGACGAGGCACAACCATGTGCCCCCACCTACCCTTCGTGCATCCCTCCCTTGACAAGAAACAAGCACGTGCACCTACCTAACCTTTGTGCATCCCTCCCTTGGCAAGGAACAAGCACACCCACCCACCTACTCCACATGCATCCCTCCCTTGACAAGGAACAAGCACGATCACCCTGCTACCCACTAGCATGGTAGCAAGGCAGACCTTACAATTGCATGTGATGTTTATCGGTAGAAACTGTTAGACAACTAGCAAACGAGCCAGCCGGTGAAGAGCAAGGCACGCATGCAAGGAATTTGTCGTTGCCTATGTCTACCCTTGTGTTTGTCACTGCAGTTGATGGAAAAAGAGTGCTTAGAAAGCAAGAATGCTTTAACGTTGGTAATAGCAGAGGTGGCGGCAGCAAAAACACTGCGGATGGTTTCCAGCACTAATGTGGATAGTGATAATGCATGCCACTTAACGGGACCATATAAACCACAACAAGGATAAATCGTGAGAGCAAAAGAAAGGGGAGTAAAAAATGGCCGGCTTACCTAGCAACAACAAAAAAATTGCATGAAAAACGAGATAACTCACCTTTGTCGCAGCAGTGACCATATCAGACAGCTCACAAAAACTTGTTGATCCTTGAAACTTCCTGCTTGAAGGCAGCCACCAACGGTGTGGAGTGTTCACCCCAGTCCTTCTCAACAGCCAAGGGAAAGGGAAAGAGAGAGGAGGGGTGCGGGAGGAACAAGAGAGCGGGGGTTGGGAAGGGGGAGAGAGAGGGAGAGAGAGGGAGAGAGAGGGGGAGCGAGGGGCAGCGAGGGGGAGCGGGGGCGAGGGGGCCGAGGGGGGCGAGGGGGGCGAGGGGGAGCGAGGGGGAGCGAGGGGGGCGAGGGGGCGAGGGGGGCGAGGGGGGCGAGGGGGGGCGAGGGGGCGAGGGGGGCGAGGGGGCGAGGGGGAGCGAGGGGAGCGAGGGGGGCGAGGGGGGCGAGGGGGCGAGGGGGGCGAGGGGGGCGAGGGGGGGCGAGGGGGCGAGGGAGCGGGGGAGCGAGGGGGAGCGAGGGGGAGCGAGGGGCAGCGAGGGGCAGCGAGGGGGAGCGAGGGGAGCGAGGGGCAGCGAGGGGAGCGAGGGGGAGCGAGGGGGAGCGAGGGCAGCGAGGGGCAGCGAGGGGGAGCGAGGGGGAGCGAGGGGAGCGAGGGGGAGCGAGGGCGAGCGAGGGGGGCGAGGGGGGCGAGGGGGCGAGGGGGCGAGGGGGGCGAGGGGGCGAGGGGGCGAGGGGGGCGAGGGGTGGCGAGGGGGGGCGAGGGGTGGCGAGGGGGGGCGAGGGGGAGCGAGGGGGAGCGAGGGGGAGCGAGGGGGAGAGAGGGGGAGAGAGAGGAGAGAGAGAGGGGAGAGAGAGGGGAGAGAGAGGGGGGAGAGAGGGCTACTAAAATTCACCAAGCAAGCATGCAAGGAAGCAAGGCCGGACTAACCGAGGAAGCAAGGGACTAATTAAATTCAGCAAGCAAGCAAGAGTGGCTAACCAAGGAAGCAAGGGCCTAACCAAGGAAGCAAGGGACTAATTGAATTCAGCAAGCAAGCGTACATGCGCGCAAGGAAGAGAGTGGCTAAAAAAGGAAGCAAGGGCCTAACAAAGGAATCAAGGGACTACTGAAATTCAGCAAGCAAGCAATTGCAAGCATGCAAGGAAGAGGGGCTAACAAAGGAAGCAACGGCCTAACAAAGGAATCAGGGGACTGCTTCCATTCAGCAAGTGGTCAAGCATGCAGGGAAGGAACGGCCTAACCAAGTAGGCAGGGTCATATCAAAGGAAGCAAGGCATTAATTAAATTCAGCAAGCATGCTAGGAAGAGTGGCTGACAAAGGAAGCATGGGAATAACCAAGGAAGCAAGGGACTGATTACATTCAGGAAGCACGCATGCAAGGAAGCAAGGGAATAAAGAAAGGAATTAATCAAATTCAGCAAGCGGCTATACAACGAAGCAAGGGCCTAATCAAGGAAGAAAGCAACCACGCAAAGAAGCAGGCAAGCATGCAAAGACGGAAACAAGCATGCAAGGAAGCAAGGGCTTTATCGAACTCAGCAAGCAAGCAAGCATGCAAGGAAGCAAGGAGCAAGTGAGGGACCAAGGGACTAATCAACTTTATGACACTTACCACGCAGAAGGGACAAACTCACAGCGGAGAAGATAACACTCCGTCCCTCCTGTTGCGATTGCAAAGGGGTGAAAGAATAGTGGTGATGTGAGGAATGAATTCCAGTGCAAAATTAGGAAAATACCTTCAATAACAAAGCTAGTAAGTAGGTAAGGTAATTAAAAGTAGGTAGCAAACTGATGACAACACGCACATACTCACGCATGGACCAACCAAGTTAGTATCTAATCAACTATGTGGCTAATGAGGAAGCACCATGAAACATTTGACTTTACTGGCTTCATCAGAACACGTCTAGATGCTTTTCCTTTGCAAAGATAGTCGCAATTGACGCTTGGGGCCTGCATGGGATTCAGGTCTGCATGGACGTGCTTTGACAACAAACGGGCATGTACACACAAAAATGCCGAAGGACGGTACTTCATGATGGTCATCTTCATGAAATTGACCACGCATGTAAGAGGAAAAGAAATCAAGAATTCAGAGTTCATGCAATACTAAGAAACCAGCTTTTGCTCAGAATGCCGCTTTTGCGGTCTATGGGCCTTCCAATGCAACCTGCCAAGCCATTCTCATAAGTATCCTTGCTCAGCTACGCCGTTGCTCATTTTCCCAGCTCCATTCCTCTTCGATCACAGCCTGTCCATGACGGCCTTGTAGGTTTTGGATAGCTCCAGAATCTCGCTCTGCTTATTCTTCGTTACTTATGTCACTCACATGTCGTCGCTACTAGAACCGCTTCTAGTGCGGTTCTCGCTGCCACCCCTGCTGCCATGCGGTCTGCACTGCAGCTCATCGCTCCATTTACCGCTCGCGTTCTCTTGAATTGCTACCCCTGCATACTGCCGGATTCGGGAGAGGCCTCCAGGATTGGCTCCTCGTCGGTGCTGTCGTGGAAATACAACCGCGGCTGACGTCCTAGCTACCTAACAAGAGGCACTGTGTACGTAGTGGGAATCACCATCCTTAGCTCATTTGAGCGATTCTTGACAAACTGCCAGGCCGCATTGAAAAAACAACCAGAATAACATCGACTTTCTCCAGGCATACTCGGTTACGGACCTACATCTAAACTGTATGTGGAAACTCTCTGAACTTCGCAGAGAGTTTTCCGTGCTGGCAATCCTTCTTTTCCCGACCTTAACAGTCCACCATTCCTGCCAGACGAATTCTGCCATGTCAACCCTATCTTGTCCCGAGCCAGCACTGTCACAAGCGCTGGCGTACTGGCCAGCGGCGATAATGTTTCCGCCCGTCGCCATTCATGCCTTTCGTCAGTTCCGTGTCCGCCGACCGCCATCCCCGCCCCTGGTCTTCTAACGTCTTTCTTTGGAGGTAACAACCCGTTCCCCAAATTTGAAATCCGCGCGGCGAAGGTTTTGTGCCAGGCATTAGTACGCGCGGTACATTTCTGTGCTTCGAACCGTACATCAATGTGCCTCGTACTGAACGGTGCAACGTACGGCAAGCAAAACGGACTGGAAGGACCCGTCTAGTATCCCGTACATAGGCAACGAACGCAAGATGTTAATTAATATGCTCCATGACTCCCTAACGGGAGCACGAGTTTAATTAATTAATAACGAGCTTAATTATTAATAACGAGTTTAATTATGTAATATTGAAGAGAGTCAACCATGCAGCACCGACATGTCATTTATCAAGGAGACAACCAGCGCAGGCCAGAAATCGGGAGAATCCGGACCATGGTAGCTCGAGCCTGCCGTTATCTTGTCCGCGTTGGCGAGTCCGGTTCATGATGATGAATATGAATGGAGATCATCTCTTTAGGCTATGTACCGGGCCAGTTACCGGGCATGTTCGTGTTACCGGGCGTGTTACCGGGTACGTTCATGTTACGATGCCTGTTACCGGGCATGTTCATGTTACCGGGCTAGTGCGTGTTACCGGGCCGGTTACCGGGCATGTTCGTGTTACTGGGCGTGTTACCGGGCACGTTCATGGTACGTTGCCGGTTACCGGGCATGTTCATGTTACTCTACACGTAAGCCAGCCATAATTTCAACGCATGTAAGGCTACACATTTCCCGATGCGAACCTTGAGCCGAGCGTGTCGTGGCGAGGTCGTCTGCCCGACTCATCACATCTCGCAACCGCACTGCCGACTAATAAAAACGATGCCCCCCTTTGCCTTTTGTATCTGGCGTCAAAAGAACAATGAACTCGCTTGGAAAACACTGTCGCAAACAGCTTCCTACAGGCATTATAAGCAATTTTCGCAGCTTTTACCGCACTTACTGCACATCCGGAAGACCATTAGCGGCCTTAGCGCGGAACCTTGGGCACGCCATATCCTCTGGTGGCTTACTGCCGCAGGCTGGCAGTATAGGAAGGTCGGGCATAGCCTAAAGAGCTGATTATCTGACGACAAAGATATGCATTGCATGAAGCAAGAAACAGACGGATTTCGCACCCCCATATTTATTCACGTCAATGCCGGATAATTAAAAGCGAAACTCAAAAAACGAAAACACTACCGTAGTGGCTCTTACATCAGTACGCCTAATTATGTACGAATCGACCCCGTACAGGCAGAAAAAAAACCTCCTTCTGGCCTCGTACATCCCAAGATATCACCCTCAGATGCTAATTAATACGTATGAGGGGCTTCCATATGTTGTCCCTAGGGTACTGCCGGCTCCCAAATATACCTACGATATACCCTTACGATATACCTACGTACACTAAGAAAAAATCCCCAAAACTGACCCCGTACGCGTAACAAAAATCGCTAAAAGCCCTCGTACGATAATTAAGCGTACACATATAAGAGCCACTACGGTAACGTTTTCGGGAATATTATAACAAACAAGCTGAGCTATCGTGCCGGGATTTTCGTATCCTCATGTACGTGACCAAGACTTTGAGACACGTACCACCGAGAAATCCGGTTTTCGCGAAAAACTGGTCCGCTGTGAAAAAAAACTTTTTGTCCCGTTCAATGCCCGCGTCGCAATCACAGCGTATATAAGTCCAAAATTATTCCATGGATTAACCGTGATGTAAGCTTCGTTTTGACATCTCGAGCGGCTGCAATGACGCAAGTTTCAGAACGCTAGCTCATGAATGCTCGACCGCCATGGGTGTTTTCGTCGTTTTCGCCTCTCGCGTGGCGGGAAAAATCTAGATCTCGGACGAATTCCGGACAGTAATTTATGTAAAAATTTGGCGGGGCTCGCGGTGTTGTGACCGTGGTTTCGCGCCGTCATTCACGAATGCAATGCACGTCTCACCAGGCTTGATTACCGTCTCCGGCAGGTCCACCGCACCACCTGCACTAGGAACTCGTTGGTGGTAAAAAATACCACTTTTACCACTTTTTACCCTTTTTTACCACTTTTTACCACTTTTTACCACCAAAAAGCAGTAAAAAGCAGTAAAAAGCAGTAAAAAGCAGTAAAAAGCAGTAAAAAGCAGTAAAAAGCAGTAAAAAGCAGTAAAAAATACCACCTTTTACCACTTTTACCACCTCCGTTAGGTGGTAAAAGTGGTAAAAGGTGGAAAATGGTGGTAAAAAGCAGTAAAAAGCAGTAAAAAGCAGTAAAAAGCAGTAAAAGTGGTAAAAAGTGATAAAAAGTGGCTGAAGTGGTAAAAAGAACACCACGACGAGCACAAAAGTGGTAAAAAACACAAGGGCTGAACCGACAACAAGTCAGTTTAGGCCCAAACAATGAATGATGCATCTTTATTCAACATAATACGGCATGATTACACTTGTGAGCAGCATCTAATGAGGCCGCAAAATGCTTGCACAGCAGCATCAATCAGAATCATCCTTGGCATCACTATACCGTTAAAATCACTGTCATTCCCCTCGTTGCTAGGGTTTGTTCTCTATAGTCCCTGACCGTGCGCGCGCGTGCACTTGTGCGCAACGGGGGCATGGGCTCCTTCCCCTTGTGTGATGCAGGCGCCAAAGCCTCAGATTTCTTCTTTCTCTTGCGGGGCGGGGCTGCGCGTGAGGGTTCTGCCGCCGTGGTTGCCGGCGCGGGCTGCCGTTCAGCGGGCGGCTTCTTTTTCTTGCGAGGCGGGGCTGCGCGTGAAGGTCCTGCCGCCGTGGTTGCCGGCGCGGGCTGCCGTTCATCGGGCGGCTTCTTTTTCTTGCGCGGCGGGGCTGCGCGTGAAGGTCGTGCCGCCGTGCTTGATGGCGCGGGCGACGGATCAGCGGGCGGCGGTTCAGCGGGCGGCCGTTCAGCGGGCGGCTCAGGTGGGAAGTACCTGATGTCTTCCTGCCACCTTGTCGCCGTGCTTTGGAAAAACTCGTTCTCCAAAGCCCACCCGGTTGCCAGGTGACGGGGCAGCTTGCAGTGAATGACCGAAAGCTGGGGCTGATGCCGTGGGTCCAGCACAAACCCAACAGAGCTAACAGATGTTGGCCACACTAGCTTTGCCGTGCGTGGTGCCTCGGCGCTGCGGACCAACACCAAGCGTTGATCCCGAATGTAAGCCACCTCCGATGCATCGAAAAGCTCTACTCTCAGCACAAGCTGTTTAGTCCACTGCCCCACCGGCTGCACCAGCTTTGCCACGAGAATGTGGGTCAGGTAGCCGTACTGAGTGCTGCTTCCCTCCTTATGGTAGGCTACACCACAGTTTGCAGTCCGCCATGCTTGCTTCCTGTCAGCTTCTTTTGTCCGGTAATTGAAACCGTACAAGTGCACCCTATCATACTCCTCAGCCTTGAGCTGCACGCCGGCTGCTGCAGCCTGGACAAGCTCCGGGACCAGCGGCTGCTGGTTGAGTCCGATCCAGTCTTTGAGCCATGAGAGGTCGCTGCACAAGGGCCGCCTGCATGCACATCGTATACAAAGCAAGATAGCAATGCAAGAAAAAAAAAATTAGAATAACGGCAGTAGTCCTTGGAAATCAGATGAAGTTCCCTATACTGAAAGAAAATCAGCTCAAAGAATAGCAACTTACAATAATAGGACAGCGGCGTCTTACCAGTAGGCCTCATCGCCGTTGACTTCGGGATCTTTGTACTCCGCATTGGGCAGCGCATACTCCAACAAAATCGCGCCCACTTCATCAGATTCCGCGGCGGTGAAAGTGTAGAAATTCTTGCGGCTGCGCCCCCCCAACTCGACCTTCTTGGACGGGTCTGCGTGGATGACGTCCCAGATGTAGTAGCGGTCTTTTGGCTGAAAGAAAAAAAAGAAAGCAAACAAGACATTGCAAGCAGCGCACACAAATATGCACAGAAATTAGCTGCATGCAGCACAAGACCGTGCCACAAGGAGCGCGTACATAACACTAAATCTGCACACAAATCCATTAAAAAAAAAAATCGGTCACTAGCGTGTACTTACCATCCCGGTTTTCACCATGTGATAGGCCAGATGGGTCAGCGCCTCAGACTTGCGATATGCTCCGTCCATGGAGCACTCCACATTGACGTTGGACAGCTTAGCTTTCGTGATGGCCCCCATCATCCGCTCGCCCGACGCCATGGTGCGGGTGTCACATCGACCCAACAAGGGGATTTGCTGGGCCAGGTGGGCCATCATATGAACAGATTTTGCCATCTCAGACGCTGGCGCTATACGCTCCATCGCCACAGCAGCAAGCAAAAACATCTCGCCGCAGTCATCCAACTGCTGCTGAGTCGCCGGGCCGCTAGAAAACACAAAGTCCCAGGCCGCTGATTGAAGGAGAAATGCTTGCCGTGCATCGTCATCTAACCGCCCACGCAAGATGGTCGGGAGTTGCTTGCAAAAGTAGAGGATCTTGTCACGCGTCTTGGATTTTTCAGTACTCTTCGCATCGCAGAGCAAGCCACTGATCCGGCCGGTGAAGTAGTCGGGTAGGCTATGCGCCATGATGTCATCGAGACCTGCGCATTACAACCACACGCAAAAAAATAACACATAGTAGTAACACGACAGCCGAAAAAAATAGTCAGTCCTATGTAAATCACACAGACCATAGTCAGTCCTACATATTAAATTTCCAAATTACGGGAAAAATAAAAACCCAATGTCACACTTACGCTTGATATCAGCCTTTTCCTCAGCCGTCAGCTGGAACCCGGGGCGCGGTGCTGGCGCCCTCTTCTTCTTGCGGCCTTTCTTCGGTGGACTTTGGTGGTCTCCCTCCGGTGGTGGGTCTCCCTCCGGTGGAGGGTCTTCATCAGGCCGCCACAGCTCCGGGTTCAGACCGAGGACCTTCAGCCTGCCACGAAGTGACCCGGTCGCCATAGCCTTCCCTGCATGGAGTACAAACAGAAAAAAAAAAACAAAACAATATTACATCAGCTTTCCATGTGAACAGATAGGCCACAGTCAATGTATGCATGCAACAATCACAATGAAATGATACAATTAAATGTTTAGCAATTACCGCTTGTGCAATGAATGACCCGCTTGAAGTTGTTGGGACACAGATGGAACTCGTCAATAAAATGACGGATCTTCAGGTGAACCCAGTACGGTAACTTGAGAAACGGCTCGGGCTGCTTTTTTAGCGTAGCACAGTACTTCAGGTAGCCAGCATGGTCCATCTCCTGAACAACAGGAGCGTGAGCCGGCCGGCGGGGGTCACCCTCGGGAAACATGCGGTCATTGCCAAGGAGAACGATACGGCCATTTGAGATAAAAACCCCACGCCACTCATCACCATGTAGGACGCATTGATAGTACCCTGCATCTGGAATGTTCAGGGACTTGGAGTATGCCGGGTAGTCGTGAATTATGCCAGCAAGAATGGACCTCACAAATGTCGTAGTGTAAACACCCGCCACGTCCAGCGTCACATCACAAATGTAATACCCCTTCCACAGTACCAGGAAGTCCTCAGCGATCAAGTCCAAAAAAATGGTCATGTTCTTGGGTGCCTTCCCCTTCATGGCGCCCACAAGAAGCACCATAGGGCAAAACCGCCCATTCACCATCACCCACTCGGGCAAGTTGACACAGGAAACAAACGCGGGCCAGCTGCTGTGGGTATCCATGAAAGACCTTGGACATACTCCGTCAAAATTCAGAAGGAAGATGGTGTTCCGCGGCTGGCTGCGAAAGTCCCAGTTGTTCTTTATGTGCTGGATGGCACGGCTGTCTGCACGAACAGGTCCATGCACAAGAAACACCAGACGTAAAAAGAAAGGTATCCATCAGAGCAGTACAAACAAAAGATAAGCGCAAGAGGAAAAATCTCGAACTTGATACTTTGGCACACATTGCATAACAGAAGGCGTAGAAACAAGTGCAAACCTGCCTTTCAAGCCGTCCACAACGCGCGTGGATGAGTCTGGCTCCCTGTTTTCATGTTTCGCAGCGTACTGAAGGGCTTCCGCCATTTCCGGGACTCGGAACCAGGCCCTAATCCGATCCATCAGGGGGAAGTGCCTAACCTGGCGATGCGCTTTCCGCGAGTTGACGATGTCACCGTTTCTGTCAGTGTACGTCTCGTAGCGCGACAGCTTGCAAAGAGGGCAGCTCTTAGTAATCTTGTCCTTGTACAAGTAACCCTCGCATGGGCAGGCATCGTACACACGGTACCCCAAGCCCAAGCCTTTGATCACTTTCCGTGCCTTCCAGATACTGTCGGGCAGAGTGTTGCCCGCGGGGAGAACGTTTCCCAACAGCTTGAAGAGCTCATCAGCAAAGCTCTGAGGGCATGAGTTTTCCCCCATTAGCGTCAGCAATTGCAATGTAAACATCAAGGCCTTGCTCTCAGATCCCGGGTACAATGGCGTATCGTCCTTGACTCTGGCCACTGCTTCGTCATAATTTCTAGCAAACTGGCGTGCTGCATCCTCTCCACTGGCCGACCCGTCGTCAGGGTCCTCGGCCATGAATTCATCGACTGTCTGTCCTTGACGCATTTACAATCTCTACATGGAGGGCCGGCATCGACCGTTGATGGTCAATGCCGGCCCTCCGTGGCTAACCAGTCGCCATCGGGATCACAAATCGAGCCACGCTAGGGCGTCTGCGCCAGTGAGACCACTGGCAGCTCACTAATCAACCGTGACCATGAAGTCCGGCTCAGTCGACATTTCCAGGAACGCATCCAACATAATTTGGCGATAAAACTCAGGAAGCCTGCAGGATGACCAATGAAACTGGACAATGTAGGTATCCGTGGAGGAAGGGAAAGGAGACATCACGAAATTTGGCCAGCTAGCAATGTGTGTGTCGATGTAAGTGTTCGGCTCGATTCCGGTATCCATGGGTGGGACCGCCATCTTTCTGGTGCCACCCGCCGCCGTGATAGCCGCTAAGTCACCCGTTGCAAGTTTGTGTCTGCTCGCCAACGCTTTCGATGTCGTCGATCCCTTTTGATCAAACGGACATTTTCTCAGTCATTCAAATGGTAGATATTACGGTCAGTGTACGGTAGTGTTGGTTAGTCACGGGCTCATTGGTAGAAGTCTACTGAAACGGTACAGCCTTAGCTCCTGAGGCCTCTGTACTTGTACCAAGCAGTACGGAGTTTAGCCGATCCGCACGCAGCCGCGCGGGGCGTGCGGGCCCCGCGCGAGGCGTGCGGTCCGGCCGTTTGTGTAGCTGCCGTTGGTGCCTTTTGGCGAAAGACGTTCAAAAAATTTTTGCGCGGGATGCTGCCAGGTTCGTCGATCTGCTGAATCCAACGGCGGACAGAGGCAGGTGCAGTGCGTCATGTATACGTTGGTTCGCAAAACGGGGGGATTCCGGACTTAGCCAGCCTTGGTCGCATATGGTGGTGTGCGACCGAACGTTGTAAATGCCGAGAAGGGTTGCAGTGCTACGACCAGCTCACGTGTGCAGTCCTGAGGAGTGGGAGAAATTTGATGCCCGAGCATGTGAAGAGGAAAAGCCAAAACAAAACGTCGTTCCCTCCGAATATGTGCGGACCTTAAGACTGCAAATCACGACCTTCGGCCGTGCATACCTCGTTGAGGGGTATGTCCTGAAAGAACAGGATGGCGCCATGCTGCAGTGGATGCTCTCATTAACCGGGTTAAGAAAAGCTGCATAAACTTTCTGGAAACATGTGTGGCTGACGACAACCGTGCAGAGCTGGATAAGTATGAGGCATCCAGCTGGGTGGTAGACCCGACGACACTATACTTTTCGTCCGAGGGTGGTAAAAAGCATCCGAGGCGTAAATTACGAGGTCTTATCTTACTACCTAGATCCGAGGCGTGAGATCCAACGCCGTAATTTCCGGGTAAATGGGTATTTTTATTAACCAATAGGAATATCATTAGGTGAAGAGGTACCACGTATCGACCAGCTGGTTACCCTCTGAGGGTAGTGTGATAGGTGAAAGGTTTAGAAAGGAGCATTGTGTGACCAGGGGAGCCAAGTGACGCGCGTAAGGTCACCGTGAGGAATGCAGGTAAACACCCTGTTGCGTCCCAGGAGAGCATGGAAGAGCTCCAAGGGGCTGGGCTTGTCATTGTTGGGCCCGGGGTCCCACACCTTGTATTGTTCTTGCGCCAAGAGCCAAGCGCGACGCATTGCTGAGTTCCAGAGAAAGATAAACCGCCTCACCACGGCGGCTTTGGTGTATTCGTGCCGCACTTTGAAAACCGTCTCGTTCCGGATAGTCCAGATCGCGTATAGCATATTAGTTCGGAGCCATACCCAGGCTAGTTGACTGTTGGAGAGCTCCTCCCCGGGGGTCCCCGCCATACCGAATATGATACAACGCACGGATAGCGTTAGTGTGGAATGTGGTAGCGCGGTCCATGCGGACCATACGTTAAACAACCATTGCCACACCCCGCTCACTTGGCAGTAGAGAAAGCGGTGCTCAATTGTTTCCGAAGGGAAGGTGCACAGGCATGTCGCATCGTGGTGAAACCGGCTGCTGAGGGCCGCGTTTACCCCAATGGCTCTGTGCAGTAAAAGATGTTGAATGTCGGTCGCTCTGCGGTCCACCAAAGGGTGATCGACCGCCACGGTGATAAGTTTAATCCAACTGTACCCAGGCCATTGAAAGCCCCATCGTGGGCGGCCAGGGTGGAGCTTATGGTTCTCGTGCAATAAAATGTCATAACCCCATTCTGCCGTGTACTCGTAAAGACATTTGCTAATCCTAGACATCCCCTTGGTCAAGGTCCAGCCAAACTCCAGGGGTCCAATGGTAAAGTATCCAATCTCGTATTGCCTACGTGTAACCAAGTGATGGCCTCCGCCGGGGTCGTGGGGTCCGGCTGGAACATGCAGGACCTTGATACTAACCACGGGACCATCCGGATACGGTGACATTGGTGGGCTGGAAGACAGACACATAATGTCGCCAACTGATTGAGGCAACCATTGTGGCCTGGAAGGGTGTCGGCCACTTGGACTTGAATTCCGGCCGGAGGCAACACTCCCCGGACCAGACCTTTGCATGTGGATGTGATCCCGTCCGGGTAAAAACTGATCCAATCACCCGGTTGGAGGGCCTTGCGTGGGGCCATCATCAGAGCATGCCATGTAGCTGGGATGGCCTGGATGAGGGTGTTCCAAGCGTGTAGCGATGGCATGTTTTGCACCCAAGCATTAACTTCAGTGTATGCCCGTAACCGATATCTGTCCCCCTGCCACGCGTAGAGATCGAGCACTCTCAGAACAGGGGGTGATGCGCACAGGAAGCCAGCATAAGGGTTGTGCCCATGTAACGTGCCCAAGGGCTTGCGCGCATTGTCCACGATCAAATCATTGAAATAAAGAATCTGTCGTGCAACCTCCTCACGAGTGGTGGGAAAAACGAGGCGCCCAGGTTTGAGCTTGTGATAACCTAACCATAGGCGCGACCAGTACCAGGGGAGCCCCTTGTATGATATCAGTGTGCAGCCAAGTACTCCAGCGTCAAGGTGCCATGATGTGCCATTAGCATGGGTGTAAATAGCGGAGAGAGACTCTTTTGCCAACAAGCAGCCAGGGTGCGTGTTCACTTCCATGTACACGCTGATCACTTGTTTAGCATACATCGACCACAAGCGCCATTGTATGTTGTGTAGCCCTAGGCCACCGTGCAACCATGACATAAAGGACATATCCCGGCTGATCCAACCATGTACCGTGTGAGATATCAAACCTTTTTGTTTCCAAACAAATTGCTGCCGATGCGTTGGATAAGCTGTATGGTATGATCGTTGGGAGGGTGTGCCAGACAGTAGTATAAAACCTTGGAGAACAAGAGTTGGTTGACGATCAGTGCTTTTCCTCGTAAGCTCATCCGCTGGACGCCACCCCACCGCCCTGCCGTGAGGAGCACTCCTGCAAGTTTGCCCACGTGGTTGGTTTCGTCATATAAAAACGCACGATGTTCAGCCAAACGTCCCTCTGGCGTGCAGCCAATGGGGCAATTGTGCAAAAGATGGTGTTCACCTGGTTTGACCCATGTCATGGCCAGGTGAGAGGGGTTTATCCGAGATGGGTTGGGTTTGCCGATGTGCAGTCCCGTGGACTTTTGCACATTACAACGTTGTTGTGAGGCCACAGAGTACGTGTTGATATTTTCCAAGACAGCATTCACTTCCTGTAGAGAGATGCAAACATTGGTGGTGTCATCCACATATGCTATCTGTACAATACCTTTGGCACTGCCTGCAAGCGGGAAGCCCTGCAGACGAGGGTCGTGCTGGTGGAGCCAAAACAATCCTGCGTGTGCCAGTAGGAACAAGATGGGGGACATACAATCTCCTTGGGGGAGGGATCTTGAGCTGTGGCCAAGTGCAGATTTATGACCGTTGATAAGGATGTACCAGGTTAGCGATTTGATCATTCCCATGATGACCGTTAGGATGCGTGGGCCAAACCCTAAGCCGATCAATATGTGTCGGAGGTATGCCCAGCACATGCGGTCAAACGCTTTTTCAAAGTCCCAGAAGAGGATAAAGCCAGCAATGTCGTCGCGCCATGCCTTCTCTACTATGTCCATTATGAGGGTGATGCTATCGTTGATATGGAGGTTAGCACGGAAGCCTACTTGCTCCGAGCCTATAAGGCAGTCGAGAACAGAGTAGAGCCTTTGCTGAATTATCTTGCTAATGATTTTGTACGCAACCGTAAGGAGGCGTATTGGCCGGTAATTTTTCCACTGTGTTTTGTCACCCTTTTTGAACAATAAAATGAGGGCTGTTTCGGCCCATTGACCCGTAATTTGTCCATGTTGCCAGATTTCTAGTATGCATTGATAGAAATCTACGTGTAAAAGGGACCAAAAAGTTTTCCAAAACTCGATGGGAAGCCCATCCACCCCTGGGGCACTACCGGTCCGGATGTTTTGCATGGCATTAGTAGCCTCCTCCATGGAGGGGGTTTGGTCTAGTTGGTGTTGTTGCGCAAGTGTGAGGCGGCGTGGGATAGCTTGTAAAATTTTTGCTATGGCCGCGTCGGCTTCGGGGTTGGGTTCATTTTGGAACAGCGAGGTGTAGAAACGATGTCCACTTTCTAGGATGGGGGTTGTGGCCGTGTGTGTGCCTTGTTCATCCTGGATTTCTGAAATGATTGAGTTGGATTTTAGTGGTGGAATAAGTGCGAAAAAATCTTTCGTCATGCGTTCGCCTACCTGATGCCACCACAGATTTTCAGAGTCTAAAGCTAGGGCGTGTCTTTCAAAACGGAGTTTGTCGAGTTCAGTTTGTGAACTTTGAAGTCGAGCTTGTTCGTAGTGGTTTAGGTGGGGTTTCAGCTGTAGCTTGTTGACTATGCGTTGGTGAATTCGGTATGCGCGGCCTTTCTCCCGACGTACGTTTAGGGAGTAGGTATGTGAATATTCTAGCATTTTGGCTAGGCCTTCCTGCATCCACGTGCAGCAGTCAGTGTAGCTATCCTTGTGAGTTCGCCAATTGCTCCAACGTTGCATGATCTCAAAATAAAACTGATCGTCTTGTAGAAGGATTTTATTGATGCGAGGGATGCCTGGGCCCCGTGGGGCCTGGGTGTGGTGGGCTAGCGTGACAATGCATGGGTAATGGTCTGAGAAGGCTGTGGAGCGTTCTACGCTGGCGTGGCAGACTAAATCGGCCCATTTGGGCGTGATATATATTTTATCCAAGCGACGGGTTGTGCGAACGCCCAGACGAGTGGCCAGCCAAGTGTGCTCCTGATCCCGTGACCGAATGACATCCTGCAAATTCAGGTCTAGAATGTGTTGGTAAAAGGAGGCTGTACGGTGGGCAGGGTGTTCGTTTAGATCAATGTTAAAATCCCCCATAAGTACTATTTCTTGGCCGTTGGAGATGAGATCAGAAACCATTGCAAATATATGCTGGTAGAAAAGGTTTTGTTCAGCCGGCATATCTAGGGTCGGCGCATAGATGGTAATGAGGTAGCCCTGGCTTCCCGCCCATGTGATAGATTGTCGTGTCCATCTGCCCTGCCATCTAGCCGGGGCTGTGTCTACTTGTAATGTCCATGGCAAGTATGTCATGGTTGGGTTAGGTGGTTTGCGGTATTGTATGAGTGCAGTTCCCCCTTGGGTACCCCGAGCCCATCCCCATTGGCATAGTGTTCTAGGTGCAAGTGCTCGGACCGCCCGGAGGGCGGTACGTTCTGCATCTATCTGAATTTTGTGTTCTTGCAGTCCAAGCCAGATCTCGTGAGAGGGACCAACATATTGATGTAGGAGGCTATCCAATTCTACTGTAAGTTCCCGGATGCGAGTCATGGTGCGGCCCTGTCCCACTGTGCGGACTCCGTATGTGTTAAGCCCCCTGACATTCCACGAGACTAGCGTTAGTTGGCTCATAGGATTATGTCGTGGGAAGGCAGAGGTCTTACCTGGTTTCAGGGGTCGCGGTCGCGGCGCTTGCCGGTAGCCGGTGTCGCCGACGCTTCCATGTCGGAGAGGCCCAGATCGGACGGGAGGTTGTGGTGCGGGGTGGTGGTGGCCAGCGCATCGGAGTTGTCCTGTGTCGGTTCTGCGTCGGCCTCTGCCGGGGAGGCATCGGCGGCCGCGGGAGGAGGGGTGCGCCGGGGGACCTCGATGAATTTGCCTGGGTGGATGCCTGATACCTCAAAAGCTTGCTCCCTCGCCACCTTATTCCAACGGCAGCCGGTGGTGGGCAGCTGTGTCGGCGGGTCGCCCTGCCCGTGTGTCGTCGTGCAGGGGATAATGACACTGATGTTGTGCCGCTCCTTGTCTGAGGTGCGTGGTGCCGTGCGCATGAACAGGGCATCCTGCGGGCTGTCAACCGTCACGACGCCGTGCATGCCCATTGCTTGCAGTTGGGCGTGGGCTGCCGCGAAAAAGTCCAATGGCTGGGCTGGGCCGTTCCTCGGTCGCGCTCCCATGGGAACCCACTTGACCATGAAGGGTTCCTGAGCTTGATTGAGCGGGCACAGCATGACCGTGTCGTCCCCAGGGTAGGCGATGAGAAGGATCAGCTCGAGGCCGATGTTGGCCTTGGCAGGGATCCCCAGTGCCGTACGTGCCGCGTACGGGAGGAGGGCGGCGTCGAGCCACTGGGTGATAAGCTGGGATAGGCCCGTGCCGTCAGGCGTGCGGTCAGCCCCCGGTGGCTGCCCGCCGTTGTCGTCAGCGGCGAGATGGGCCCACTTGCCCTTGCCCTTGCGGGCGTGGCTAGAGCGCTCCTTGCTGGCCTTGGCCTTAACAATCTTGGCTGGGCACTCGTACGTGTCATGCTCGCGGGATTCTAGGCAGGTCTGGCAGATGATGTCCTCGTAGTTGATTTGAGTAGTGATGCGGTTGCTGCCAGCAATACCGTGTCTGCCGGGCATGTCCACGGTGAGGATGTCCGGGATGCACCTGGGGTTGTTACCGGAGTAGCCCCCGGGAACTCCCATGATAAGGTCGGTGCCCTTGTTGTTCACCCCTAGCTCCGGGTTGAAGTGCGGGGTGAAGCCCATGGTGGCGGTTTGAACACGGCGGATGAGCGTTGTGCTGTCTGTCGTCAATAGAGGTGTAATCATTACAACGCCGTAATCATTACTACGTAGGATGATTGGTAGTAATTTTACTAGCCGTAAGTAAGAGTAACGTTACGACTGCACATCTTTGGTAGTACATTACCGACAGAGTAAATTACCGCGACGGGTCTTGGTTGGTAATCTACCACCTGTAGATTAGGTGCCAGTGATCCGATGCTGTAAGATACGTTTCAGTAAGCTACTTCGGGGATCTTTGCCTGTACACGGCCAGATGGATAATTATATTGTAATGGAGAAGTGGGAGAACGTGCGTGTCTATTAGCAAATGCAGCGAAATATAAAAATGTAGTTATCAGCCTTTTTCGCCTATTCAGCAGTTGTCGTTGTCGGCCGTTGTCATTAAGCGGCTATAGATTATGTGTGCTGGGGCCGGTGAAAAGACGCTAGCAAAGTTCGTCTGAATGGCGTCCAATAGAGGGGATTTTATTCTTAGTGGATTGTTGGACGAGGAGAAGGCGAGGTTGCTGGCGGAGAATGCGAAAGAGCAGAGGGAAGCAGCGGAAGCCGTGCGTGGAAGATGAGGTAACGGGATGGAGTGTGGGCCCTGGCTTCTGGTTATGAAATGATGGCGGTTGCAGGCCAGCCGTGCTCGCTGGTAATGGGTGCGTGGTGTTGAAATCCAAGTTCTGCGCGTATTCTGTTTTTTGGTCAATGATTGAAGGGATGTCGCCTTGTTTTATTTTTGTGCATCTGCGTCCCGTCGTGACTGCCTCGTCATGGACGCCCAGGGGTAGAAGTTCGAACGAGGGAATGATTTTTCAAACGCCTGGATATGTTATGATAGTACGAATAAATGGTAATGGGTAGAGGCGGCCAAAATTTTGTTGGAAGTGTGCCAACGCCGCACATACGACTTGAACAACCCTAGGTATCTTAGGAAAAGGAAACACGGATACGTCGGAGTGGAGGAAGAGGAAGACGATGACGATGGTGAAGACGGAGAGGTTTACAATGGAGGCCTTGAGAATGGGGAGACATTGAATCAGGAGAGCAGGGTAGCGGTGAGTGGCCCGTCATGAATTACATTGTGGTTGCAGTTGTTAGCGAGGCGTGTTGATTGCTTCTTGCCGCGGGTAATCGCTAGCGCGCATAACCTTCTTTTTTCAACAGGTGTTCTGGTGCATTGACTGCCGCAAAGCAATTAATGGGACTGATTATGTGCCTATCATGCCGTTTGGGAATCATACATTGCCAACATTTCGTGTTTAGAAGGCGCGCCTTCAGAAGCATATTCAGCACCGCACGAGCCAGGTGCTGAAGGCGTGCTTGGAGAGGAAGGGGTATAAAGTGCGCATGACCGCATCGAAGAAGAAGAAGCAGCAGGAATCGGGCAAGACCATGATAACCGAGCCAGGATTGGCTTTCGTGCATGCAGTACATGGTGCGGCGCAGGCAGTGAATGCTGCATCGATTGCAGCGGTGCAGCCTGTGGCCATGGCGGTGCAGGGCGCGGGTCCTGAAGTGTGGGCGTTGGCGAAGCAGATTCACGATGCTGTCATGGCCACGTTGTGAAGCCAAGGAATGGGTGTTGGTTCCAGTCAGGTGCCTCGCCCGGAGGAAGCTTTTCTGCTGTAAGCAGAGGTGCGGCATCAAGCATTTGCAATCGCCATGAGAGCAGTGGAGATGTCAGCGGCATGAAGCATTTGCAATCGCCATGAGAGCAGTGGAGATGTCTGCGGCATTGGGAGATCTGCAGACAATTGCAGGAGGACATTGTGCGGTACGCTTGTAGGGTGTATGCTGTGTTGTTCCGCTCGCTAATGGACATGTGCCCCTGTAACCTCTTCCAGGCTAGTATCTGCTATCCACCTCTTCAGGCTTGAAAAGTAAATTGCTGTACGGTTCACAATTGGCATGGCTTGACATGCACGCGTCCTTGACTGTGGTCTGCATGGGTTTGGGGTTTAGCGGTTTACATCAGACTCTGCTGTGTGTCTGCTTAATCAGCCGACGTGTCACATGGGGACAGCAACGGCGCTGGGATGCAGCCCGGTGTGAATGCGAGTAAGGTACGCGCTGTCATGCATGGCGGATGGGGCGTGGAAGCCACGACCCACGTTTTTGTGTGTGCACGGGGGGCTAGGGGGCAAGTCGTTGTGTTGCTGCCATCCATATGGCCATGGATATGCGGGAAGCTTTCCCTGTACCCATACTTAATGATGCATGGACTGGTTGTGACAGCCAAGGGTTTAGCTGTCGTGGGTTTGCTGAGTGATCATGGCAGTCTGCTAGGCTGGTGCTAGAACAGCAATAGCGCGGTTACTGCTATGTCTTGCCCGTGCTAACTGATGCTGCAGCCATGCGTGGAGCGCGAATCGTCCCGAGAGGAGAAGGAGGAGGCGGGGCCGGTGCACCCATGGGCAGGGCCGGAGAAGAAGGACGCGGAGCACCCAGTGTGGGAGAAGGAGAAGGCGGGGAAGCACTGAAGCTCCACCCCATGTCAGGCCTCTAGTATAGGTGCCAGTTAACTAAACCCATGCACGTGCAGGTTGTAGCTCAGAATGTATTTAAAATCATATGCCCCTTTTCAGGTATATGTGTAACAGTGACTCCCAACGGATATATGTTCCTAATTTTTTAAATTCTTACTGAATAATTGTTGTCTTTATGAACCCATGAAGAGCAAAGCCCGGTGGGGAGTACATGTAACGCATTACCACGAGAAGGGGTCCCCACACCGCATTTCTTCGCTCTCTGTTCCTATGCAGAACAAGAAGAGGTGGAAGACCAATGTCCCGGCTCACACGCCAGCCCATGTGGGTAAGCCCCCTCCCCCAAAGCGGAAGGGGCGCTTTGGGGAGAAGTGTAGTGAGGATTTTGTAGACTAGACCTGGCAATAAACAAGCATTGATGGGATGGACCCAGCGATACATAATGGGCGTGCATGCGTAAAAAATATACACTATGCATGGCCCAATGGGCATGCATTCAAATAATTACAAATGAAGGCCGCCATGAGAGCACTGAAGCTAAACCAGACCGGGCCACAATTAACCCTCCAGCACCAAAGTTCCACTGCATCATGTAAGACAAGCCTGACATCCATCCATCCATCCATCCATCCATCCATCCATCCATCCATCCATCCATCCATCCATCCATCCATCCATCCATCCATCCATCCATCCATCCATCCATCCATCCATCCATCCATCCATCCATCCATCCATCCATCCATCCATCCATCCATCCATCCATCCATCCATCCATCCATCCATCCATCCATCCATCCATCCATCCATCCATCCATCCATCCATCCATCCATCCATCCATCCATCCATCCATCCATCCATCCATCCATCCATCCATCCATCCATCCATCCATCCATCCATCCATCCATCCATCCATCCATCCATCCATCCATCCATCCATCCATCCATCCATCCATCCATCCATCCATCCATCCATCCATCCATCCATCCATCCATCCATCCATCCATCCATCCATCCATCCATCCATCCATCCATCCATCCATCCATCCATCCATCCATCCATCCATCCATCCATCCATCCA
Organism: Mesostigma viride; assembly: GCA_009746045.1. Lineage (NCBI taxonomy): Eukaryota > Viridiplantae > Streptophyta > Mesostigmatophyceae > Mesostigmatales > Mesostigmataceae > Mesostigma > Mesostigma viride. The sequence goes on from RPFO01000448.1 coordinate 1,524,270, forward strand.
TCCATCCATCCATCCATCCATCCATCCATCCATCCATCCATCCATCCATCCATCCATCCATCCATCCATCCATCCATCCATCCATCCATCCATCCATCCATCCATCCATCCATCCATCCATCCATCCATCCATCCATCCATCCATCCATCCATCCATCCATCCATCCATCCATCCATCCATCCATCCATCCATCCATCCATCCATCCATCCATCCATCCATCCATCCATCCATCCATCCATCCATCCATCCATCCATCCATCCATCCATCCATCCATCCATCCATCCATCCATCCATCCATCCATCCATCCATCCATCCATCCATCCATCCATCCATCCATCCATCCATCCATCCATCCATCCATCCATCCATCCATCCATCCATCCATCCATCCATCCATCCATCCATCCATCCATCCATCCATCCATCCATCCATCCATCCATCCATCCATCCATCCATCCATCCATCCATCCATCCATCCATCCATCCATCCATCCATCCATCCATCCATCCATCCATCCATCCATCCATCCATCCATCCATCCATCCATCCATCCATCCATCCATCCATCCATCCATCCATCCATCCATCCATCCATCCATCCATCCATCCATCCATCCATCCATCCATCCATCCATCCATCCATCCATCCATCCATCCATCCATTGATCGGGGTATAGTCCTAGTACAGCCATGCTACGTCCTGGCTATGATGAGATTACTTGCCCACGCTCCTAGTGTTATGCCATGCTCACATGGGTCTTATTGCACCCACAGATTGCCGGATCGTTGGCGTGTCCCTTTAGCTAGCGTTCCCGAATGCAGCTGTGGCATGCCTTAGGCATGAAGGAGACTGGGGGTCTCTGCCCTTTCTCCTGTTGTCCACACACAGGGATTAAAAGCACTTCGGTGCTCCGTGACTCCCCAACAGGAGCACGTGTTTAATTAATTAATTAAATTAATTAATTAATCGGGGTTAGCTAATGCTCCTTGACTCCCTAATGGGGGCATGAGTTTAATAAATGAATTAAGTAGTTAGTTAATTAATCAGGTTGATTCAGATGAGGTCTGTGCTGGTTCCTTGTGGACTGGCCAGCCAGGGAGATATCTTCTTACATGGTCAGGCCCTTGCCGACCATGTAAGAACCTGTTAGGCGACGCAGTGGCCAACATTGGACATACCGCCATATGTTTGTCTCCGCGGTATGATTTTAGCTGACATGCAGAGCACAGACACTGTTGGCGTCATCCGCTCAACCCCTCTTATTCAGACATGGGACCTCGGATGTGTAGGATTAGTAGCGTTGCCCAGGCGGACATTGTCAAAGACTACGACCCCCCAGTTGTGGGTCCTAGGAAATTTAACAAGCATGATTGTCTCCTTGTTGATAGGCATTAATTAATCCTTGATGATAGGCATTGCTTGCGTGCAAGATTAGCTCGAGGCCCATATTTTAGACTACTAGCTGAGCTGTGGACATACATGTTGTTATTGACGTCTTGACGGATATTGACGTCTTGGGGTGACTTCCACTATATCTTCTTTGGGGAATTCAGAGATCCCGGTCCCCCAACATGGACATGAGACTAATTAAAATCAATTAATCAATGTCATGAATAGAGCGCGTTCATGACGTTCAGTCATGAACAGAGTCCTAACCTTAAACACATAAGAAAACAATTATGGCGGGCCATGTGACCAATGTAAGAAGCTTAGCCCCCAAACATATTGTTGTCTCACGTAATGAATCACTTGCTGATCAACAAATCGATGATTATCTCATAGGCACAATGTACCTCTGACCATCATTGCTGGCCCATGCATGCATGCACCAATGGCAGCCTACATGACACATACATCGCTTATTTGCCATGTAAAAAATGCGACAAAGTGTCCATATAGGTACTCATAGATTAGCACAAATTCCTTAGCACGATGTGGACAACTTTACTTAACGGTGAAAGCCTGTCTCGCCCTTATTGCCTTGAGGGTTCCCGGCGATAGGTCCTGTCTGTTGGTCGACATTTTTCTTTTGCAGCTGGCCATCGTCGGTAGGTATGAATGATCTCGATGCTAGCAATTACGATGATGATACCCGAGGTAGTCTATACCTAGGATCGAGAGCTTCTTCTTGTATGGCAATGCCGGCAGTTAACTATTACTCCGAATAAAGAGTTAAGAGGTTGGCCCTCGGCAGTCGGCATGGCGATCACGGAGCGATGACGGGGCGATGACGGGGCGATGACGGGGCGTTGACGCGCGTGATGAATAGGATCTGTTTGACAGGCGGCGGCTATTGGTAATATAGATTGTTGATTAAGAGAAGAGTTTAGATGTTGGCCCGTGGGCGATGACGGTGACGGCGTCACCGTCATCGCCCTCGACGGGCGTCATGAATACGACCTTTTTGATATGCGGCGGCTATTGGTAATATAGGTCGTTGACTACTACTCCGAATACAAATGTAAAGAGGTTGGCCCTCGGCTGGCTCGGCATGGCGATCACGGGGCGATGACGGGGCGATGACGGGGCGTTGACGCGCGTGATGAATAGGATCTGTTTGATAGGCGGCGGCTATTGGTAATATAGATTGTTGATTAAGAGAAGAGTTTAGATGTTGGCCCGTCGAGGGCGATGACGGTGACGGTCGTCACCGTCATCGCCCTCGACGGGCGTGATGATAAGCCCATGTTTGATATGCGGCAGCTATTGGTAGTATAGGTCGTTGACTATCACTCCGAATAAAGAGTTAACAGGTTAAGGCCCTCGGCCGGGCGATGACGGGGCGATGACGGGGCGTTGACGCTCGTGATGAATAGGACCTGTTTGATAGGCGGCGGCTATTGCTAATATATAGGTCGGATATTTGTGTACCACCCCCCTCCTTCCCGCGGCAGGTACGCAGCGACCCGCTGTTGCATGTCCTGGCTGCAATTGTGTATCACTTGTACGGTATTTGTGTATCACTTGTAGCGTATTTGTGTATCACTTGTCCTCCTTCCCACGGCAGGTACGCAGCGACCCGCTGTTGTCCTGGCTGCAATTGTGTATCACTTGTACGGTATTTGTGTATCACTTGTAGCGTATTTGTGTATCACTTGTCCTCCTTCCCACGGCAGGTACGCAGCGACCCGCTGTTGTCCTGCCTGCAATTGTGTATCACTTGTACGGTATTTGTGTATCACTTGTAGCGTATTTGTGTATCACTTGTCCTCCTTCCCACGGCAGGTACGCAGCGACCCGCTGTTATACTGGCGGTATTTGTGTATCACTTGTAGCGTATTTGTGTATCACTTGTACGGTATTTGTGTACCACCACCCTCCATGGCCCATGCAGCCCGGCCCGGCATCGTGCCGTCGCCGACCCGACAACGTTTTCTCGAACAACACGAATTTGAATTTTAGGGACTGGAGCGGCTGGCACGCTAGCGGCACGACCAACGGAACAGAGAACCGAGAAACTGTGGCCGCCAGGAGGATAAAGGTTTCAAGGCGCATGCGTTTGAGGCTAGCCAGAACCGAATGCGAGGTTTTACTTTATCAAACCGATGTATATCAATGTGGCCAGAATTCTTTTCCAGTTGCGGGGTCGTGTGTCGCCAATTTGTTGTTGGGCCGGGCACTTTAATCGTGATTGCAAGAAGTCAGTTCACGACGCCGTTAGCGTGGCATTTATGTACAGCAATTCATCGTTCGGCTTCTTTATCCTATCGGCAACTCCTCACGACGTGTGAGCGTGAGTCGGTTGTCGTGTGAATGGACACTTTCTGGGAAAGTAAGTCACTAGAGTGCCAATTTCACCGATCGCAAAACATTTACCCAGTTTGGGCAGATAGACCTGGCTAAATACGAGGGCGAGCGGAAGTAATTGTTGATGCATAGCCATCTGCTTCCTGCGCTTTGTAATTGTAATGAGTTGTTCGCAAATTGGCGTCTCTAGCGGTTACTCCTCTGTGCACAGCTGGCGACCAAGAAGACTTCATTGGCAGCCGGACTGCGGATGCGCGTCGTTGGAATATTAGCAACGTTAACATGTTTGCTGCGTTTTTTGTGAAGCTTGTCTAGCCGACTGCATTTGGGAGACTTGGCAAGGTTGCCTCCAATCGTTGAAGTCACAACCTGGGTGTCAATTCACGTTTACTAGCCACGGTCATAGTAACATTCTAATGGCATTTGTCCCAGTTTCAACATGGGTTTTCACTCTGATCTGATGGAGTGAAGGGCCTAGCTCCGTGGTTTTGTGTCATTGTAGCAGTTTAGTCGCCTGCTAACGTAGTGAATCTTCCATCCCACCTCTCCCACCCCCACCCGCACTTCTCCTACTCTCTCTCTCTCTCTCTCTCTCTCTCTCTCTCTCTCTCTCTCTCTCTCTCTCTCTCTCTCTCTCTCTCTCTCTCTCTCTCTCTCTCTCTCTCTCTCTCTCTCTCTCTCTCTCTCTCTCTCTCTCTCTCTCTCCCTTCCCACCCCCGCTCTCTTGTCCCTCCCGCACCCCTCCTCTCTCTTTCCCTTTTCCTTGGCTGTTGAGAAGGACTGGGGTGAAAACTCCAGACCGTTGGTGGCTGCCTTCAAGCAGGAAGTTTCAAGGATCAACAAGTTTTTGTGAGCTGTCTGATATGGTCACTGCTGCGACAAAGGTGAGTTATCTTGTTTTTCATGTAATTTTTTTGCTGTAGCTAGGTAAGCCGGCCATTTTGTACTCCCCTTTCTTTTGCTCTCACGATTTATTCTTGTTGTGGTTTATATGGTCCCGTTAAGTGGCATGCATTATCATTATCCACATTAGTGTGAGAAACCATCCGCAGTGTTGTAGCTTGCATCTATAACAACAGTTTTTGCTGCCGCCGCCACTGCTATTACCAACATTAAGTCATTCTTGCTTTCTAAGCACTCTTTTTCCTCTTAGGCTGTTGGTTGGGATACCAGCCACCCTTGCACGCATAAATTCAAGCACCGGGTGCATGTGAAAACACAACCAAGGCAAGAATGTCCCCCTCTCGCAATATCCCACCCACGCAACGCACCCAATGCAGCAAGAATGGGACCACCTTGTTGCCATGAGCTCTAGCACCGTTGCCACCCCTAGCTTTCTACTGTTCCCGTCCATCCTTATTTACACTGGCTGCTTTGCTTGCATTTCTGGCTCAGTGCCAGTTTGCACTTGCTAGCTTGCTAAGACAATAATGCAGCTTGCAAACGGCAAGGGCAAGCACCCGGGTAAGAGCAAAGGCAACCGCACGAGCAAAGGAAAGGGAAACTGGAAGAGCAAGCACAAGGCCAAGGAAAGGACAAAGGCACTTGTGCTTGCCAAAAGGGCAGGCTCAAGGGAAATGACAAGGGCAAGGGCAGGGGCAGGCACAAGGGAAGCGGATAAGGGCAAGGGCAGGCGCAAGGGAAAGAGATTAGGACAAGTCAAGCACGAGGGAACGGACAAGGGCAAGGGCAGGCACAAGGGAAAAGATGAAGACAAGGGCAGGCACTAGGGAAAGGATGAGGGCAACGGCAAACACTGGGGATCAAAGGATAGGGGCAAGGGCAGATGCTAGGGTAACAGTTAGGGCAAAGGCAGGCACAAGAGAAGAATAAGGGGCCGTGAAGTATAAGTGGAAATGCGGGTGGCGACATGGGGTTCGATCGGGCCTGCTGATGCAAATGCAGATTTCAACTGCAGTGACAAACACAAGCGTAGACATAGGCAACGACAAATTCCTTGCATGCGTGCCTTGCTCTTCACCGGCTGGCTCGTTTGCTAGTTGTCTAACAGTTTCTACCGATAAACATCACTTGCCATTGTAAGGTCTGCCTTGCTGCCGTGCTAGTGGGTAGCTGGGTGATCGTGCTTGTTCCTTGTCAAGGGAGGGATGCATGTGGAGTAGGTGGGTGGGTGTGCTTGTTCCTTGCCAAGGAAGGGATGCACAAAGGTTAGATAGGTGCACGTGCTTGTTTCTTGTCAAGGGAGGGACGCACAAAGGGTAGGTGGGGGCACATGGTTGTGCCTCGTCAAGGGCGGGATGCACGAAGGGTAGGTGGGGGCATGTGGTTGGTCCTTGTCTTTTCACCGCCCAAGCGATGGCGATGTAGCATGCATTATACATTTATTCGTGCATTAAAAATCACTTTCCTTACAAGCGGCCTTAGCCGACTCCATCTGCCGTTGCCATTTCTCCGTATTGCATTGTCCGGACACGGTTTTTGTGTCGCAGGTCTTCCCCCGTAAAGGCACAAGCTGCCTGCGCGCGGAATTATGTGCAGACACCTCGGTTTCCAACACGACGGCTTCCCGCACATATCGAGCTCTGGATGTACAACATCTTCCCCCGGCGCACTTGCTCCCGGATGGAGCTTCTGTGCGGTGCCGACATCCCCGGAGCTGTCCTAAGCACCGCATGGAAACAGTATTTCAAGCCACGAAGAGAAGCCACGAATTTGATATTGACTTGATATTGTCGTCAGAAGACTTGATATGCTATTTTCTGTGAAGGCGTTGGATTTTTGTGCATGACATGTAATCCTGCATTTAATAATGAAATTTTTTATGAAATAGGAACTCGTCTTGCATGAGCCTTGCTGCAAATGCCATTCATTTTTTTCCCCCGGGTAAATGGGTGTTAGGGGTTAGGTTGACCGAAATGATGTGAAATCAAAGTGAAATTCTGATAAGTGACATGCGTACTGCAATTCAGAACGACATAGCGACATGATTGTAGTACCGGTAGTGTACGCGAGAAGCATACGACGTCTTAACCTACGGGACCGAGTACCGGGATCGTAAATTACCAACTCGTAAATTACTACCTCGCAAATTACTACCTCGTACCTTACTACCTCGTAAATTACTACCTCGTACATTACTACCTCGTACATTACTACCTCGTACATTACTACCTCGTAAATTACTACCTCGTAAATTACTACCTCGTAAATTACTACCTCGTAAATTACGACGTCGGATCTTACCTCGGATCTAACTCGTAGCTTACGAGAAAGATCCGACCTCCTATGCAAACGGTAAGAGTAAAAGCGGAGTAAATTACCACCTCGTAATTTACGCCTCGGATGCTTTTTACCACCCTCGGACGAAAAGTATAGTGGACTGGTGAGCTCACCGCCCAGAAGCCCAAGGGCTCCAAACCCAAAGCCCTAAGTGTTGAAGAATTCGTAAAAAAGGAGCTGAGCCGCTGGCTAAGCAACTCCAGCTTAAAAAAGAGGCAGAGTTTTGCCGAGGACGAGGATGATGACGTGAACTGAAGGAAAATACCAAAGCGCTAAGCGACGTGACCAACATGCCAAAGGTAATAACGCTATCTTTAGCTACAGGAGTCTGCAAGCTTCTTGGTTTTTTCTTTCATCGCAGGTCTGCTACTAACCGACTTCCCGAATGTTAACGTCCTTATTCCATGCCCCGCCCTCTGCTTGCACTAGACAACTCCTGCTGCCAAGCCGGCGGCCAGGCAAGCCGGAGGTCAAGCCGGAAGTAAAGCCGGAAGTAAAGCCGGAGGTCAAGCCGGAGGTCAAGCCGGACTGAGGCCAAGCCTGTGCACACAGGCGTCCGAGCAGATGAAATTCGGAGACTCAGAGCTCGGCTGGCTGCCCTTGAGGAGGAGTTAGAGCAGGAAGTGGCAGGGTACGCGCCTGCACCTGTGGAGGTATCGGATGTGAGGCCGCCGCCTCCGGTGGCCAAGAAGGTTGTACCGCCGCCCCCTCCCGTTCCCAAGCAGCCTGTCATGCCGCCCCCTCCGGTGGCCAAGAAGGTTGTACCGCCGCCCCCTCCCGTTGGCACGCAGCCTGTCATGCCGCCCCCTCCGGTGCCCAGCAACGCTGTGCAGCCGTCCCCTCCGGTGCCCAACAACACCGTGGAGCCGCCCACTACGGTGCCCAAGCTGGCCGACCTGCCAATGCCGGATGGTCTCCCGCCTGCTCGTGTGCCTGCCATCAAGCCAGATGTCTTCGAGCCCATCACGTCGCGCCCCGCCGTCAACAAGCCACCCGCCAGCAACAAGCCGGCCGCCAGCAACAAGCCGGCCGCCAGCAAGAAGCCGGCTGCAAAGCGAAAGCTTCCTAGTGGTCCCATGGACTTGGGGCTTGCGCACTATCTGAGCACCTTACTGCCAACCGCGGTGGTTCAAGAGCGACCGAGCCCTGGTGGTTTCGGAGAAGCACTGCACGGGGCCTTCGTGGCACAAAGGTACAAGTACGAGCGCGATGGGGCGCGGCCGGCTGCGTATGTTTGGGAGCCTGGCAAAGTGGTGGAGGTGAAGCCGAAGCTCAAGGCCCCTTACGGCACGCGGTTTGTGGAGCGTGATGGGGGCTCGCAAATGCTGTTTGTTGACTTTGCCACGATGCATTACGGTGACGCCGAGGGCAACGAGAATGCGTGGGTCCTTCTGGGCAACGTCACTGACGACGACCTTCGAGGCGCACGTGCGAAATTGAAGGAGAGTTGGGGGCCAGCAGAGGAGAAGGAGGAGGTGTCGGATGAGTATGTACCGGCCAAGCGAGCGCGGGCGCCACCCAAGGAGAAGGCGTCTGCCGGTGCTCCCTCCGCGCCAGCGATCCCGCCTGCCTCTAGCTCTTCGACCGCAACGGTGTCTGCTGGTGCTCCCTCCGCGCCAGCGATCCCGCCTGCCTCTAGCTCTCCGGCCGCAACAGCGTCTGCCGGTGCTCCCTCCGCGCCAGCGATCCCGCCTGCCTCTAGCCCTTCGCCCGCAATGGCGTCTGCCGGTGCTCCCTCCGCGCCAGCGATCCCGCCTGCCTCGATCTAGCTCTTCGACCGCAACGGAGTCTGCCGGTGCTCCCTCCGCGCCAGCGATCCCGCCTGCCTCTAGCTCTCCGGCCGCAACGGCGTCTGCCGATGCTCCCTCCGCGCCAGATCTCACCGAGGCGGAACTGGAGCTTGCCGCGCTCAAGGCCATGATGGCAAAAGCGCAGCGGAAAGTTGAGCTGGAGCGGCAAGCAAAGGAGTCCCAGAGTCAGACTCCTGATCCGGTAATTTAGTGGAATGTTTTTTCTGAAGCACGTTTTAGCTATGTAGTGATGTGGTGTTGTCACACCCAATTGCCATGTGCGTATATTTTTGTTACTCATGTATGTATCACTCTCATGCTAGGTCATGCATCATACCCACAGGCATAACCCATTTCACCATGCATAGGATGTTTTGCTGGGCAACAACTATCTGCCGTGCCTGACTGCCCCCCCCCCCCCTGCCTTGCTGCCCTTGTGTCCTCTTCAATGGTGGTGCTCTGTGTGCCTGCAGGCCTCCAGAGCATGAGTGCTGGCAACTGTGTGGCTTTGTTCAGGCAAAGAAGCATCATTGATCATGATGACACCTGAAGAAGAAGTAAATTAATTGGCTGGGCTTGATGCGGCCTGTGTTATTTCACAATGGTGTAAACGTATCGATGAGACGCCCAATGTGGGGCTAAATCCTCATTGTAAATCAAGAGAGACAACTGTTAATGGGATGTATTATTATTTGTAATAAAGAAACCATTTGGAATGATGGCCTGTTAAGCTGTTCTTAACAGTGCTTGTGTTGTAATGCTGGCAAATCTGCATTTTCCCCTTTTTTATCACTGTCATTTTTACCACTTTGTGGTATTTTTTTACCACCCTCACTTTTACCACTTTGTGGCGTGTTTTTACCACCCTCGCTTTTACCACTTGGTGGTATTTTTTACCACTTTGGTGGTAAAAGGGGTGGTAAAAGGTGGTAAAATGATTTTACCACCTGCTTTTCTCCTAGCGTTTTCCACCGTTTTACCACTTTTTACCACTTTTTACCACTTTTTACCACTTTTTACCACTTTTTACCACTTTTTACCACTTTTTACCACTTTTTACCACTTTTTACCACTTTTTACCACCCACTTTTACCACTTTTACCACTTTTACCACCAACGAGTTCCTAGTGTGGCTCAACACCACAGATAAAGCACTTCTTGACCACTTCACTGAAGCAGGACTTTATCATCACGTGTGTTGACAAGAGTGCCAACAACTTTGCTTTTATATGCAAGAAGCACTACCTTGCTACTTTGCAACACGAGTTGGCGTCCAGCCCTACCTTTGTTCAGCGTGCACTGTCCACCGCCAGTATCACTGCTGCTCATCGGGCTTTTCTGCACACCCAAAAAATTGTTGCTCGGGCATTCCTTAAGCGGCAGCGACGCGCCACCACCACTACGTTCCCGTATCTGTATCTCACTCTTAAGCTGCACAAAACTCCTGTTGCTTTGCTCACCGTTGCTGCATCGCATTCAGCCCCACTGATGCCTCTCTCGAAACTCATCTGCGATGCTTTGAATGCTCTTCTCCCCGAAGCCAATGCATTATGGGTGGAGGTGCTGTCGAATGCCGGGTATGAATGCGCTGGTAGTTGGATCGTCATAGACTCATGCAGCCCAAGTACGCCTACGCCTTGCCGCCCTTAGCCGTTCTAAGACAGCAGCAGAGAAGCGTATACCTATGCCCATAGCCACCTATGATTTCACCACTCTATATTAAAAAAATTAAATTAAATTATAACATGTGCCTCCGTGGGGAGGTCACTCTAAGTATACCACACTAGATTTGCACGATTTGAAAGCTCGTTTAGATAGCCTCCTTACTCGTCTGTATGCACGTAGGCCTCACGGGCGCAACCACCTGCACGTGCGTGTTTCTCAGACCAAGCCCACGGCCGGCAACGTGGCTCTCAGGGATTGCGGCAGGTGCTATCGTGCGGGATGCTTATAATTATATTATCACGAAGGCTGACCTTGTTCATTGGATCTCTTATCTTGTTGATAACACCTTCATTTGTTTTGCGGGCAATGTATACCAACAAGCTATCGGCATCCCTATGGGCACTAACTGTGCCGGGCTCCTTGCAAACCTCTATCTATACACTTATGAGCTTGCATTCATGGAGAATCTCATTGCCTCAAACGATGATGTTCTCATCAGGCGTCAGTTTTATCCACACATGTCGATACATTGATGATCGATGTCATTCCTTTCGACAACCCTGATTTCGCAACCCATTTGTACATCACCGCTGGTCTGCCTGGCATCTACCCGCAAGCGTCCCTCACATTAAAGCTCACGTCGGAGGATACTCATTGCAATTACCTCGATCTTAACATTACCCGTAACAAGAAGGGCTGGCGTACGGCTGTCTATGATAAGCGCAAGGATCCTAAATACCAGCAAATTCCTTTTATTCGTTACCCCGATATTCAGTCTCCTTTCCCACACAGCAAAATATGGTGTTGTTCTTTCTCAGTTACATCGTTTTTCCCGTCTTTGTTCTTATTGTGTCGATTTCATCAAGACTCTTGTTGAGCTCTTGCATCGTTTATTGGTCAAAGACTACACCGCCCGCATTGGTAGATTTAATTATAATTATAAATTATTTTAGTTCACCACCTGAAAGTGCTAAATAAAACAAACAATTTGTAAATAATTAATTCACGAGTGTGCTCGTCTGTCTGTTTTCGGCCTGCCAAACAAACAAAGAAGTTGTAAATAAATATTATTTTCCTGTCACGTGTGCAGCTTTCTCGCAAACAAACAAAGAAATATTAAATCTCTGGCTGAAAAATGTGCTTTTCCTAGCCGTAAGAGCAGTGCACCCGGCTGGGTTATACAGAACAAAGTCAACAAACAAAGAATTATTAACCCATACTCCGTCAAGTGTATCCATTTGGATACACTTGCACCCCCCGCCACGTGGCAAAATATTGCGCGAGCGCCGCGCCATCGGGTACGGATGTTAGTGGTCAGGCAACTCGGGACAGACCCAATGTGAACGTAAATGCATAGGTTGGTGGGATAATTGCGCCATAGCCACCTAAATACCACGTTGCCAGGCTGTGCATCACGTGACTTTTGCTAACATTTTTGACCGTTGCGCGCGCGGATAGCGAGATATGGCTGTCAACGTGCCATTTGGTGGAAACTTGGGGTTCCGCAGCTTGAAATGGGTCAGATGATGACCCCTGAACGATGATGCATTATGTTGGTTCGTCAAGAATTATCATATTCACGGAACTGTTAAAATACGCAGTGGTTATTATCTCTGTCTTGGTCGCCACCATCAGAAGAGACGTCCCGTTTGGTATCGCCGGTTTCTTTTTGGTTTCTTGGTAGCTTCTTTCCGCCTGGGCCTTACATTGTTTTACGGAAGTCCGCTGCGCACCATCTGCTGGGAACGTCGACGCGTTAGACGTCATCTTTGCATAGATAAATCAACATGGTTATCATGACGGATGCATGGATAGAGCGGCTATGGCTGCCTGTGCCACTAGCATCAGTATCCGGGACGTATGAGCATGTCGGCCAGCGGAACCCGGCCAGGTCGTGATCGAGGCAGGTGCGGCGATTCGTTTCCGTGTTGGTTGCATGGAAACTCGTACGTTCATACATGTCTGATGGTGGATATATTAGTGGTAATTGCAACTGCCTTCCATGCCTGCTCAAGGAGGGGTATTAGCCATTATGTTGCACAGTTTGTGGCATTTCTTGGGGGATACCGTTCAGTGAGTGTCAGGTGGCTTCATATTTGTATTCCAGCATATTTGGCCGTCTATTGTGGTCAATTATATTGCATCATTGTATGGCATGGCATAGTTGGCTGTTTGCGCGCGCGTAAGCCACACACGTAAACGCGGGCATGGTATGGGTCAAATGGGCTATCCAGGTAGTTTGACCAAAGGAAAGCACCATTGGACTATCCAACTAAATTGTCCAATGTTGGGTTTGAGGTTTCTGACCCTCCCCTCTGTAGAAGGGGGGGGGGGTATACTTTTTCTTGGCACAAAATGATCGTCTTTTGGCTCACTTTGACTGAAGGTATCATCCAAAGGACTAATTAGACTCATGATATTATTGCATATTATGAAAGCCCTTGAAGTGTAGATACTCCTAGCATCTTGGTTGGGGGTATTTGGAGTTGTGGTCTATGAGTTATGATTTTTGGCAATTTTAGGGGTCTGAAAGTGCCAAAAATGGCCTGACGGAGTATGGGTTAATTAAATTTCGCAGCCAGTTCAACGGTTGTTCGGTAACCAAACAAACAAACTAATAGTTAATTAATTGGGCGGACACAGTAGCACTTTCAACCAATAAAACGCTAATGTCTAATTCCGAAGGGCCTTTTGGCTAAACTGAATTAAAACTACCAATGCGGGCGGTGTATGACCGAGACATTATGCTCCGTCAAGTCCGGTGTTTTTTGCAATTAACGTCACCCACTCACATCTGTTCGGTGCTGCCCCTTGGCACAAGCTCTACAAACAGGTCGTGGACCGGCTGGATCGCATAGTATCTCCGCACATCTGAACCCTATGATGCCAGATCTCCTTAGCGGCCGTTCCGAGCTTGGCACTGGATTCGTTGTCCACATCGTCGCGTCGCTGCAGCAACACGATGTTTTTTGGCATCCGCGGGCTTTTGGTTCCCGCCGCACATTTGAAACGGTGCTGTCCTCCGGCTTTTTGCCTTTGCACCGTGTGCAGTTCTTGGACGTTTGGAATCATGGCATGGCTAACGTGATGACTGACTAGCTAGACCTTTTCAGTGGTTTTCCATTTGCGGGTATTTCCTCGTCAGAAATGGTGGGAGAGCGATCGCAGCAATGGTGCTCACCACTAGACGGACTCCCGGCCAGTCATTAGGCTCGAAACACACGCCCTGATCAAGCATCATGTTGTTTCCGGCCCCACCGTCTATGTCATCTAGTCGCTCTACACGTAATCCAGCCATAATTTCAATGCACCCGGATACACATTTCCATCACCATTCATCTTCATCATCCTGAACGACTCGAACACGCGGACGGCAGGATAACGGCAGGCTCGAGAGTACCATGGTCCGGATTCTCCCGATTTCTGGCCTGCGCTGGTTGTCTCCTTGATATATCTCGATAGAGTCATGCCTCTTATTTAATTTCAAGGTACCTCTTGATTAATCTCGGCCCCCGCCCTCCGACAATTTGACAATTTGACAAAAAGAGCCAGTTTACCCCGACTTGAGCTACGCTTGTCAGAATGAGCTCAAACTTTGGGGTTGTGTTCCCCCCCACTCAGTGGAATTTCGAATGTATGGATGACCCAATTCGATGTGTTGATGATTTGATTTTTTTTTTTTTGCTCAAAAAAGTACCCATTTTGCGGGGAAATTAATAGCTCAAACAATTGTGATTATTTTGGCCGTGTGGATTAATTAATTAATTAATTAGAAACATAACTCTGTTGGGAGTATCTCTAGCACATATCCCATGTGAATAGCCCAGATTCTTTAGAAGTGGGGGAACTTTGCAGGAATGTATGGGCAGGTCATTTGGATAAGTGGTTCAGTTTGTCTTGGGCAAAATCCTTTCCCTATATAAAGCGAGCTTCGTGACCGTTGGTCCGATTATTAGGTAGAAAATCGTGGTACAAAAATCAGCCATTAGGGGGTACTCCGGAGGTCGACGGAAGAATCGCAGATATCACAGATTCAATACGCGCGAACCACGGCGGCATGTTATAATTTTAATTTTTTTTTTTTAATACGCGCGAAGCGCCCGAGCCGCGAGCGCAGCGAGCACCGTACTAATTCCTATCCGGACCGCAGCGAAGCCAGTAGCCACGGGCCACGGGCAACTAGCCACGGGGAAAAATTTTCAGCAACGGAGGGACGAAAGGAATTTCAACGGGCCACAACTCGCACGGGTCCCCAACTCGCACTAGCCAGTAGCCACCGGGCCACTAACCAGTACCGGGCCACGGGCGCCGCGCCGGGCCACGGGCACTGGGCCACTGGCACCGGGCCACGGGAATTTAGACTCTGCGCAGCCGGGCTTGAATACTGTAGGATTCTCCAATAGTTGGGGAGTCCAAAATAGTTGGGGGCTTGGCCCCCGCCGGGTCTACTTGTATCTCATAAAATAGCTTCTTTTTCTATATTTAGCTCGCGACCGGTGCATGGTTGGGGGTAGTACCCCCAACAAGTGGTGGTACGAATGTCCAAACATCATTCTGATTTGGCACGCCGCAAAGGTGAAAACCATTTGCGTTCAGTGCCGATCCGCGGAAAACGCGATCTGCAAATGAATCCAGGCCGGAATCGAACTTGGGACCCCTCGCACCAACTTTTGCTGACTACAGGTCCAAACATCATTGTACATCCGTATATCAAGCATGCGAAAGGCTTGCATTGAACTCCCCGGAAAGGAGAAGTTTGCGGGTGACTGTAGGTGTAATTTGGCGATGCCCTAGGATCCGGAGACGTCCGTCAGGAAAGTTGGTGCGAGAGGTCCCCGGTTTGATTCCGGTCGGATTCATTTGCAGATCGCATCTTCCGCGTTCTCCGCGGACCGGCACTGAACGCAACTGGTTTTCACCTTTGCGGCGTGCCAAATCAGTATATCAAGCATGCTGTTTCCGGCCCCACCGTCTAGGTCATCTAGTCGCTCTACACGTAAGCCAGCCATAATTTCAATGCACAATCCACACAACAAGGATACACATTTCCATCACCATTCATCTTCATCATCCTGAACAACTCGCACACGCGGACAAGATAACGGCAGGCTCGAGCTACCATGGTCCGGATTCTCCCGATTTCTGGCCTGCGCTGGTTGTCTCCTTGATATTTATGGTACTCAATCATCATGGTTCCCAAGTGCATTGGAATTGATATTCGTTAAAGCCATTTTTTCAGGCTTATGCACGTGCGAGTCCCCTCGCCACGATTTTCATGGCCGCAATAGGTCCTGCACGACTTTTGCCTTGCCATCACGCACGGGAGACCAAGATTTTAGGGATCTCGCGCCAATTTGGTGACAGAATAAGAATGTTGGATCTCGGTACTTTTGGGCCTATTATAAACACGACAGCTGCGTCCTCTGTGGCTAGCCTATGGCATTCCGTATCGCTGCCTAACTCATATCATTGTGTCCATCCTTCAACAAACATAGCTCGGGATGTGGCTTACAAACCATTAGGCATAGTTCTTTGATATTAATTAAAAACAGCTTCTCCATCACCATAAATGTCACAACACCAAGAAAAATAAGGGCCAGGGAGAAGAGGGTGGAGCGGTTGGGGAGGAGACGGGGAAAGATGACAAATTTGGTACGTGATATGTAGTCCGCATATTAGTGGGGCAAGCTGGGTAACTAACAGCAAGCCCTGTGGAATAAGACCACCGGTGTCTGGCCGGCGCAAGCATAACAAAAAGCTAGGCTTGCAATTTCTTTGTGCAACCGAAGTTGGAATAATGCCCACGGTTTCTAGGCACATTCAGGCATTTGGATGCACGCCGGCAATGTCCTGCTTGGGTTTCATAAAGCATCGTTAAAACAGGTGAAAAAATTGCAAAATTCATGACGTCGAATTCATGCAGGATGTTGAAACTCCATCAACTGGCACCTGCGAAAGCACCAAGAAGGTAAGAATACGCCCAGAAGGTACAGTGAAAGGTAAGACACTGCCGACAACACCCATGCAAGAATCAACTACAGTCCGCAAAACCCGGAGTGAACGCCGTCAGATGGTAGTGCATTGAGTTGTTTGTCCTCATTGATTTCGGTACAGGTCTATGAATGTTCATCATCACTCGGCAAAGTTCCAGGAATTGCTGCAACCTGACACACAAATGCCAATGCAAGAAAAAATTCCCACGCAAATTCAAGTTCGGCCGCTCACCAGGTATCCCAGGAGCGCTCGCAACCCTTCGCTTGCCTTGACAAAAAACTGCGATGCAGCCCTGCTTGTACAGCGGTGGTGAAGACTACCAATGACGTCCTCTAAGCTGCTGTAACCATTCCGCACCAGCGGCCCCCACCACCACTGTCAATTCACTAGTGCTTGCTCCGGCCGCCGCCGCCTTCTCCGGTTTTATGGGCGTCCGACGGTGCTTCTATGGTGAGTGGTGGCTGGTGACTCGTGACTGGTGCATGTGGTGACTGGTGACCCGTGAACGACCCGCACGGCTACGGTGAACTCTAGGAGGCAGGAGCGCGGCGGCCGCCGGTGCCCGGTTGGTGCAGGTTGGTGCACTAAATTCTGGCTTCTGCAGCGGCGTCAGACGCCAGTAGTATTTAATGCTGTCGACGCTCTCGGACTTGGGAGGATCGCTGCGGACACGTGGCAGTACCAACGTACCAACTTGCACCCGTGGACTCTGGACTGGACTGGACTATGGAGGCTGGACTCTGGAGCAAGGTCAGGGCGCGAATACATACTACACGCACATACTACTGTAGTCACCTGGTAGTAAAGACGTTTCCGTACACTGCGTCACGGCGAGAGGCGAATCTGGACCGGAGTGCCGTGCAGAAGGGCATCAGGGAGTGCTCCGACAAGCCACTACTCGCTTGGTGGGCGGTGGCCACTCGGCTCTGTCAGCAGGTAGCATCCCTACTAGGGCGTAATTGGTGAGGAAAGCACCTGACAACCTACTGGCTTTCACCTAAAGATGGCCACCGCAACCAAGGCTTCAAGCTTCGCCGGATGATGTGAGCATTTGGCCACCGGAGTATTTTTGTAGGTGAATTTCTGGTCCTCTTGCATCTCAGCTCTTCCTCGCTATCCTGCAAACCACGTTGAGGGATATAGTTAAGGAAATAACAAAACAGAGAATGTCACACCATCAGGTCATCTGTATATTAGACTGCCCGGCTGGCATGTTGACCCTGTAAGCATCGCCTGGCCATATCAAAATTGGCATGCCGATTTTCTCCGCAACATCTGCGCCTTGAAAACGTGGCTGAAATGATAAGAATCCGTAATCCCCTGGATGCGTTGAAGGATATGGCTGATTAGAGAATGGAAATTTATGGTAGAAATGCATGAATGGAAACCAGGAGCATTTCCCCGGATCGCAAGCGGGATGATACCAACGCGCTGACCGTTACGCACGGGCAGGATGAGGCCCAAGTGTGGGAGATGGCCCCGCGTACAAGGGCGGCTCCGATTCTGGATCTTCTTACCGGCATGCATTTCACTCTTGTGCCTAGCCATGATCTTTCGGGGCGCGCGCCCGGAAGGATGGAGGGTAGACGAATTCGGTACCCGCGCTTGCGATGGTGGTGGTTGCGTGACATCCGGGGCAGCTTCCGAGGTAAACATCCACGGAAGCGTGGCTTCGATAAATTCACCTACCGACGTCGTTGTCCACGGTGGGCGTGATCTTGGTGCTCCAGAGACGGGTGCTCAGTCTCGCCATTTGCTTCAAGACATGGAGGGTTTTTCTGAATGCTACTTGTTTGAGTTCGACTCGCCGACCCGGGAGGTGAATTTCTGGTCCGTGTCCGTGGAGCTTCCAAAGTACCCTGCCGACTCACGCGCCCCTTTGGAGAAAGTTGTCATGACTCTTACTGGGAGCTTGCAAGGCCGCGTGGCCTTTGAGAATACAGGCACGGCTACGTTTGCTTCCGTATATTTGGCAGCCACTTTGCGGGCAAGGTTCAACACCTCGGGCGCCTCTTCCCCACCCTTGCTGGAGGCACGGCCGTCCTACCAAGATGAGTTTGGGGTTGCCGCCACGGATGGCAATTTAGACTTTGCTGGCACTTCAGGCCAGACCATCCCGGTTGCTCTCAACCAGAGTGTGGAGATAGAGCTTACGCGGCCGCAGGACCTGGCGAGTTTCCGGGAGGGATCTACCGTGGGCCTTATCCTATCAGGCAGCATAGAGAACAGCTTCAGCGCGGGTGGCGCTGTCTTAAGCTCGTTCAGTTCGGCGACAGCGGCCAGTATCTCCATCACCTTCCTGTGCTCAGGCAAGTGGGGCTGGGTTGGCCAGCGGGGGCATCACCCTCCTGGGGCAGCCTCCTGGGCCACCTGGCTGCAATCGTCCTGTCCAGTGGTCCGTCACTGGTGTTTATCCCGAGAGGAACCTAGAAAGTAGCGCGGGCGTATATGTTGTCTGGCCTAGCTGGCTTTGTATTGTGGATATCACACGTATAGCAGGCATCCTACTTCATGTGCATCATAGTGGCTAGTGCGAAGTGGAGGCTCTTGCTTTGTGGCGTCTAGTTCTAGTCTAGTTGTAGTTCTCGTCTCTGTTGGGTTAAATGGCGACGGTGTGCGGGTGATGTCGCTTATGCTCAGCCCACCCTGGAGGTATAGCGTTGTGAAATGTGCATTTTTCAGAAGAGTTCCCTCGCGCGCTGCACTTGCGGTACAAGGTCATCTACAGCATTCTCACAATCCACACCCTTGCCCTTGTGTTACCTTGCAAAGTCGTAGTATGCCCGCTTGAAGCGTGCGTGTTGCGGGGACCGGCATGCGCCCTCCCTGCTGTTGCAATCGGATGATTGATTAGTATAGTACTCATTTGGTTTGCATGGTAATGCGTGGGATCGACATTGGGGTCATCCCCCCCCTTCTTCTCTCCCATGGCCCTTTGGGTGCAAAGGGACATTGGGGAAGGAAGAGAAAGAACTACCTTTTTGCGAAGAAGGGACAAAGCCTGGGGGGGGGGGATGCGTGAAGGCTGGGTGGTTTGTGCTGCCTGATGGCAGTAGCCTAGACCTTGATCGAATGGTAGTGACGAGCAAATACTCACGTCATAAATTCGGATGCTTGGGCGCAGCTCAAGAAAACTCTCTGGTTAGGACATTCATGTCGTAATTGGCGGCATGCGTGGATTTAGCTGTCACTGTGGATCATGCTGAGGCATTGTTTTAGTTGGGCTTTCTGTGACAGCTGCCATGTGCCAGGCGCTCAGGACCCTTGATGACCACATTCACACAGGATCACCATCATCGCGACGTAGTTTTTTATGCATGCACCATAAATGCCACCCTCATGGCACCCATGCTTCCCAGGTTCAACCCAAGCCAAACCATGGACGCTCATTAGCTTCTGATTTTTCAGCCTAGGGGTGAAGTTTATATACTACTATGATTGCAGTTAGTTGTTTTTTTTGCATCCGGTGGATGGGACAAGAACCTTTACTCACGCGAGAAAGGATCTTAGGGTAGGCACCTTCAACGTGCCATCCCTTTTCACTCACTTCCCGTCTTGTGCCTTTTGTTTGTTGCTATTTGTCTCCTCTCTCCTTGGCTTTATGAATGCCCTTGTATGGTTGTGGCTCGCTGGATATGGCTGAACGGTTGGCTGCCAACAGAAGCGCCGCCGATGCCAGCATTACCACCGTCACCGCCGCCGCCATCCCCGCCTCCACCGTCACCGCCGCCGCCATCCCCGCCTCCACCGCTACCGCCACCGCCGCCACCACCACCACCGCCATCTCCCCCGCCCCCTCCGCCACCATCACCGCCTCCTCCGCCACCACTGCCACCACCCTCTCCTCCCCCACCGGGTCCCCCGCCGCCATCCCCACCGCCTCCCTCTCCTCCTCCGCCATCGCCACCACCTCCACCGCCCCCGCCCGCGCCTTTCCCTCCTCCGCCCGCAGGTATGGAATCGCAGCTAGGAGCACTGAATGAGCATATATTCGGTGGCCTTGCAATCCATGTGCCAGGGTGTGCCGATAGCTGGCCCGTGGTGTGAGCCTCCGTATGTGGCGGCGGTGTTGGTTGGTTGGCTTGTGATCAGCGGCGTACCGTTTGCAGTGATTCCATCTCTTGGCCGCAGACTGAGGCTTCTGCAGATATATGGCAGCGTGTGCTTGGCTCTGACACTGAGCTATCTGCGCGGTTCTAGTGCTGAATCTATCGCAGTTGGCCTTCTTGGTAGACAGGGAGTAGGGGCACGTCCACCATTGGAACCATTGGTTGTCTGAAACCAAAAGCGCGAGTCTCCGCTGCTCTGTGATATTAATTAATGAAGGGCATACCTCCGTGGGGAGGATATGTAACACATATCCCTGAGAAGGGGCGTATGGTTTTCAATACGTTCTAGGCGACAACCTGCAGGTTACTCTGTGATATGCTTCTCTTTAATGCCTCGCACCATGGGTGTGAGGCCCAGGAAGGAGAGGCACCCAGGCCGGGTGGCCGCTGGGCTATCCTATGGGCCTTTGTAGGCAGGCCGGACCGGGAAAGTGTTGCCGTGATGACGGGTATTTGAATCAAGGCAAAAACTTTGTCAAGAGAAATTATGACCAGCTTAACTGTTGTCATTCCGGATGGGGGACTTCAAGGATTTACGATCGTTTTGGTCATTGCCTCCCCAAGGTCAACCACCGCACCGCTGGGTCTTCTCTCCACTCCCTGACTTTCTACCTCACCAACAATTCTTTTCCTCCCTGGCGCACACGTATGAGGTGCATTCTTTTCACCATCAGCTCCCAAATTCCTGTCCTCTTGCGCGTATACACCTAAAGCACACAATCATGCCTTTAGGCAGGGTATCTAGCACCTCCTATGCTTTATGACTTCGCGTTTCCTGCCCTTTCTGGACCCAGCCTAAATGGGAGTGTTTATGGCGTATCCAATAACTTCAGGGTTACTGGTTCCATCTCCTTTCCAGATTTTCTGTACCTTCTATGATATTCGTAGTAATAATCATTTGTATTATACACCATCCTTGTCCACAGTTTTTGTTCAGCATGGCATGACTCGGGCACCTGCCACATGCCCTGTCTATGACCCCCCAACCGTACCAGGCCTCAGCATGTCAAATGTTTTCTTCTCGATATGCCAATTTGACAAATGTGTTTTTCCCTGTTCCCCATTGCCTGCCGCCTCATGTCCGTTTCTTTCTTCCCCGCTCCCCCCCACGTCTTTCCCCCATTCCTCCCCTGCTTGCCACATCAGACACCAAGGGCCCCGTGGCCAACCTGACCTTTGTGGACCCGATGGACCAAGGCTCCGGCATGATCAACGTGACCGTCTCGTTCGACTCGCCCTGCATCGCGCAGGTGGCCTCGGTGTGCCCGTCCGGCTCGTGCGACCTGTCGCTGGCACGCGGCACGACGACCTACCTTGGCGAATTTGATCCCGCTGAGCTCACGGCACTGAGCGGGGTCACCGAGGGCGTGATCATGTTGCAGACGCTGGATGATGGGAGGCTGGCGCTTGTCGTGATGGCCCAGTTCTGCCTCGATGCTGCAAACAACAGCAATGACGTCGCGTCCGCGATATTCGGGCCCGACTGGGAGAAGCACGGCATCCGCCTTCAGCTGCTCGTGCCGAGGGACCTCACGGGCGCGCTCGTGCCGACGCTGCTCTACATCCGTGCAGGTGGGTCCACCCCCTCGCAAGCGAGCAAGCAAGCCGCATCCATGTGTTGGTTGGATTGTGACTTGACAGGCGAGCGCAGAGATGATGCCCGATGCAGCTCGTTTCGGGTTGGGTCAAGAAGCTCACGCGAGCGCATGTTTTATGATTCTCTTCGAGGGCACGCCCTCGCAAGCACATGCTCATTGGCGCGGTCGCGCGGTCATCCATGCCAGATATTTTCTGCTCTTCCTTTTTTTCCCTAGTCATTCGTTCTGGCACGGCATCGGCCTGGTAGGCTGCACCTCGTGCCCACCCACCACCCTCACACCTCCTCTGCCCCAGGTGATGTATTTTGTTCTTGGCAGCATCTCAAAGATCCTCATATGGGGTAGCCATCTTCTCTCGGCCCCTGGGCTGGCCTGTCCCTCTTCCACTGCCTCACAAGTACGACTACGACATGCAGCATGGTGTGTGTGACGCTAGTGTTCTGCTCCCCGACGCCCTACCCCTTGTGCGCAGTCAACGAGCCCGTCGCCGTCACGCTGTCGACGAGCAGCCTGCGCGAGACGAAAGATCTTGTGGTGCCGGTCTTTGTGGCCTTCTCGGTGCCTGTGTCGGACTTCTCGCTGTCGAAGATTAACGTAACGGGTGGCCAGGTGGCCAACCTGACGGCTCTGGACGACCTGGAGACCACATGGCAGTTGCAAGCGCTGATTGACCCGGGCAGCCTGATGACAATGCAGGTGCCTGCGGGGGCGTGCACCGGTGTCACGGGCTTGGCCAGCCTCGAGTCCAACCTGCTGGAGATTCAGAACGGTGAGTTGTTGGGAAAAGCGTTGATACTTGTAGTCGCTGTCTGCTGCAGTTTGAGTCCGTCTGCGTTGTTTGCAGTGAAGCTGGCAGCTGCGAGTGGCCGCAGTTTGCTTAATGTGTGCACAGATATGGGGGGTTGCAGGCACTTCCATGTGGGGCAGTTCTCTATTGGTTGGTAGCCGCACCGGACATGATGGTTGTCGATGCGCATTGGTGGTGTGTCTCGGGTCATTTTGGCTTCGCCTTATATTTCCAATCTTTTTTGTTGTTGGATTTGTAGCATTGCAGGGCAGCCCGGGGTGTTTGGGCGTGGACTGTACGCTAGTTTTCCATAGAAGGCTTCACACGCTCTCTAACATTCAAGTATGTGGCAGCCCCAGCGCGCACCTGCATCCCATCATGAATGATTGATATATGGCTTGTGTCCATGATGCGCGTTCTCTGTTCGGCAGTTGAAAGCACGGCGTCCTCTGAAGCGCTGGCATCGGTGGTGACGGCAGTAGTGGTGGTCACCGTGGCATCCGCAGGGGTGTCATCCGTTGCCGGTGCTGTCACATCGTCGGCCAGCTCAGGGGCGGGGGCGGCCACGGCAGGAGCTGCAGCGGCGGGTGGCATGCACCTTTTGGTAAGCGAGCAGGAAATAATTTGGGGGGAATTTTTTTTCCTATTGGTGGTCGCAACTGGGCGCTTGTCTATATGCATGGTGTTGGCGCTTTGATGGCGTGGGTGCAATACCGTCACGAGGGTACTGAATACAGGCATCCCTGTTTACGATCGCCGCCATATTCTCGGCGTCGTAACTTTACACGGGGACGAAACCTTGGCGGTAGAATTAGGCTAGTAGCCCACCGGCTCCTCTGACAGACTTCTATACGGCAATCGACAGCTCTCGTCAAGCCCGATCCAGCTGCAGCATCGAAGTTGCCCAAAGTCCATTTTTCCGGCCAGATATTTTGCGTAAGGTGGGCAGTCAGGTACACGCTGCTAATGATCTGGGCATCGTAACTTAGCGCGGGGATGTAACCTTAAGAATCGTAACTGAACGCGGGGATGACTGTACTACGAATATCCCCAGGAGTCATCCTGGCAAGCTAGGACACATGCCATAGTTAATTAAGATGACAAAAACGTGATGATATATATAGAGGCTATTCATGATGAGGGTAGGGAATATGAGCAGGCACAGTGGTTGGAAAGAAATATGCTCAGCAACCTGCTGTGTGGAGAATTCATGCTACAAATTGGTTATGGTTGGGAGAAGAAAAATATATGCAATTTTGTGATGTTTAGTGGGTAAGAGCATTCCCCACATTGTAGCCGTTTCCAGATCTGCACATCAATCCTCAATGTGTGTTCCCTCTTCCACAACACAACAGCTATAAGTAGACCGATCAAGCTATGTGGTGATTGCATCTTGATTATGAGGTACCCACCTAGTGTAGATACGGTGGCCATTGCTGACAGCAAGAAGTATGTTCCCTGTCCTTGTTTTCCCCTACGATCTCCCATACATGCAGGGCATGCTCTCCCACCTCCAAATGCCCGCCATGGCAGGAGAGATGGCAGTGGATGTGCCCATGGAGTACCGGGAGATGTCTGGTGGGCTGCGCTGGGTCAACTTCCACCTTGGCAAGCCCTGGACGTCATCGACCAGCAGTAGCACAGGCGGGCAGGGCAACGTCACGAATGCCAGCAACTCCACCAGCGTGCGGCGCCGTATGCAGGAAGGCAGTGGCAATGTCATCGAGGACTACAAGATCGGGGTGGTCGTGCAGACAGGTGCAAAGTTCCTGCCAGGGCTGGCAAGTCAGGTGAGCAGCGCCGCTGTATGCCTAAGCACGCGTGTCTTGCTCAAGGCATATCCTGCTATCGCGGCACCAGGGAGGGCGGGGGGAGAAGGAAAACTCCTAGGTCTGGAATGGTATGTGACTGTGCCGGGGGCTCCTGTTTTTTATTCGTTGATGTTCCCTTCATACCCTGCAACAATTTTGATTATCTATTATGTACGTGCTTCTTTCTGTGTGTGCCCCACCTGTTTGTTACACTCCATTGTCCAGCACTAGTCAATATTCATCATTGTGCAGGATCTATAGCAGGCATATCTGCGTCCGAAATCTCATCAGGAAATCGCACAGGATTGCAGGCGCGCATGCAGCATTGTTGGCACCTTACAGTACTTTTGATAGTGTTTGCACTGTCCTCTTGGCGTCATGCCATTTCATGCTGGAGTGTCCTTGTCTTATCTCCTTGAGATGAAGGCAAACTATACAAAGCCAAGATGGGAAGCTAACCAAATTCAAGGTTTCCTTTCCTTTTAAACAGGCTGCAGGGCAACTATGTGGGGCGTCAACCTCCCAATTCCCAGGCTGCATAGAGCCACTACCACCTGGCAATCTTACCACCTCAATCGCCATTCCATACCTCGGCAGCATGATTCACGGTCCGCCCAAAACCTCCCCTCTGTTACTCCTGAAATCCAAATACTTTATCCCGTTATTGCATAGCGCCATCTCATTACCCCTCACCTCCTACCCCCCTACGCCATTGGCCCTGGCGCTGCCACCCCCCAGGTGGGCAAGGAGGATCAAGGGGGCAACATCCTCGCGTCACTCTCATCCATCTCGCGGCGCGACGCGTGGGACGAGTTTGCGGAGGTCATCTTCTGGCTGAGCGTGATCTTCACAGGCGCGTCGCTGCTGCACCTGGTCGTGCTGCTCTTGCTGCGGCACAAGTACCCGGGGCGCGAACCGCCCAACCTGTTTGTGTTCCCGCGCTTCCAGATCTGGATGCTGCTGCTCGGGAGTAAGTGGGCACTTGCGGGGTCCGGCCAGTAGGGATCATGTGTGCTAATGTCGAGGTAGGGCGCCGCACGGTCTAACCCCAGGCATGGGGGTAGGTTTCCTAGGATCTAAGCAGCAGATTGGGAGTAGGCGCCGCCTGGTACCGCTGATAACAGCCATGCCATCAGAAGGCCATGGGGATCAGGCTTACGCCTCAATGCATGGATGCATCTGCTCCAGCCCCATGGATGACCGGATCCTATAGACCACTCTGAAATGTCTTTTTCGGGACCCTGAGTATTCCTTTTGGGGGGATATGCCTATGGCCAGCGTATGGATCCTTACGTGGCTCATTATGCAGTCTGTCTTGTGGGGGTTCCTCAGGCTTGAGATCTGCAGGGATTTGCTGCAGGGTATGCTGGCCCCAGCCACCTTTGATCTACCTTAGTGATCTTCATAGCGTAGGAGCTATTAAAATGAGTTTTCCCCCAAGATTTGAATGTCCGGGATCGTATGCAACGCTGGTGCAACGATGCAGCTGTCATTCAGTGCTGGAGCTCTCTCCTGCCTCCATGTTGTTATGTCTTAATCGGTTTCACGCCTTCAAACTTTCTGCTAATTGCTATGAATCATATTCTCTGGCTGATCGCGGCCTGCACTGTTCCTTCTTTTCCTTCCCATTCTTCCTGTTCATGCTACCGCTGACCCCATGCCATGTTCTTCTCTCTGCCGCCCCCTCTCTGCCCCCCCCCCCCCCCCGCCCCGCTGCCTTCCCTCCCCCAGTCCAAGGCGTCGTCCAGGGCTGCGCGTTCATCATCGCGGGCAAATCACCTGCCGGCGTCACGGTGGGCGTGATCGTGCTGCTTCTCTACCCGGTCGCGCTCTTCTGCTTCTCCACCTTTGTCATCTTCCAGCGCCGCATCGTGATGGAGAAAGCTGCGCACTTTGCCAAGGTGGCCTACCCGCGCCTGCCGCCGCTGCGCATGGAGGAGCTCAAGGGCAAGGGGGGGAGCCAGAAATCCCTCTCGTCTGCACCGGGGGGGGGCGACGTGCAAGCAGGGAAATCGGTCATGTCACTACCGTCCAAGGGCCAGGAGGCGTCATCGACCGGCAAGGGAGCCACCACCAAGGGCAGCGCCGACAAGGCCAAGCTGGATCCACAGCAGGTCGCGCAGCAGCTCAAGCTCCAGCGCAAGGTGCAGCAGCGGCTGAGCCAGCCGGCGCCGGAGAACCGCAAGTCGATGGAGGCAGCGAAGAAGGGGGTCGGGTCAGGCACGCTGAGCAACAGCTCACCGTCACACAGCCACGCCAGCATCGTGTCCACCCAGTCGGGTATGCGCTCGCTCCGGTTGACACTCCCGGCCACCCCGCCGCCAGAGCTCCACATGTCCCCCCTCCCCATGCGCACCGAGGCGCACTCCAAGGGCCTGTCCCGCTCCCTCTCGGACCACGGCAAGCATGGCAACGCGAATGGCAAACCCTTCATCTTCAACAAGGGCGGCGCGTGCGACGACCGGCCCAGGGGCACGCGAGGGTCCCCCCGCGCGGCCGTGTCCTGCTTCCCTGGGATCGTCGCACGCAGCGAGGTCGCCGAGGGGGGGGCCTCGGGCGTGCGTGACCGCCGCTGGTACGACCGCTACTTGCTGGGCCCGCTCGTGGGCAGCAAGGCCGAGGGGATCTGGGTGGACACGGACGACAGCACGCGCGTCGTGGGCCGCTACGGCGTCCTCTTCGAGGAGTTCCTGGGCCCGGGCGAGGAGGGACTCCACCGGGCCGGCCGCAGCCTCGAGTGGACACACTACTTGCGCGTGGGGTACCTGGTCGTGGACCTGGGCCGGCGCATCATCTGCGGCTTCATGCTCGGTATTTATGGGAGTGCGACCAACGGCTGGGGCCAGGTCATCTTCTTCCTCAGCTTCCTCTCGCTGCAGGTCGCCTACCTGTTCCTGATCAAGCCGTTCCAGGACCGGCTCATCCAGGGGCTCGAGACCATTTCCTGCATGTGCGAGGTGGGTGGGTAGCGTGCTTGGATGCGAGGTGGGTGGGTAGCGCGCTTGGATGCGAGGTGGGTGGGTAGCGCGCGGAGCGATCGGGGTCGGCGTCGAGGTAGGTACGTGCGCTAGTGTAGCTGGGAGTTGTCTGTTTTGTCGCTCCTTGGAGTAATCTGGGTTGCCAGTAATCTGGGTCGAGGTGGCTTGCCGCTGTGGGTGTGGCAACGAGGTTGGGTGGACCTTGTGTTCCAGGGCCGGCTCATGCGGAGGCTGGGAAGCATGCCCTGCATGTGCGAGGCCGACCCGTTGCCCATCGCTGGAGCTACCTGCTCGACCTCGGTATCATGGTGGTGATATACACACCGCTGTAGGCAGCGGAAGGGGCACTCCTAGCTGGGCCACTCCTTTTCAAGCTCCGCCCGCCACTCCTTTTGTTCTGGAAGTCACAAACCCCAGTGTTTCGTTCATGGGCTCTGGTGTGCATGGGGTGATGCGTGATCGGGACACCAGGGATTGTTCGGAATTTTCTTCTGCCTGAGGTTGCCCCCCAACAAGTCAGGACTTGCTTCAAGGTTTTGTATGTTCACACAAACTCGCCATAATGACTCCCACATGCATGTTGCTGCCTCATGGACCCTCCACCATATCACACACACACACACACACACACAACACACACACACACACACACACGCACACACACGCACACACACACGCACACACACGCACACACACACACACACACACACACACACACACACACACACACACACACACGCACACACACACACACACACACACACACGCACACGCACGCACACACACACACACACACGCACACACACACACACACACACACGCACACACACACGCACACACACGCACACACACGCACACACACACACACACACACACACACACACACACACACACACACACACACACACACACACACATCGTGCAGCTGGGCCTGTTTGCGGCCGCGGTGACCCTCCTGACGGGGCGCGGCGACCGGCCCACAGTCGGCAAGGCGATGGTCGCGCTGCTGGTCGCGTCCTTTGTCGCGGAGCTGTCCAACCAGGTCTACCGCGGGTTCCGGCGCGTGCGCCGCCTCGTGCGCAACATGCGCGCGACGCGCGCGCTCAACGCCACCAACGCCGCCAGCGCACTGACGCCCGATGAGTCCATCCAGGGGCCCCACAAGCCCGCCGGCGACCCCGCGCTGATCACGCCCCACCAGGGGCCCAACCGTCTTGACCAGCATTACGCGGTGGGGGGTGGCCTTGCCGCCAGCCCCATGGTCAAGAACCAAGTCATCGGCATGCGGCCGAGCCGGCCCGCCCCGGATGCCCACAAGCAGGACCCAGCGGCACGCTCCCCGCTCATGCCCGCGCTCGGCGTGCCCGTCCCCATGGCGCCGCGCAAGGATGAGAAGACGGCCGGGGAGGGGGTGGCCTCCCCCACTCGGCAGCTTCGAACGAGCACGGATGGGGACCGCGGGGGCGCGGCAGAGGCAGGGGAAGTGGGGGGGCAAAAGGGGGGAGGCGGGGGGGCCAAGGGGGGGGCAACCGCAGGCGCGGCGGCCGGGGGGAGCAAGAGCCCTGCGTTGCCGGTGTGGAAGCAGAAACTCCGAGACCGCCACTTCACGGCAGAGGAGGTGGAGGCGGCGCCCTGGGTGGGGGATGCCAGCAACGGGCCGTTGCGCAAGTCGGCCTCGGCGGGGGGCTGCGTGGCTGCCGGCCCGAGCCGCCTCGCGTTGGGCCTTGCTGCTGCGATTGCTGCAGAGGGGGGCAAGCCTGGTAGCGCGGCGGTCACTGAAGGCGGCATTGCGGGCGCGGGTCCCCCCTACTCGCGCCGCGGCGAGGTTCTGCGGCGGCCCAGCATGCTGGCGTCGAACCCCCAGGCCTATTCTGCGTGCGCCAGAAAGTACTCCACGCTGCTTGACGTCAAGGCGCTCTTCTCCAAACTGAGCGCGCTGCCGCTACCTGGGGATCGCGGAGGGGACGGCGGCGGGAGAAAAAACCGGGACGGGGCCGAGGGCGGCCATTACCAAGGCACGTTCCCGCCGCACCAGCCGGGGGCCACCCCGAGCTACAGCAACGACACCCCCAGCTCGGGACCGACGCGTACACCAGCATCGCTCCGGGACCCCGTGGTGTCGTCGTGGAGCGCGCGCGCGCACCACCGCGGGCTGCCGGGCGACTACACGCCGCCTGGGGGCCAGGTCGGCCGTTCCGGCAGCATGAATGCGGGGGGTACGGCGTTCAGCCCCATGGCCACGCCGCCCGGGCAGCAGACGTCGGCGCGGCTGCAGAGCCATGTGATCACGTATGACGCCGACGCCGAGTCTACCGAATGGATCAGCCAGGCGAGCAGCCACTTGTCATCGTCGCTGTCGTTCGCGCCCACTTCGGCCGCGCTTCTGGCGGACGTCCCCGCCAAGAACCCCAGCTTGTCGCGCCGGACCTCTCGCAGTGGGGAGACCAAGGAAGAGGGCGCGGCTGATGGGGTTGCGGCTGAGGGGTCTGGTCGGGGGGGGTTCCAAAAAAGGTCAGTCACACCCCCAGGGGGGCTATCGGCAGGCCATCGGGCGACACATTCGCTCCTGGATATACGCGGGGGGGTGCTATCGCCGCCCTCGGCGCCCCTGCCTGCGCCGCAGGGTGCATTGGCCGCCCGTGCTGGCAGCGCATCTGCAGGACTGGCCAGCACCGGCAGTACCAATGGGCACCGCTCGCCGCTGCCGCTGCTGGCGGTCGTGCGAGAGAACTCCCTGCTACCCAACGATGCAACGGTCGCCGCGGCCACAGGTGGGCAGGCCTCCACCAATCCCAGCGATGCGGCCACGAGCACTCAGCACGCATGCAACGCCGACGGCGGCAACGCGCGGGCACGGGCAGCGCCAGGTGTCCTCTCTCCCGCGGTGTTGCGCGCACCGGGGGCGCGGGGGGCGGCGGAGCGGACCCCTGACAGCACGCCCCCGAGCGCGTCCTTCTTTCAAGCGGACCAGTACGACAGCGAGCCGTGCCTCTCCGCGCCGGTCCTTGTGGTGCCGGCAAGGCAGTCGCCTGGCATTCGCAAGAGCCCGCTCCACAGCAGCCTTCGCCACGAGGGCGGCGAGGGGGCGGGCGGCATCCGCAAGGGGCTCCCCCGTCGCGCGGCCTCGGTGCGCCTGATCGACCCCAAGACGTCCGAGATGCTGGTCCTGGGGGACGAGAAGCACGCATTTGATTGGCCGGCGGGCGCTGCCGGGCCGGGTGCAAACAGGGACCACGCGCCTTTGCAAGCCCCGCATGCGAAGGGTGCCAATGCTGCGGACGCCGCGCCAATGGATTCACAGGGGAACAGCGAAATGGAGGGATCGGAGGGCGGGCCACGGGACAGGGCAGGCCGGTCCGCCCCCTGGCGGCGCAAGACGGTGCACCTTGGCCCGGGGGGCGCGGAGGCGGGCTTTGTGGGCGTGAACGAGGAGCTGGTGGCAAGCTTCCCGACGGTGCCTCTGGCGGCGGCGCAGCGGGCGCTCCCCGACGACCCGCTCTCGGCGATTATGGCGACCAAGGGCCTGCACGTACGCACGCAGAAGCTCACGATCGCCGAGATGAAGCAGCGCCAGCTGGCGGAGGAGCGGCGGCGGCGGTCCAAGAGCTTCTCAGTGAAAGATGTGCTCGAGAAACACTGAGATACCGATTGTTGGCTCGAGAAGCACCAGGGTGCAGGTTGTTGGCTCGAGAAGAGCTGACGTGGCGCACCTTTACCTGACGAGCGCTGAGGTGTTGCATTTTACTCGAGAAGCGCTCAGGTGTCGCACTTTGACGTGAGGAGTGCTCAGGTGCCGCACATTGCTTCGAGGAGCGCTGAAGGTGAGCACCTTTGCTTAAGAGGCGCTGAGGTGTCGCATGTGTCGTTTGAAGGGCACTTAGGTACCGCGTGTCGCCTTGAACCGTGCTGAGCCACGCGCGACCTTGAAGGGTGCTGCAGATGCCATGCATGTCAATGACACACTGCAGAGCGGCCCGCCCACCTGCCCGCATCTGGGGATTAGGTTTATCAAGCCATCCCGGCGGGTTTCCCTGCTTGATGTGACTCGTCCAGACGAAGCTGGGGCTAGCTCTCATTCCGTGCCGCCTGCTACCTCTCTTAGCGTATCTGCTCGGGGCGGAATGATCACGGCAGGATATGGTGGATCGCCAGTGGACGTTGATCGGTCATGTGCGGTGGTGGAAGGAGAAGGGAGTGGCTACCTTACCACAGGGCTGGCTGCTGAAGTACATATTGTGGTGGCTGGCCAAATGACCTGCAGCTGTGGGTGTCGAGGCTTCTGTTTATGGCCATTCAATTATGTTTGGCCATTCCATTATGTTTATGACCGCATGGCCATCCCCCCCGGCAAGGCTTTGGTTGCAATGGATGTGAGGGGCCAGGTTGTGCTGTCTTTATATCATGCCCCAACGCATCATGGGCATGCATGGGCACACAGGTCATGCATGGGATTGAGGCCCATCTTGGGAGCGGAGGCTCGAGGGAGGTAGTGGGTGTGTTCCCGCAAGGTTGGGCAATGCCGCGAGCGGTCCTCATTGCAGGCCTTACAAGGGACCCAGGCTGCTCATATCCACTCCGGCTGCTGCAGAGGGGTCTTGCGTTCGAACGAGCCGAGGTAGCTCATGGCAAACAAGTGGGAGGATGGGAGTCAGGGCAGTGCCCTTCGTGTGGGCTGAATGGAGCAGGACTGCTGTTGATGCTGGCACCACGGCGTTCAGTCAAGTGCGAATTGCTTACACAGATCGCTAAAACTGGACATGCGAAGCCTTTTTTTGTGGGCTGGGCCAGTGAAGCTATCCCAGGCTGCTGGACTGCATCGCCTACACCGCCGGCCATTTGCTCTTCTCTTATAAGAGTTTTGCCCATCCTGGGTGTGAGGACCAGGCAACATCACGTTTGCTTTATGTCATGGCCTTGCATTTCATCACCCTGTTGAAAGGGCCGCAGGAGAAGGGCTCTGTGAACTGCTGGCTTCTGTGATGGCCAAATTATTCTATCTCCCCCAAGCTATTGTGATAAATCCCCCTTATTTGTAGTCGTGCAACATTTGCTTTCTGTAAAAATTAGGATAAAAGTGCCACTGTTATCTGTAGCCAAAGCTTTTTGAAGGCCTCCCCTGCGCTTGAGCAGATCTAGCTTTGGTGGTGGATGGAGTGGTGTAACAGTAGTTCAAGGCCTTTGCGATTTCAGGCATGCCCTGGTTGTCACATGGATATTCCCGGGCATAAGGAATCTGCGCCGCTTCCCTCAGCTGGCATGGTCTCTGTCTGCACGCCTAGTTTGACATTGATGACTGTTTGTGGGTGTTTGCATTTGCATTCTTTTTTATTAAGTAGTTTGGAATTAATTTAGTAAGTAAGTACTTACTTACTTAATTAATTAATTTAGGACCTAGCGCAATTATTCTCTTGCAATCTACTCATGCATGTTGTCTCATTTGATAGATCCATGGAACAATTAATAGCAGAGTGCATCAAAAACAGGAGGGGGGACATCACGGCAGAACTGCCCACTCCAAGTTTGGTCCGACGGGGCTCTGACAGACGTGGAGCGAGCTCCAAAACCGCCCCGTCGCCAGAATAATTAAAAAGGAGTGCGCTCAAGTTGGCTTTTTGAGGACGGCGCGAGGAAAATAGAACCGGAGTGCGCTCGGCAACCACACCCAGCGCCTGGTTTTCAGGAAAGGTGTGTGCTCACCGTGAGACTAGGTATTGGTCTGGCGCTTTGGCTTACATTCCGGAGTGAGGTACTCTTGGATGTACTAACGCACATATTAACTAGTTAGTTAGTTAGTCGTATCCCACGCCGCACTCATACATACGTGCTACGGTATTCATACGGTCATAACTTATAGGACATGTGGCGAAAGTAGGAGTGATCTTGGTGGCGTCAGATACAAGTCCTGACTGTGCTGACTTCCTCCCTAGCTTCGGGTACCACCAGCGTTTATTGCTGCCATTCGTCGACTGTATGAGGGCTCACAGGCAGTAGTGCGGACTGCGGAAGGCACCACCCCACCATTCCCCCTTCACCACGGGGTACGGTGGCAAGGTTGTGTCCTGTCCCCATATCTGTTCATTATCGTCGTGGATCACGTCATGCATGCGCCGGGCACGTGCGCGCTTTACTGCTCTTAACCCGTGTTTTTTTACAACGCGATACATCGCGTTGTAGGGTTAGAACGCGATGTATCGCGTTGTAATCTGACACATGGCAACATGCGATTTTTGGTCTGAAACTTTCAACATAGGTCAGAAACATCTCATAGAATTCAAGAAAAAATCCTGGTATCTTTGGTATTTTTTTTGTGACAGCTGCAAACAAATATGTACCACTGAAATCAGGCATTTTCGCGGGACGAAGGTGAAGACGACGGCGATGGCGGCAGGTAGATCTTGCAAGTTTTCGCGCGAATTTCAGTGGCTGTTGGGTGGCACGACCATGATGATGCGTTCAAAGGTTGATAATTAGGTTTCTACGAGTTTGTTGAGGTACTGGGGCAAAGGAAACGTAGTTTTTTCCAGTTTCTCACCCAACTTTCATGCGGAAACCCTGGAAACCGGCATACATATTATTAGGTCAAGACTCGGGTCTGCTGCGGCACCATGCTTGGTATTTCCATGGTGTTTCGACTTCTTAACACATGTTTATTCATTCCGAACGTCCGCCACTCTCGGCTAAACGTACCGAGAATTGTGCAGACTTTTATTGGGTAGCGCCGGGCATGATGGTGCCTGCAAATAGCATAAGGCGTGACCGTGGCTATTGCTACGGTATGCTGTATTTTCCTGGAAATGGCCTCTGCCACCGGCTCAATAGTGCTTGCAGGCGTAAGTATATCGTGTTTCTACCTAGATTCTGCCAGTTTTCCACTTATTTCTACCGACCTCTGCCCAGCCTCTCTAAGACCGCCATCCTACTCGACGTTGCTTGCATGTCAGCCATAGCAGGTTGCAGTTGTGCAGTATTTAGGTGCTGTATACGTCGTCAAGCCGTGCATATATCGTGAGGATTGGATGTTGATGGTTTATACTGCGTTGATTGTGCAAGAAGACCAGCTAGGTGCCCATAATCATGGTGTATAATCATGTGTTGTTAGCATCTTGCCACCATTTGCTAGCATGCATTCCAGCGTCATCTTTGCCTGCATGTAAGCTCATGGATCACTCAACCTATCCAAGCCTTGCATTACACGTGCCTCTTTCTTTAATTGCACGCGTTATGGAATGAAAACCCAGCACCTCCGTTCCCACGAGGCATGTGCTCAACACGTTGTGAGAGTGGATGATGCTTTGGCTATGGCTGCCTGTCAGATTCAGTCATATTAGGTCATCCAGTCATGATGTTTGATGCATGTTTGATGCTGTATAGCTTATACAACACCTATTTTCAACGTTTTGACCCTCCAAGCTCACTATCAAAGAGACAACCAGCGCAGGCCAGAAATCGGGAGAATCCGGACCATGGTAGCTCGAGCCTGCCGTTATCTTTTCCGCGTTTTCGAGTCGTTCAGGATGATGAAGATGAATGGTGATGGAAATGTGTATCCTTGTGCATTGAAATTATGGCTGGCTTACGTGTGGAGCGACTAGATGACCTAGACGGTGGGGCCGGAAACAGCATGCTTGATCAGGGCGTGTGTTTCTAGCCTAACTGGCCGGGAGTGTCTAGTGGTGAGCACCATTGCTGCGATCACTATGGCCCCGTTTATGGGGCTCATGTCGAACGTTGCGTCATGTTGTGAAGGGCTCTCATTTTTCCCACTGCGTTGTACTGCGTTGTAATTGTGATGCTAATGAAAAATAGCTCCAGTGGCCCAATGGGCCTGAGTTTTGTTTCACAGAGCCTGCATATGTTGCCCATAGCTCGTGCAAGAAGCCAGATTTTTTTCATGAACCATTTGTGAATAAGCACATGACTTGTGACCTAGGGTCAAGAAATCGCGGTCATGGTCAGACCCCCCTGTATTCAAACCAGTGTATCTCTCTAAGAATTCGGATTTCTTTGAAAAGAGTTTCTCGAAGTGAGGCGGGGAATAAGGCCGCTCACGGGAGCCGCCTGGATGGTCGGCTGAACCGGGCGGGTTTGGCAGATGTAACCGGATTTGGCTAATGGCTGGCGACCTGGAATTGTTAGTAGGGGCAGTGGCCCTATTGTGCTACAATCTCGAAACAATCTTATGCTTAAAGTTTGACAGGGCCGGGTTTGTTGAACCGGTTTGTTGAATGATAATTAGAACCTTTCGGAAAGGGTATTTGATTGGTTGTTGTTTTTGTGGTACGGTAGGTGTCGCTACATTCTCAGGTTGGCGTGTTAAGTTAAGCTCGGTTGCTGATGTCAGCCCCGTGCTAGGGCAGTTTGACTACTTTGGCGGCGTAGTGACATTGTTGTGGTCTTTTTTCTTGTAAACGTTGGCTGAGCGCCGACGGCTGAGGCTATGGCGGTACAAGAAGTGCCTCACCAGCCTTGCGCTCAGCATGGGTGCGGGGCTAAAATTTGTTAACCAAATTTCCGGCATCCATGATCCCTGGCTGCTTAAGGCGGTTGGGATTCATGGCTGCCACTGGCCCGGAATTAATGTCCGGGTGATCGGGGTTTAAATGCGAAGCGGGGGCTGATGCATTATTTAATGGCTGGTTTGTTTGAAAGAAACGGCCAGCTGGCCGGGTTGGGCAAGGGCTAGCTTGCTTGATGGTTCCGTACCTGGGGATGCTTGCGCCTCGGGTTGGGCTGTCGGCAGGCTGGCCTGCCTTTGAGTTGTCTCGTACCTGGAAATGCTTGCATTCCGGGTTGGGCTTGGCTTGAGGGCCGCCGCGGCTCGGGGGGGTAAAAAATTTAAGTCACCGTTGTGGGACACGGAGCCTCGGCGCAGGAGGCAAGGGCTGAAAGCCAACTTGATTTCGTAATCAGTGGTATTTCCACTTTTTTGTACGGAAGGAGTGTTTATGTGCTCGGCACTAGGTTGGTTGCTCTTCAAAAAAGTTGTAAACTGGGCGTCGGCTGGAATCAGCGGCGCCAGTCAGCAGCTTTTGCTTTGACTTTGTGTTCCGCGACAGCACCCCTTAGCGGACCAGAGAAGAGGTCGGCAACGAGGTCAGCGGGGGCCCCCGAGTGGGGTCAAAAATGCGAGCTGTGTCGATTGACAGTGCATGAATTTTTGTGCATTCACAGTCGCTGGGAATTAAATCTGTTTTCTGGCAACGGAGAGCGCCCATCGCGACAGGACAGCTTTTGACGGGAAAGGAAATGGTGCTTCTTTAGCGGACCGGAGGGCCAGGAAGGGGAGGTTGGGTAATCGCGAGCCATGCCTAAGGAGTTCTTAACTCGTCGTCTGTCCCTGGTCCTCTACGGAGGACTGAGTTGAACTCAGTCCTCTCTAGAGGACCGAGTTTTTGGGTTTCGTAGAAAATTCGCCCCGGTCAGAATGTTTGACAAAAAAATTCTCTCAAAATTTATTCAAATACTACGTGAAAAGATCTTTCTTGGACATATTTTTGGGATTTTTTTGGATTTGGTATGCGCGGCTAACTGTACGGTCAAAGTACAGGTGGTAAGGGTACTTTTCCACGTGAAACGCGAGTTCCGGAAATGCACGACCTAGCCATGGCGGCTCGCGCCCATGCATGCAGTTTACGTTTGCGGACGAGTTAGCCGTCCAAACTCAGTAAATAGATTTAACATGCCCTAAAGATGATATAAATCAATTTTTAGCTCGCGGGGATGCGATTTACCCGGTGTCGGCACTGTTCTTGCTGGAAAAAACTGCGATAAGGCAGGTCGACGGAATTGATTACTGCGCTTGCTTTCCGGCGCAATTTCAATGGCTGATAGGTTTCTTTCTACATGTTAACATGAGTTGCATTAGAATATATTGAGTGACAGTATAGATTTGATGATCTCGACCATTCTGTCACGTCATGGTCTATGTGCCGCAAAGTGCCACTTTTGCGGGCACCGCCTGGGCCAAGGTAACGCCAGCCGTGCCAGGTAAAGCCGGATAATCGTTGCCTCTTCGTTCCTTGATGTTCGTACATGAGTTTAAGCTTGCGAGGCGTTGTCAGGTTCAAGTCTTGATGCTCTTTCTTGACCGTTGCCTGCCCCTCTCTAAAACCCCCTTTTCAGATGATGTTAGCAGGCATTTGCCTTAACCCAGTGTAGTTGTGCAGGGTTTTAGGAGCTGTGCAGGTTTAAACACCTTCATAGATGTTAGTTATTCTTTTGCTACGTTCATACTGCATGATTGTGTGGCCACGGGCTGCGTCAAGGGTGCATTCAAGCTTTTACGGGTGAGTGAAAAGTCTTGGTGACAAACCACTGCCATCATGTGCCAGCAACTATGTTGGCCACATCATGGCAAGGCAAAACAGTTATAGCCATATCTATTGTTGTTTGAAACAATGGAAATATGCTTAACCTACCCATTATATTGGTGGTTGACACTTATAACATAACCCTTTGTTGGTAGGTATCCAAGCCCATTCCCTACATGCATGCATAGGCTCTCACTACATGATAAGGCATGATATACCTGAAGTATGATGATGCAAGTGTGTTGTCCTGTAATGCTTGAAGGGAAATGAGTTGATTGGGATGGTTGGTGGCCACGGTGATGTAGTATGACCGCACTTACATGCTAGCAAAGTTAGCAAAAGCCCCATTCCTCTCCTGAGGACTGAGAGTTTTTTAATTGTTTCAGGCAGTTGCAGTGGCCAAATGGAGCCCAGTTTTTTGCCACGCTTCAAGAACTATGTTGTTTACATGCCTATATTTTTTCTTCATGCACCAGGATTTGATTGAATTTTTCCCACTCGTTCTTATCCCGAAAAATGCAAATTCGCGAGGGGCGCCCAACGTCCGTGTAATTTTCAGGTGTTCGGGTCAAGTTTTCACATATGCAGTATTTTTGCCAACAAAATGATATCTAGTACACCCCAGATCCACATCAAAACATTTGGGATGGACCCCCCACCTAGTCGCTACACGCGGTTGAAAATTGTCAACTCAGTCCTCCTGTGAGGACTGAGTTGGGACAGACGACGAGTTAATAGCGGTTCTGTAACCGCTACCTGTCTGTATGCATCTACTTATTGTTTTAACAAAGATGCTGGTGACTATGGTGAGCAAACGGGTGTATGAATCGGATTTCTTTGAAAAGAGTTTCTCGAAGTGAGGCGGGGAATAAGGCCGCTCACGGGAGCCGCCTGGATGGTCGGCTGAACCGGGCGGGTTTGGCAGATGTAACCGGATTTGGCTAATGGCTGGCGACCTGGAATTGTTAGTAGGGGCAGTGGCCCTATTGTGCTACAATCTCGAAACAATCTTATGCTTAAAGTTTGACAGGGCCGGGTTTGTTGAACCGGTTTGTTGAATGATAATTAGAACCTTTCGGAAAGGGTATTTGATTGGTTGTTGTTTTTGTGGTACGGTAGGTGTCGCTACATTCTCAGGTTGGCGTGTTAAGTTAAGCTCGGTTGCTGATGTCAGCCCCGTGCTAGGGCAGTTTGACTACTTTGGCGGTGTAGTGACATTTGTTGTGGTCTTTTTTCTTGTCCCACCCACCCACCCTCTGCCATGCCTAAGGAGTTCTTAATAGCGGTTCTGTAACCGCTACCTGTCTGTATGCATCTACTTATTGTTTTAACAAAGATGCTGGTGACTATGGTGAGCAAACGGGTGTATGAATAGCATTTTGTAGGTCTGAGTAGCTCAAAAAATCCTTTGATTTATGGGCTTTCAGGAAAGTATATACATGATCATGAAAAAAAAATTCCTTAGGTGCTATACGCGTTCTAAAAAAAGCTTACAACGCGATATATCGCGTTCTAATTAAAAAAACACGGGTTAAGGGGTTCGAGCCCGGCTTGGACATCCTTAACCGGCTTAACGAGCGAGAGCACGGCGGGGTTGGCACTGGCTATCGCCTGGCCGACCTGATTTATGCGGACGACGCCACCCTCATCGCGCGCCCCGAGCACATTCAGACCTGGCTGGACTGCCTGGGCTTGGAGGCGAGGGCGGTGGGGTTGGAGATTAGTATCAAAACTGAGGCGATGGTGATTGGGGCCTCCAGTCGCCCGCCGCTGCCGCGGCTGCTCAACGGGACGGAGGTCCCGTTCCGTGACCGCTTCAAAATGTTGGGGAGTGCTCATGCTCCCTGACACCACCGACGATGTGGACATCCGCATCGGCCTGGCCTGGGCCAGGCTCCGTTCACTCAACACCTACTGGCGCTCGAAGGGCCTGGGCGAGCACTGCAAGCGCATGCCCTTCAAGGTCCTCGTGCTCACGGTGCTTACGTACGGCGCGGAGGCGTGGACACTCACGGGTCCACACTGGCGGCTATGCTAGACGGCACGGTTTTGTACAGGATGCTCCGACAGGTCCTGAATGTAGGGTTTTCCAAGCATAGGTCATTATTAGAGTATTTGTATCAGGGGATGCCTCGTATTTGGGACGAGATTAGGCGCGTAGGATAGCATTTGTAGGACATCTTGCTCGCACCAGCCAGGTCGACACCGCCGTTGGTCTGGCCGGCCCCCAGCGGCTTGGCCAACCAGGGCGGCATATCTTGACCTGGCCTGGCCCCAAGGACATTCCTGAGAAGGTAGGCAAACCTGCAATGAACTACTAAATCCAGATGTTGCTGGCCGACCAAGCGGTCCCAGCTCAGTTTGAACACCGCATCGACCCCCTCTCCCTTCTTTGGACTGCCATGCAGAACAAGAAGAGGTGGCTGAAGATTGTCCAGGCTCACACGCCAGCCCCTGTGGGCAAGCTGCCACCCCACCCCCCGGCCGGCAAGAGGCGGAAGGGGCGTTTTGCTGAGTAGTGCATGTCAAGGAGACAACTGGTCAGCGTGAGGCCAGAAATCGGGAGAATCCGGACCATGGTAGCTCGAGCCTGCCGTTATCTTGTCCGCGTTTTGGAGTCGTTCAGGATGATGAATATGAATGGAGATCGAAATGTGTAGCCTTGTGCATTGAAACTATGGATGGCTTACGTGTAGAGCGACTAGATGACCTAGACGTTGGGGCCGGAATTTCCACATTAACAGCTTGCTTGATCAGGGCGTGTGTTTCGAGCCTAACTGGCCGGGAGTGCATGTCTAGTGTTGAGCAGTGTAGTTAGGATTTCCTAGACTAGATAGCTTAGAGTTAGGTTATAGTTCGATTACGCGGCTTCTTCCACCTCCACCCATCCAGCAAGCAATATGTGCTACATGAGGTCATGACCTCCCAACGGAGGCATGTTATAATTTAATTTAATTAATTTAATTAATAGCGTTAATTAATTAAGTAATTAATTGATTAATTAATTAATGACCATATTATATGCAGGTGCGTGCGACCATTCATTCGGCTCCGGTTCCACGCACCCAAGCGCCGCGCCCCAGTGGCCCGTCCTGACTGGTCTGCTCTACGCCCGGTCCGGGGAGATCCTGAGGACTGGACGGACGCCGAGCGCGAGCGGGACCGGTGCCGACTGGCGTACCTGTCGGCCCTGCATGGACGCCCGGGCGGACGTCGACGAGCCGTGGACAAGGGTGCTCCCAACGCCGCCATTTTTGCGGGCTTTGAGGCCCGCGCCCCGCTGAGCACTGGCGGCCCGGCACCTGCCGGTCATGCCCCGCCGCCACCCTGGCCCGCTCTACCGCCAGGACCCCGGCCAAGGTCTTGCATGGCCGCCCGGCACCGCCTCAAGCGTAACCGGGACCCGTTGCTGAAACCACTGCTCATGGCCGCCCTTGGGGATGCCTACACACATGCTCAGGACGCAGAGGCGGCCCAGTGCATCGCAGATGCCAAGGCCTGCCAGCTCGCAACCATACAGGCAAGGACATGTGGTACCACCTCGACCGGCTCGGCGGCCGGCGGCAGCGCACCCCGGTGGAGCACACGGGGGACGGCACGGCGCCGGTCAGCCTTGACCGCTGGTTGGCCCCAATGTTTCCTTGACAGGTGGGGCCCGCGCCCCCCCCCCCGCCGGCTTCACCCCGAGACGGCCGCCCGTCTCGGTGTCAGTGCCGGACCCCCGGCCGCCGCCGCCTGCGCCCCCCTCCTTGGCCGCGGACTACCAAGTCCCCGCCTAGCTTGCAGGAGGGCCGCCTTGCCACCGGCGGCGCCGTCCACCCCTTCACTTTGAAGGAATTAATTGGACGGCGCCCTTGCTCGCCTGCGGTAAGACGCGGCGGTCGGTGCCGACCACCTAGCTTTCGGCTGAGTAACTTGCTGAAGACCCCTGACCTTGCGGTGAGGGAGCTTCTGCTGCATGGCGTTCTGCAAACGTGTCCTGCTCTCTGATGAGCCTCCGCCTGCTGAGTGGCAGACGGCCATCCACCTCATGCTGTACAAGAAGGGCTCTGCTGCTGACCCCAGTAACTATCGGGGTGTCTGCCTCCAGAGCGCCACCCTGAAGGTCTTCATGCGCATGATGCTGCACCGGCTCCGCGCCGCGCTGGACCCACTCCTGGGTGAGTCTCAGATGGGTTTCCGGCTTTCCGCCGTACGGCCGGTCGTAACACTGTCATGGCTGTGTTTGTCGCGCGCCGGTTGATCGAGGAGGTGCGTCGCCTTTGCCCTGACAGTTTGCCGCTAGTCTTCATTTTTGTTGACTATATCATGCAATTAAGGCCTTTGGCACGGTCCTCTGGGAGGCTCTTTGGGCCAGATCCTAGCTCTGGATCGGGTACCACCAGCATTTAATTATTGCTGCCATTTGTCGACTGTATGAGGGCTCACAGGCAGTAGTGCGGACTGCGGAAGGCACCACGTACCCACCATTCCCCCTTCACCACGGGGTGTGGCACTTGATGAGGTTGTGTCCTGGCCCCATATCTGTTCATTATATTGTCGTGGATGTGCACTTTTTATTGTCGTGGATGCTGCACTTGTCTCTCGCCTTAACCATGCAGGTGGAGGGCAAGTGTGGCGTGCTCCTGAAGAAGCTTGAGGCCATCATCGCCCACACCGAGGCCGGGCTGGCCACACAGGTCCCCAAGATAGCGGAGCAGACGGCCACCATTGCATCCCAGCCACCCCGGCAGCCCCGCACGTGGTGCGCGCACTGTGCACCACAATTTCACGGTCCGTCGGTACCGTCCCGACTTTTTTGGCGCCAAAAAAGTCCCGGCCGTGTCATGTCCCCTTAATCCTTGTTTATTAAATGGATCAAAATATCTGAAACTAACTCTCATTTTTCCTGTTGTTAGCTGTTTATAGTTGGTTGCATGTTAGTGTTTTCCGAAGATGTGGCTACTCACAGTTTGTGTTGCTCTTTTATGTGGGCATGTTCTTTTATGCAGATCTTGAGAGGCACATCAACATGTCCTTGCCGGACTGCTTCACGGGAAACATCGTTGGGCTGCTCGCTGCTGGAAAGCCATGCAGAGCACAAGGCCAAGACCCGCGATAAGATTGTTTATTGGTGCAAGTATCTGCCGGTTTTGCTGCGCGGTCGTTTGCATCCGCGCGCACGGAGCGCGCTCCTTGAAGCTTCCGCAGCCTGGGACTGTGCCTTCAGCGGCCGTGTTTTAACGCAGGGGCAGCTCGATGAAGTAGGGAAGATGATGGTGCGGTCAGTGGTGGCCATGGAGCGGGTGATTCCCGCCAGTGAAATGTCCCGCTCAATGCATGCTGCAACAAATTTGGCAGCCCAGATATCCCAGCTCGGCCTTCCTGACGGTCGGAACATGGCCTGGGGTGAGCGTGAGATGCAGGCGGTCACAGCGCGCGGGCCATATTGAATTGAATTGAATTGTAACATAACTCCGTTGGGAGTATATGTAGCACATAGCCCAGAGAAGGGGCATATGGCCTATCATACATTCTAAGCTACTTCCTGCAAGGGTGGGAATGTAAACAACACTTGCTCTAGGTGCACTAGGGCACCTGCACCACCCAGAGTTTCAGGCAACACCCAGCGAAGGGGAGCCTGTCATAGGTGGGGAAGATCATCATGGCTATACAAGAGCTAGGACATGGCTTCTCTACAGAGAGCATCTCTCTGCATGGCATAGCATAGCTAAATAAAGCTAGGCATCATCTGGAGTGTGGCTCATCATAGGCACACATGTACATGATTAAATAAAGCGCGTGGCTTAGCTGGGATAGTGCCTCTAGGAGGCGTACATGTACATGGCCACGGTCTATCTATTCTACACTACTACTGCTATAGTCCCCTAAGCTGGGGCGTCTGGAGTCGCTGGGGCCGCGGGGGGGGGGGGGTCGCCTGCCAGGGCTTATGGCCGACGTAGATGGCCGCCCCCTTCCAGTACACCGGCTGTCCCGCCTTGGTCTGCCGGAGCTGGAGGTAGGTCGGCCATAGCTCCCGTCGCCGTTGTTGCTGCGCCAGGGTCAAGTCGTCATCAAGGGTGAAGAGAGTCTTCTCGAGCCGCTTGCGGCGTCTGAGAAAAGAAATCTTGTCCGCCGGGGTCTTAAAGGTGAGAAGGAGCGGGGGCGGCCCTGCCTTACCCCGCGCGCGGGGAAGGCGGTGGGCGGCCAGCTCAATCTCACCGTTAAGGCCCATGCGACCAAGGATTTCTCTCTCAAACGCACGCAAAAGCTTCTCGGAATTCTCACCTTCCTCCATCTTGAAGTTCTTGACAATGACGTTGAGGCTGCGCTTGGCGAGCTCGGCCTCCTCGCGGAGGTCAAGCGTCTGCCGTTGAAGCTGGGCTGCGACGGCGGAGGTGGTGGAGGTGGTATGTTGCTTAAGCATGTCCGCCCAGGTGGTGATGGGAGGAGCATCGCCGGCCAGGCCAGCCGGGGCTGGCT
The DNA here is from genome assembly GCA_009746045.1 of Mesostigma viride. Classification (NCBI taxonomy): domain Eukaryota; kingdom Viridiplantae; phylum Streptophyta; class Mesostigmatophyceae; order Mesostigmatales; family Mesostigmataceae; genus Mesostigma; species Mesostigma viride. The sequence continues at coordinate 1,568,768 of RPFO01000448.1, forward strand.
TTGCGGCAATGTCCTTCACCGCCTGGGCGGTGAGGCCTGCGGTGTTCTGCAGAACCTCGATAGCGATGGCGTTGTCCTTAAGACGCTGGTCGATACGTCGCGGAGCTGGGCGGTGATGGCGTCGGAGGTGGGGGTGGTGGCGGTGGAGGAGGCGAGGAGGCTGGAAGTGGCGGTGGAGATGGTGGGGAGCTCAGCAGCCAGCGTGCCGCCCATTGCCGCCACATCTGCGGCTAGGGGCGTCACGTGCTGTGAGATGGTTGCTTGGAGGTGGAGGAGGAAGGTGGATTCGGTCAAGGGGGAGGGGGTCCAGAGGTCCGTGACAGAGCGGTCAAGGATGGAAAAGAGGGCGCCGAGCTGAAGACGGGGGCGAGACCAGCTGGCCAGGTTCTCAGCATGTTGTCGGATAGTGAACCGGCCGTCAGGTCCATTGCGGAAGCGGCAAAGGCGTTGAAGGCGTTGGCACATGTCGAGAAGGGAGGCGTATGACCCATAAAACACGAACTCCAGTATCTTGAGGGGTGGCATGTCGAAAAAGCTGGGTCTGGCATCGTTGAAGGTGGAAAATAACCCGTCAACGTCAAAATCGCGCTCAGACCAGCTCGGTTCGGTGGGGCGGCTGCGTTTTGGCTCAGGCGAGGCTGAAGGCGAGGCAGGAAGCCCGGGAGGGTGCTGGACGACCACCAGTGCGCGACTAGTGGCAGCACTGCCTTCCGGCCCTGATGGCGAAGCTGCAGCCGGACCTGCAGACGTATTTTCATTGCCGAGCGCAGCCGCCAGGCTGCGTTGCGTCGAGGCGCGTTTAAATTCGCCATATAGTGCGTTATAGCTTTGGAAAATTATATCAGCATGTGCGTCTAAGAAAGACGAAGCGATTGTGATATTCACAGCTGAATTCGGGGCTCAAACGTGAAAGTTATGAGCTCCGGCAGCCATGGCTACCTCGTGGCTCGTGGCTCGTATGTCTAGGACGCGGGCCATATGTCTAATGTAAATGTCGAGAAGTCCATCCAGCGTTCATTCAACGAGTTCGAGGAGCTGACGTACCTGTCATACTTCATCCATGAGCAGACCAGGGTAAGTAATTTCTCACTGTATATGATTGTTTTGATTGTGATTTTTTTTTTTGTTCGGTTGAGTCGTTTGCAGTTTTGCTTGGTTTTTTCTTGCCATGCATCCTTTCTGAAAGCATGTCTTCTTTTTCCCTCGATCCATGCTTGGATGCATCTGATGTCACACTGTGCAGATTAAGAGCAAGTACTACATATTTTGGGATGTTTTGACCACCGACCCCTTGCGCATGGTTGAGCTGGGCCGCCGACGACGCCAAAATCATTACCGCTTTTCTTCAGGCGAGCTTGAGGAGGTGCGGGCGCTGTTGGTGGGGGATGCACTGCAGCGCGCGACTTACACCGATCCGGAGAAGAATGGTGACCAGGCCTACTACTGAGTACTGGTAAGCTCGCCCCTTGTTTTGGACATTTTATGGACATTTGCTAGTTATAGTTTATCAGGCTTTGCGGATGCGGACTCCATACGTTGTTTATTGCACAGTAGTCCAGTTGTTTGAGTGTTTCGGTGCATGATGACAAGCTAGCTTTGCAGTTTTGGCCCTCAAACCTAATTGTTGACCATAGTAACGCTGTTGTGTACCTGCTATTATTGTGCTTGCATGCATGTTCTGTATGCAGGGCGCACTACTGAAAGGAGTTGGGTTACGTGCAGCATTGGGCTGCATTGAACAAGGCGCCTCTGGTGCCTGATCGACCGCATCAAGGCAGCTGTGGCAGGCGTGCGAGACAAAGCGGATCCGTGTTGGTCCGTACGGCAACTCGGGTATGAAAGTACGCCGTATTGTACGGTACCGACGCTTTCGACCGCGTACGCCGTACGATTTTCGCTGTTTTTCACTTTGGACTTAGCCGATTTCGGAGGTCGCGGAGGGCGGGGGGGCAGGTGTCACGCGAGATTGAGGCCCAGGAACCTGTCCGCGGTGCTGAGAATTGAGATAGCAGAAATTGCAGCGAGTGCATAGCTACTCCCTAGTTACTACGCGCGTGACAGTGCACCTTTTTCCTTTTTGACAGGATTTTTTATTGCGTGGGAGAAAAGCTGTAAGGGGACAGCCTGGCAGAATCATAAGCGTGCAGTTCTAGAAGGACGCAATTAAAGTAGAAGGACGCGGAAAATGGACGAGGAAAATGGACGATGAAAATGGAGGGTGGTGCGACGGTTCATGCATTGTGCACCAGGCAATCACCTACTAAGATGCGACCATGGCGCTGCGTAGAGCCCCAAACGACAGAAAAGTAGAGGAGTATCAATACCTCCATGCATCTGATTGACGAGGTGGAAAAGACCATTCATGGGGAAGAGGTGGTAGTCGGCCAGAGGTGGGCGTGCAAACTGTGCGATTACAAGTTCGGCAGGCCTGGCAGCTTTAGCAAGGATCGCGCTGTCGGCCATCTCGGCCACATCCCCAACAAGGGAGCCGCGTTTTGCAAGGACTCCGGGAATGTAGAAGGCCTGATCGGGAGGCTTCAGGCGGCTGAGGCAGCCCCGTTGGAAAGGAGAGAGCTGAGGGCAGCGCTCGGTGCCCGCGTTGCCAAGGCCCTTCTGCCTGCCGCTGCCCCGGGTGCTGGCCCTTGTGGCTCTGGCAAGGCAGTGCAGAAGACGATTCCACAGTGCTTTTCCAGGCATATCCTTGGCAGTTGACAGCGTTATCTGGGCATGCCCAGATAACTGCAGTTTGCCATATACTTTTCTCAGGAATGCCCTGGCAGTTGACGGTGTGTTTTCTGGGCTACTTGCCACTTCGTATTTACTTTTTCGGGCATTTCCTTGGCAGTTTATTGTGTGGTTCATTCTGCATGGGTTGATTGCCATTTTATTTTTCGAATTTCAGGGATTCATGGCATGCACTTGTTGTCATTGTGCAGCAAAGCTGCAGACTGTAGTGCTATCACATCCACTGCATCAACTAGGCAGGGATCTGGGTGCATTATACCATATTCAATAATGCATTATATTGAGTTGATGGCATTCATGCAAATTTTGTAAAGGCTGATGCATTATAATAAAAGGGTATTATAATAAAGAGACCGGTGTTAAATGGTCAATAATTTGCATGACCACAATAAACACATGTACTTGAAGGATGTATTGCAATGTAAATCCAAGTGTGGCAGGTGGCAAGTCACTGCCACTATATGTTCATTAATGAATAGCATAGAATAATTATATAGTAGTAACATTTGTTGGATGCAGGGTCACACATCCTTGGAATACCCCGTACTTTTCAGCATTCACCTAAAAAATACCCCGTACTTCTTAACTACAACTTGAAAAATACCCGTACTGCCGTACTGCGTATTTTTTCCCGTATTTTTTGCCCCTCCTGAAAATACCCGTACTTTTGCAGTACGCGCGGGTTTTACCGAATACCCCGTACTGCCGTACAGACCAACACGGAAGCGGATGAATTCGACAAATTAGGTGCGTATGAGTTGTACCAAAGCTAACGCTTAGTATACCTTTTATGCGCAAACCTTTTTGCTAAGGTTAACGCATATTCTTAATTACATCCTGCGCAGGATGTAAGAATATGCGTTAACCTTAGCAAAAAGGTTTGCGCATAAAAAGTATAAGCGTTAGCTTGTACAACTTAAAACCTTAAAGCAATTACGCGTTGGGGCGAAAATATATTAGGCGGCTCCCTAACTAGCTAGGGATGTTACTTCCGCATCGAATTACTAATTCGATATCAAAGTACTGATTCCGGGAAGGTCCGATATCTACCTCGTGAGGCGATTATAATTAGGTCCGACCGGTGCCCCGGCGGATCCTCCCAAATTATCCCTGCTCGGCACTGTCCCGGCACGAGGTTTCGAACCCGTGACTTCCGCGCCGCGCCGGTTCTAAGTTGTACAAGCTAACGCTTATATATCTTTTTATGCGCAAACCTTTTTGCTAAGGTTAACGCATATTCTTACATCCTGCGCAGGATGTAAGAATATGCGTTAACCCATAGTCCGTAAACACTATCGTATACGATAGTGTTTGGGTTCCCGCCAGAAACGGCGCGGCGCCGGTAGCGCCGCGCCACTTCTGACGGAGGACACGTGTCCGGTGGGTCCGGAGACACTTAGGGACGAAGGTGGTGCATAGGTTTGGGGGGTATATTCGCCATAGCCTGGTAATTACAACGTGAATTGAGACAGTATCACGTGACTTTGGCGGGAAATTTTCACTCGCGCGCGCGCGTATCGAGATATGGCTGCCAACGTGCCGTTATCACGGAAATTTTTGCGTCTCGCGGCCTGGGACGGTTCAGAATGTCGCTCAGAATGACGATGCGTGTTTTTCGTAGGTCAGGCATGGCCAGATTGGTAGGACTGGGAAAATACAGGTAGGAAAATACTGCCTTCTTGGTCGTCAGTGACATATGAGTTATAGCTTACCATATTTCGATTTTCTCTGTATGGCCAAGCAGTCTGCGCCAGCCCGAGCATCCAGGTTTGGTACGGGACATCTGCTGCAAGGTTTGCTGGGATTGCGGACGCGTTTGTAGGTCATATTTGCACGGAATATCAACGTAGTAACCATAGCGGATGCATGCATGATGCGGCTATGGCGGCCTATGCCTGTAGCGCACTAGTATGTGTGAGATATGAGGGTCCCGGCCAGCAGAATCCGGGCGGGACGTGAATGAGCCAGGTACGGCAAAGTGTTTGCATGTTGTTTGCCGCGGAATACGCCTGCCATGCATTATAGTTGACGAGTTTATTGGTGCAGCATTTAGCAAGCTTCCATGCCTGCTGTAAAGAGTGGTATCATCCCTGTGAGTGCTCAGTTTATGGCATTTCCTTAGACTATACCACCCCGTTAGTTCACGTAGGCAACCCGTTTGCATTCCAGCACTTTTGCCAGTCTTTTGTAGCTTGTTATAATGCATTGCTGTGTTGCATGTCATAGATGGCTGTCTACGCGCGCGTAACCCACACACGTATATGAGCGTGGTGCCATGTGCAAAACTCAATTCTGAGTGGCCCCCCCTGGTATGGGGATGCCTGAACTACCTAATAAAATTATCCAACCTTGACATTGGTGTTTACAACCCTCCCCTGAAAAAAAGGGGGGGGTTCCATGGTGTGATGCATGAAAATGTTCGTCTTTTGTCCAACTTTGACTAAGAATATCATGCAACCCACTTACGGGACTCAAGATATTATTGCATATTCTGAAAGCCCTTGAAGTGTAGATATTCCTGGCATCTTGGTTGAGGGTATTTGGAGTAGCGGTCTGTCCCGAGTTATGATTTTTTTCATTTTAGGGGGTTTGAAAGTGCCAAAAATGGCTCTACGGACTATGGGTTAACCTTAGCAAAAAGGTTTGCGCATAAAAAGAATAAGCGTTAGCTTGTGACAACTGCATGTATGTATGGGTTCAACTATCGCACAGAGAACGCTGATGACACACAAGCTCGGCGGCACCGAAATTCTGGCATCGCGTACCACCAGCCTGACGGCGCGTTGCAGTTTGGGCACATAAGACACATTTTGCAAACTGCCCTAGCAGCGCCCATGCCAGAATGGGGATCGCAGTTGGTGCTGAGGGTTGAGCTTTTCGCCCCTGGTCATGTCGCTCACCTTCCTAGTGAAAGGTTGATTGTGATCAGCAGTGCCGACGCCCCACGTAGCCCCAAGTTTGTTTTGCCAACATCGGTCAGTTCAGTGGGGTATGTGGTCGACAAGTCGTTTGCGCCTGAAATCAGGTGGTGATTCCAGCCAAGCTGCCGTGGAACATGCATGGTCAATGACGCGCAAGGCCCTTTGAGCCGGGTTGGCAAATACGGGTACGGGGTATAATACGCGGACCTAAAATACGCGTATTATACGTGGGGGGTGTAAAATACGCGGCGGTAAAATACGCGACAGTTTTTGTGGTCCAATTGTCAGTCACTCAATTAGCACGCTCCTTGATGATGGTCATGCAGTTATTGCAACTGAAATTTGGTGTATATGCTTATTTATTAACATCTTCCATTAATTTATGCCCTGCAATCCTATCTGATTATGATTTGTTAAATGCTGGGGGGAGCAGACTGCAACGGGAACTGTAAGGAATCAATTAATTAGGTAATTGTAAGGAAAGCCATCCACTATATAATGCATGAGAGGACATAAGACACAACTAAGGACCATGCTCTCAAGGATCCCACAACAAGCTGCTCGTTTGTACTAGATCATGCCGGCCACCATCTGCTTGAAAGAGGCGCTCTCAGCCGCATTGAAGGCAATGCCGTTCTCGATAAAAAATTCGGCAGCCAGCAGCTGGACACCTTGTTCGTCGACGGGAACCAGCCATTTGGTGATGCTCAGCTGGCCTTTGCTGGGAAGTACCGACGACAAGTCAGCCGGCGCAGCCCCTCCCATCTCCGCCATTGCCCTGTTCAAATTGTGATGCTTCTTGGCGTCTGACTTCTGCAACTTGTTGTTAGCAATCCTGAGAAACCTGCTCCGGATATTCGGCGGAACTTTGTCGCAGGGTAACATCCCTTCCCCTGCGATTCCGGCAAAGTGTGCACGGACTCGGAATACGCTGATTGGCCCCGCCTTGTAGGAGAAGTTCTTGTTGCAAAATGAGCAGAACATCCTCGACACATACTGCGTTGTGTTACTAACAGCATCTGTGACTGCTTCTTTCTTCTCGACAACGAAATCCCATTCAGGCCCTTTCTTCGGCATGGCTGCAAATCGAAAATGGCTGCACACTATCGCACAGTCGCACTGGCCTCGTCGTCGCTATATTGCATTACACCGTCAGTAGCACAGCTGGCATTCGCTGGCATTATGCGTTATGTACCTAGTCCTAGCCAGGTAGCTGTCTCCTACCGGCCAAAGATTTTGCAAGGCTTGCGCTTTATGGAAAGAACTGTACGCATCTACTTCTAGTAGTAAAAATCTCAAATGTGCAGTGAACGCGCCGCGCCCAGAACCTGGGCACCGCGACAGTGCCCGCTGCCCGCTGGTACCCCCGAAAAATTCGAAGTCCAAACCGCGTATTCTGAAGTAAAGTACGCGTATATACGGCGGAGGCCTTCAGTGTACGTTTTCCCGTATTTTTGCGGCTCCGTACGGCGTACTGACCAACCCGGCCTTTGAGTAATGTTGTGACGCGCTCCCTCGAGGCTGATTGGGATCCTCTGCCTATGCTTGATATCCCTGATGATGAAGTGCCGGCGGAGACTGTCGAGAAGACGAAGAAGAAGAAGAAGGTGGGTCAAACCAAAGCACCCAAGCCACCCCTTGGCAACAAGGGCAAGGCACCTGTGCACAGCGCCAAGGGCTAGGCCAGGCACAAAGCGCAAGGGGACCGCATGCCTCGGAGCTAGGCAGGTCCAAGTTCTGCTCCGGCAACGGTGCCACCACAATCTGTGGGAACGCGGTCGAGTGGGAGACTGCGTGCTGATGTGAACTATAGGGAGACAGATGATGAGAATACTGATGAGGATGATTGGTATCAAACCAGTGATGAGTCAGAGGAAGACTTTTGATTGTTGGCATACAGCTGCACACAACGCTATTGTTTCAGTGGTTATTTTGCACCTGCCTAGCATATTTGCGGCGTGCCAAATCAGAATATAATTTTAATAAAGTTTGCAATGCTCGTTTCGCTGTGATGGTTTTCTTGGGACTTGTGTGGTTTTCTCCGTTTTTTGGGTCCTTGTGTTTTTCTCAGTTTTCTCAGTTTTTTGGGTCCTTGTGGTTTTCTCAGTTTTCTCGGGTCGTTGGGTTTCCCTGAGAAATCTGGACCTGAGACTTCTGAGAAAATATTCTCAGCTTTTTTCAGTCGAATTCTCAGGCATTCTCTCAGTTATTCTCACAAAACTGAGAAAAGTGAGAAAAAACTGAGAAATATTCTCAGTTATTCTCAGTTATTCTCACTTTTCTCAGAAAACTGACAAAAAATTCTCAGATATTCTCAGATTTCTCAGATATTCACAGATTTTTGAGAAATTTGAGAATTTTTTGAGAATAATCTGAGAATAAATTCTCAGCCGAGTTCCTCGTGTACGAGACGCTAAGCGTCTCACTACCGAGGAATGAAAAGTCGCACCTGAAAGCTGTCATGCACCTAACTACGACAGGAAAACAGCAACGTACAGAAAACATTATTGCCGCAAGAGGAGCAGGAACTATCTAGGAAGGATTTTCCGCTTCGAGCAGGTCTAACTACTAGCCAGGCGTGTCCCGAATCGGGCAGCACTACGCTGCTAGCTTGCCGGCGACCCGCCCATTACCTGGCAAGGATGTGTTGTCTTCGCGATCCCGACCGCGGAAGGTCAGTGGTAAGAATGGGTTCTGTTGCAAAGGATTGTCGTACGTCACGATCCCTACCTAAACTACCTCCAAGTCCATTGTTGCGGCTCGGTCCTCTACCGCCTCCTCTACCTAACCCGCGTCTAACAGTACCTAAGTTAGTGAGGCCGTTTCTAACTTCACCTTGGGCGAAAGACGGACGTGACGAACCTGATCTCAATGCATTAACATATGTATGTTTATAATATGCCATTAGCCATTCAAACCAAGACCCGTTTACTCCAGGATAACGAAGGTAACACAGGTCTAAACTGCCATGACCCTAGCTAGATGTGTTACAATTAATTCATAACACACGCCGAGTCCCAACCCGAGGGGTAGGACGTGCATAAATGATCACTAACTAACGGTCCAACATGCTCGGGCCGACATGGCCCTCGCACACGGATGCACACAGATGCATGCTGGTCCACTACATTCTACACGAAGGATAATAAGGACCACTACTAAAGTACGCGGCGCGGCGCCAAATGCACCTATGTGCACCGAGGTACCGGGGCACACAACAAGTGAGGTTCCAATCAACATTGTCCACCGGCATGAACTACACGTAAACCTAGGAACGACCGACTGAGGCAAAGGACCTAATTTACGTCCGTAACAGTAGCAGATTGTTACGCAACGTAATGTTCAATACTATTGGCATTCACTCGCTGGCATCTTTAATCGTCTCGAGAGATCGCGACATTTTCACGGGGGCGGGGGACGGATCCGCCAGCGCATCGTGGCCGGCCCTCGTTGAGGGGCCGGGGGGGGGAGAGGGGGGGGGCACCTCCGGGTGGGTGGGTGGGTGGGTGGGTGGGGGGTGCGGGGGACGGATCCGCCAGTGCATCATGGAGGGCCCTCGTTGAGGGGGTTGGGGGTTGGGGGCACCTCCGGGTGGGTGGGTGGGCGCGGGGCCGGGGGCGGGGGATCCCGCATACTTGATGACGTCTCGCTGAAGGGGGGGGGGGGAGGGGGGGGGGGCACCTCCGGGTGGGTGGGTGGGTGGGGGGTGCGGGGGACGGATCCGCCAGTGCATCATCATGGAGGGCCCTCGCTGAGAGCCGGCCGGGGGGGTGGGGGTGGGGGGCGGGGACCTCCGGGTGGGTGGGGGGGCGCGGGGGGCCGCGGGGCATCTCGCATACTATGCGTCCGTCTCGCTGAGGGGAGAGGGGGGTTGCGACCTCGCCTGGGGCGCCTCACGGCGGGGCGTCTCACGGAGGTGGCGAATGGCCTCCGGGTTGGTTGGGAACTGGGAAGGGCGGACCGACCGGACTGCCGGCGGTAGTCGGTTTCAGGCGGGCCCACACAACCGAACGTCATGTCGTTATTTGTCTCCCCACTTTTTCCTTTTTTCAGCCCCCTTCATAAGCTTCAGTTGACTGCGAGTTACCATCTGTCGGCGGACGAATCGAATCTCGACTACTAGAGTTATCCCCCCCCCCCCCCCCCCCCCTTAGCTCGTCTAGCCTGAAAAATGGACTTCCGGCGACTTTGATGCTGCAGCTGGATCGGGTTTGACGAGAGCTGTCGATTGCCGTATAGAAGTCCGTCAGAGGAGGAGGGGGTGGGCCGCTAGCCTAATTCTACCTTAAGTTACGTACCCGCGTGAAGTTACGACGCCCTGAAATTGGCGGCGATCGTAACTTAACGCGGGTATGACTGTATTGCATTTCGGGGGGATCCGGGGATGCAATGCTGAACATCAGCGTCATGCAACATCAGCGTGCATTGTGCAAGCTAGTACTATATCCTGTAGGGAAATGGGCTCCGTCCCTGCTCCACCGGATATGACCAGCGTTGGCCGTTGAGCAGTCCAGCGTTGAGCAGAAACGTAACTTCAGAACCGAATGATTCCTTGTTCAGTCCAACGCTTTGGGCTTCGGTGCTGTACAGTAGCTGCTGGCAAGCAAAACGTGCTATATTATAATTAGAATTATTTTGTCGGAAAGTCGAAAAAGTGCTCGAATTTCTCGTCACAACTCTACGCTTTATATACGACCGTTGCAACCGTACCCCGGCACTTTCGAGTTTCAGCTTGTTTTCCTTTTGCTTTCCACCATGAGCTTGGCCCGAATCTGATCTATAAAACGGGGAATCTATTGTTTCACAGGATCTGCACCTACTACAATCCCGAAAACCGCTCTTGCCGTACTTCTTTGCAGACTTTCTGACTGTGCATCTGACAAAGGAGAAAACTTGCCATAACGAGCACGAAAGGGCACAGAGCAAGTGACTTGGTGCACTGGCGGACTTGGTCTTGGTGCACTGGCGTACTAAAAAAGCCAGCTAATTGGGCCTGGATATGGCCGCCAAAAAATCTGGTCAATTGTCCATTTCACCTCCTAAAAGCCGATTCCTCGTCATCCCATTATTTCAGCCATAGTATATCCCTTACATGACAAGGGCTTCATAGGGAAGTGCCTACGGAGCTGGTTGGTTGATTGACGTATTGACACTACACGTCAATTTACTATATATCGTGTTCGCCAGCTGAATCAAAGCGGGTTCCTGCTGAGCTTACCCCTGCGATTACACCACTGGTATTTTAGAAGGTTGGTGCCTAACTAAAAATGGGAGGAAGCGTTGCCAGCAGCACAGACGATGCCGGCAGTGAGAAATCGGGACCCAATGAGGATTCCGAGGAGATGCAGGGACTTATTAATAATGGGTCCGGAATGCGGGTAAGGGTATTGGCTTTCAGCAGACTACACGTGACAAAAGAGGAAAATTTTCTTCTTTCCCTGCTGGTTACGTAATTTTATGATTGGATTGCATATCTCACCAAATAACCTGCTCCGGATGCCTCGGCGGTGCTGTTTTCTCGCGCTGTACTATAAATACCTCGCGACGTGGGGGACCCCGGCTGGCCCTGCACAGGAGGCCGTCTACAGGGTCCTTTACACTGTCTACAGAAAGCGGCCAACCCTGAACAAGAAATATATCGTTGCTCTCCTAACGTTGCAGTACATTCAGGTACACATAATGAGTAAAATCTGTCACACCCAGCATCAAGGCACGGCCTAGGAAAGTTACATCACGTGGATGCGCCATGAGTCAATATCACGGCACTTGGGTCGTGCGTGCCGTGTTACTGTAGTGTGGTTGCAATCACGGTTGTGACGTCTTGCAGTTAGTTGAAGTTTGCAGGCACCCAACACTTGGCCATCAACGGTTGGCCCAACACTTGTCTTTAGATGTCATGGCGGGAACAGTCCCAAGTGACTACTGTGGTCCTCAGTACGAATATTACGCTCTACATTCCATTGCAAGCGTGCGTACATTCCTGGCAGGGCCTGCCACGACCCTGACCGGTGACCATGCATGGGAGGGTGTGGAATGCTGGCTTACGCATGGCCAAAAACTGCGACAAGAGATCACACAATGCCCTTAATCTTATTACATGCCGTGCTAAAAGTGATCAGATGCGGGTTGGAAGGACCACTATGTGGGCTCTGAAATGCATCCTGAATAGCACACCAGCATTGCGTTCCTGCACAGCATGAAGCTCAATGCAGCATGCATGCTTCGTTTGTATTTTACCTTGTAAGCAGGTTATAGTAAGCCTGTGTTCCCTCCCCAAGTCTGCCCCCAGCCCCCTGCCCCACCGAAGCGGCACACACATGCCCGCTTGCTGGTGATACCATGGATCACAACTTCAGTTCGGGGATTCCACCTGCTAATAGTTTTAGAATTGCTTCCACAAGGAAAAATTAAGGACTTCTCCCGTGTTCTCCCTCGACCACATCATCGTGGTGAGTGCTCAATGTGCCCCGGTGTTGTTGCCTATGTGCTCCACTTTCCTTGCATCCTTCCTTCCAGCTAGCAACGCTCCTCCTCAAGAAGGCGGCGGTGCCCTGGGACCTCAATTATGACAACAACTTTTGGAAGTGGGTGTTTCGGATTGAGGTAAGCTCTAGTCCATCACCCATCAACCCTGAATCCTACACCGGTCTCCAAGGAAAGCATGTATAGATTCTGGAGGTGCTGCTGGTTCCACCTGTAGGACTGCTGGGCCCCATGAAAGTGCTTGCATAGTCTTCCTCCTGCGACCTTCCCCTGCTCTCCAGAGCTAGCGTTACCTGCTAAGTCCTTTTTTCCTACCCAGGCTGTAGACAGCTCGACATCAACTGCAGCTGCATTTTTACGTGTTGCAAGCAAGCATTTCTCAGCGCTGTTCCTTTGTGAGTCTGAGCACACGTGGGGAAACGCAATCCTCTGTCTTGTGATTTCCCCCCTGCCTTTCATATGTGCCTTACTTTCCTTGCTCCTTGCCGTATATCCCCATCCCCCCCCCACACCCACCCACACACACACACACACTCTTGTCTTTCTCGTTCCCCCTCCCTCCCTCCCTCCCTCCCTCCCTCCCTCCCTCCCTCCCTCCCTCCCTCCCTCCCTCCCTCCTCCCTCCCTCCCTCCCTCCTCCCTCCCTCCCTCCCTCCTCCCTCCCTCCCTCCCTCCCTCCCTCCTCCCTCCCTCCCTCCCTCCTCCCTCCCTCCCTCCCTCCCTCCTCCCTCCCTCCCTCCCTCCCTCCCTCCCTCCCTCCCTCCCTCCCTCCCTCCTCCCTCCCTCCCTCCCTCCCTCCCTCCCTCCCTCCCTCCCTCCCTCCCTCCCTCCCTCCCGCCCGCCCGCCCGCCCGCCCGCCCACCCGCCCGCCCGCCCGCCTGCTCGCCCTCCCCTCTCCCCCCCCCCCCCCCTCTCTCTCTCTCCCCCTCGCCCCCCCTCTTCCCACACCATGCCCCTCCACCACCCCCACCCCCAACATTACCATCACCACTACCACACACACATGCACATGTCTCAACAATGTGCCTGCCTGGTTCTAAGCACCATGCATTGGTCAGGGGCTACAAATGATCTCTTTTCATCTTCCATATGAGGGGGTGAGGTGCGGGTGGGTAGTGGAGATGCCATTGGAAAAAAACTTGGCGATCGAAACCTGGCGATTACAGGGGGAAAGTGGACACTCCGGAGGGCTAGAGTACCCTGGGGATATCACACCAGGCCATGGGCGATGCTTGAATCTGCCGGATAAAAAATGCTCATAACACTACCACTGGTAGTGGTGACGTGGCTTGGTATACATTTTTCCTCGGCACGTTTCCGTCCTCTTTTGCCTGCCTCGCGTGTCACTTCAAGGGGTCTGGCCGCCTCTGCTGGCTGCCATCACAAGGGGTGTATTCAATGCGGTGCATGAAGTTGTCGGCATTTTGTACCTTTCAGGCCAAATAATAGGCCAGCATATGTGGGTAAAAGTCATGCACGTGCTCGCCAATCCTCCCGCTGGCGTGCACCCGCTTGTGATACATATCTCCCTGCCTTTGCTGACATACACCATCGCGTTTACTTTAAAACGCCTCTCAACATCTTTCTTGCCCCCGGCCCACCACAGCTGAGCACTGCCATGCGGGATGCCGGCTTTGTGGCCTTCTGCGCGTTGTTCGTCGTCACATGTACCCTGATCGTGAGTCGCATGCGGCTTGCTGCGTGGCTTAACAACAGGGGCGCAATTCATTTATCTGCTGCATTTATTTACTTATTCACTCGCTCGCTCCCCCCCCACACCACCACCACCACACACACAAACCCACTCCCACTCCCACTCCCACTCCCACTCCCACTCCCACTCCCACTCCCACTCCCACTCCCACTCCGACTCCCACTCCCACTCCCACTCCCACTCGCACACCCACACTCTCACACACGTACACACACATCCGTTCAGTCCGTGAGTCTGTGAGCTAGACAGGCAGGCAGGCAGGCAGGCAGGCAGGCAGGCAGGCAGGCAGGCAGGCAGGCAGGCAGGCAGGCAGGCAGGCAGGCAGGCAGGCAGGCAGGCAGGCAGGCAGGCAGGCAGGCAGGCAGGCAGGCAGGCAGGCAGGCAGGCATTCTAGTGGGAATGGTCCATCTTGATTGCTCAAGGGGTTTCTTCTTATCATCCATTGCAAAGTTTGATATTGAGTCCTATGTTCGATTCCTTGCTGGTAGCTTCTAGGCTTTCTTACTTTCTGTGTTCCACGGAATCTCAGATTTGGGCGGCTGTGTTTTCACGTTTGTTGCTTTCTGACGACGATTGAGTTCTCATCTTCATTGCCATCATATGTGGATCTACCTAGTTGTATTGCTGTAGTGAATGAGGCCCAGGTTCTGTTGACTCTGGCAGAACAAAGGTTGTGAATGAGGTTCAGGTACTGTTCACTCTGGCAGAACAAAGGTTGTGAATGAGGCCCAGGTGCTGTTCACTCTGGCAAAACAAAGGTTGTGAGTGAGGCCCAGGTACTGTTCACTCTGGCAGAACAAAGGTTGTGAATGAGGCACAGGTACTGTTCACTCTGGCAGAACAAAGGTTGTGAATGAGGCCCAGGTACTGTTGACTCTGGCAGAACAAAGGTTGTGAATGAGGTTCAGGTGCTGTTCACTCTGGCAGAACAAAGGTTGTGAATGAGGCCCAGGTACTGTTCACTCTGGCAGAACAAAGGTTGTGAATGAGGCCCAGGTACTGTTCACTCTGGCAGAACAAAGGTTGTGAATGAGGCACAGGTACTGTTCACTCTGGCAGAACAAAGGTTGTGAATGAGGCACAGGTACTGTTGACTCTGGCAGAACAAAGGTTGTGAATGAGGCACCGGTACTGTTGACTCTGGCAGAACAAAGGTTGTGAGTGAGGCCCAGGTACTGTTGACTCTGGCAAAACAAAGGTTGTGAATGAGGCACAGGTACTGTTCACTCTGGCAGAACAAAGGTTGTGAGTGAGGCACAGG
Source organism: Mesostigma viride (assembly GCA_009746045.1). Lineage (NCBI taxonomy): Eukaryota > Viridiplantae > Streptophyta > Mesostigmatophyceae > Mesostigmatales > Mesostigmataceae > Mesostigma > Mesostigma viride. The sequence continues at coordinate 1,583,892 of RPFO01000448.1, forward strand.
TACTGTTCACTCTGGCAGAACAAAGGTTGTGAATGAGGCACAGGTGCTGTTGACTCTGGCAGAACAAAAGGTTGTGAATGAGGCACAGGTACTGTTGACTCTGGCAGAACAAAGGTTGTGAATGAGGCCCAGGTACTGTTCACTCTGGCAGAACAAAGGTTGTGAGTGAGGCACAGGTACTGTTCACTCTGGCAGAACAAAAGGTTGTGAATGAGGCCCAGGTGATGTTCACTCTGGCAAAACAAAGGTTGTGAATGAGGCACCGGTACTGTTGACTCTGGCAAAACAAAGGTTGTGAATGAGGCACAGGTACTGTTCACTCTGGCAGAACAAAGGTTGTGAGTGAGGCACAGGTACTGTTCACTCTGGCAGAACAAAGGTTGTGAATGAGGCACAGGTGCTGTTGACTCTGGCAGAACAAAAGGTTGTGAATGAGGCACAGGTACTGTTGACTCTGGCAGAACAAAGGTTGTGAATGAGGCCCAGGTACTGTTCACTCTGGCAGAACAAAGGTTGTGAGTGAGGCACAGGTACTGTTCACTCTGGCAGAACAAAAGGTTGTGAATGAGGCCCAGGTGATGTTCACTCTGGCAAAACAAAGGTTGTGAATGAGGCACCGGTACTGTTGACTCTGGCAGAACAAAGGTTGTGAATGAGGCACCGGTACTGTTCACTCTGGCAGAACAAAGGTTGTGAATGAGGCCCAGGTACTGTTCACTCTGGCAGAACAAAGGTTGTGAATGAGGCCCAGGTGCTGTTCACTCTGGCAGAACAAAGGTTGTGAGTGAGGTTTAGGTACTGTTCACTCTGGCAGAACAAAGGTTGTGAATGAGGCCCAGGTACTGTTCACTCTGGCAGAACAAAGGTTGTGAATGAGGCACCGGTACTGTTGACTCTGGCAGAACAAAGGTTGTGAATGAGGCCCAGGTACTGTTCACTCTGGCAGAACAAAGGTTGTGAATGAGGCCCAGGTGATGTTCACTCTGGCAGAACAAAGGTTGTGAGTGAGGTTCAGGTACTGTTCACTCTGGCAGAACAAAGGTTGTGAGTGAGGCACCGGTACTGTTCACTCTGGCAGAACAAAGGTTGTGAATGAGGCCCAGGTACTGTTCACTCTGGCAGAACAAAGGTTGTGAATGAGGTTTAGGTACTGTTCACTCTGGCAGAACAAAGGTTGTGAGTGAGGCACCGGTACTGTTGACTCTGGCAGAACAAAGGTTGTGAATGAGGTTTAGGTACTGTTGACTCTGGCAGAACAAAGGTTGTGAACGAGGTTCAGGTACTGTTCACTCTGGCAGAACAAAGGTTGTGAATGAGGCACCGGTACTGTTCACTCTGGCAGAACAAAGGTTGTGAGTGAGGTTCAGGTACTGTTCACTCTGGCAGAACAAAGGTTGTGAATGAGGCCCAGGTGATGTTCACTCTGGCAGAACAAAGGTTGTGAATGAGGCACCGGTACTGTTCACTCTGGCAGAACAAAGGTTGTGAATGAGGCACCGGTACTGTTGACTCTGGCAGAACAAAGGTTGTGAATGAGGTTTAGGTACTGTTGACTCTGGCAGAACAAAGGTTGTGAACGAGGTTTAGGTACTGTTCACTCTGGCAGAACAAAAGTTGTGAGTGAGGCCCAGGTACTGTTCACTCTGGCAGAACAAAGGTTGTGAATGAGGCACAGGTGATGTTCACTCTGGCAGAACAAAGGTTGTGAATGAGGCACAGGTACTGTTCACTCTGGCAGAACAAAGGTTGTGAGTGAGGCCCAGGTGATGTTCACTCTGGCAGAACAAAGGTTGTGAATGAGGCACAGGTACTGTTCACTCTGGCAGAACAAAGGTTGTGAATGAGGTTCAGGTACTGTTCACTCTGGCAGAACAAAGGTTGTGAATGAGGCACCGGTACTGTTGACTCTGGCAGAACAAAGGTTGTGAATGAGGTTTAGGTACTGTTGACTCTGGCAGAACAAAGGTTGTGAATGAGGCCCAGGTACTGTTCACTCTGGCAGAACAAAGGTTGTGAGTGAGGTTCAGGTACTGTTCACTCTGGCAGAACAAAAGGTTGTGAATGAGGCCCAGGTACTGTTCACTCTGGCAGAACAAAGGTTGTGAATGAGGTTCAGGTACTGTTGACTCTGGCAGAACAAAGGTTGTGAATGAGGCACCGGTACTGTTCACTCTGGCAGAACAAAGGTTGTGAATGAGGCACCGGTACTGTTGACTCTGGCAGAACAAAGGTTGTGAGTGAGGCACAGGTACTGTTCACTCTGGCAGAACAACGGTTGTGAATGAGGCCCAGGTACTGTTGACTCTGGCAGAACAAAGGTTGTGAATGAGGCACAGGTACTGTTCACTCTGGCAGAACAAAGGTTGTGAGTGAGGTTCAGGTGCTGTTCACTCTGGCAGAACAACGGTTGTGAATGAGGCCCAGGTACTGTTCACTCTGGCAGAACAAAGGTTGTGAGTGAGGCCCAGGTACTGTTGACTCTGGCAGAACAAAGGTTGCTGGTACACATTACACACGGTCATATGCAATTGCTGTGCCTGCTGTTAATGTTGGCACGCTGTCATTGGTCTGTCCGTGACTTGGTGAGCCGGCTCGTGGGCCAGAGGTGGCTCTCGCTCACCATCATTTTGTGTACGCCCGATGTGCATGTGCACGGCTTCGCTTCCCCATGGCTTGTAGACCCAGGCAGCATCCACCGTGAAAGCAACAGGGAGAGTGCCTTCAGGCCATGCTCCATGGCAGCTTCTCACTTCATTCACAAAATTGATTCTCATGGCATGGCTGCCTGCTGTCCTGGCTGCCCATCAGCCAGCCAGCTGGCGCAAGTCTCCCCTTATTGCTCAGTCGCCCGCTTGCATAGCCGCTTCGCACCCAGCCACTTGTCCATTATTAGCTGCCCACTCACTCAGTGCCCCACCCCCCGCTTGCCCTGCCGCCCACCTGCCGCCTTCCCCTCTGCCTGCCTTGGGCCTGATGCTTTCAAACAGGGATTTGTGATTGGCGCCAGCATACGCATCGCCAACGTCACCAAGGGGGGCCACCGCGGCGTCATGGATTCACGCCTGGATTGCTTCCTTGTCATTGCCCTGCAGGCTGTCGCCGGGATATTCTTCAGGTACAGCTCGAACAGTGATGTCTTGGCATGCAAGTGTAGCACCGTTTGGAGTTAATGGCACGAGCTGGGCAACATGTGCGTAGTAGTGGTGCAGGGTTCCTTGCATACAATAGTCACATTGCTTTTAGTAAAGCAGCTTGCAGCTATTCCCCCTAATGTATATGCCCATGTGTCAGTCTGGACAGCTAACGCCCCAGCCCATGTTGCTTCTTCTAGTCTTTCTATGCCTCGACCTCATTATGCTTTGTGCCAATACTTCGATAACACTATTTGATGCTGTGCATTATGTGGTGCATGAGTGCAACCGCTGGTAGCAAAGCCTGCTCCTGGGAACCGTGCATTTTCAGGCCAATGGAATTCTTTCAGGGAATGATGGCGGCTCCTACGCTCATGCTACAGAAAGCGTTTTGCTCTGCCAGTAGCACGAGCTAAGCATGCATTGTTGAGGGTATTGGAAGTTGACATGAGCCTCGGTTGTTATGGAACCAGATGATAGTGCCGACGTGAAGGCCGCTCCTATGTGTGCTTCAAGGCTCCTCTGGCGACCTGCCGCCCTCGTCAGTGGACCGCGTTTCCAGATACCAGCAACCGTTCGTGGCCGGGAAGGAAGTTTCTGCATTCGTATGCTCACATTTCTCTGCTGAGCACGGCTCACCACCTCACCACCATACAAGGATCTCCCCCCTTACAACTATCACAATTTGAATTCTCCTTCCCCCTGCCCTGCCACCTTCCCACGCAAACAGTCACCTATGTCCGCCACTGCTTACCCAAGACCTGCTCCAATTCATGCACCCCTGTCCTTTGATATGCTGCCCACTGCACCCCCTTCTTTGCAGCGTCTTCTACGTCTCTCTGTTCGGGGTGCTGATCACGCCACTTGACTGTGTGAAGCTCAACGTGGGCGGTGCGGACCTGGTCCTAGTGGAGGCTTTCCCCGACAGGGTATGTCGTGAATCCGAACTTTGTTTTTTCTGGAACGTGGGGCGAAGCCAGGGAGGGCATCATATCCGCATGTGTCCCATCAAGCGACCAGTCACTGGACAACAAAGGGCAGGCCCTACGGATTAGTAGTCATCGCTCGTGGGCCAATAGTATATCACGATGTAATGAAAAAAAATCTCAAGAGCAGCAGTGACCTTGGCAGGGCAGCAAGTGTCATTTGTGTATAAAAGTTAAATTCTGGTTATGATGCTTGCATCGTTCTGGGTCCTGGGATGGCCAGCCAAGAAGCTTGGATGCATGCCCGGTGCATCAACCTCTCCCCCGGTTGACCAGCTTTCCACGCGCGAGTATGTCTTGCATGTACTGAACACACAAAGTGCTTATTGTAGCTTGTTGAGATGCCCCACCTCCGCCCTGGAAGCCATGATTGGCAGGCTGTTTTGGCTACACAATACCAACTGGTGTGGGCTCTTTTGCTCACACAGACGATGAGGGACATCACAAGCTGGATTTGGCTGAAGGAACTCATCAGCATAAACACTGATATCAAGTTTGGAATATCAAATATGCCATGCACGCCATTTTCAGTGTCAGTTTGCACCCGGTAGTGGTGTTTTTAAACGATTTCAACCAGGTGATGCCTCCACAGTTTTGTTGTGACGTTACGTATATTATTTCTCAGATTGATGTTTCTTTGAATATTGACCTGGGTTGGCACCCTCACTACCTTCTCGCCTTTGACGACATTTCTTCATTGTTGGCTCTGCACGGCCGCGCATCCTTCCCCGCAGGATTCCTCTCATCTTCCTTCATAGTTGCCGTTGCCCATGACCTCTTCCTCTTGGCTTCCATCCGCCATCCACTTCATCATAAACCCCACATCCAGGAGTGCACGAGCACCCTGAACATCGTCATGATGATCTTCGGCGGCGTGTGCGCCCTGCTCCTGTTCGCAACCATGCTCCTCGTGACAATGGCCGGCACGCAAGGCAACCCCTGCTCGCGGGACCCCATCGCGGCCATCAACGCGGTCTGCCTAGGCAAGATCTTCACGCTCCAGACACTGCTGATCATATTCGTGGAGGCGCTGTCCACGGTGAATGTGCTGCTGGAGGTGGTGCTGACGACCCTCGCGTTCGCGCTCGTGTTCCAGCTGTTCAAGTACATCCCTTATTCCAGCCGCCGCATGGGCAAGGTGGTCGGCGCCCTCCACATGTCGCTCCTCTGGATCTGCTTGCTGGCGTTCGTCCTGTCACTAGTAGACAGTCGGCGAGACCTGGTCACCATCATCATGCTTGCTGGCTGGTACGTGTGCAAACCCCTGGACGGCCCGCTACTCTACTTTTATGGCTGCATTACTATATACCTGTATACTTTTATTGCCGCATTGCTATTTAGTAGTACTTAGTCTTTCTACTTTCATCGCCGCACTTTCATATTTCACTCGTGCCTCCGTGGGAACATCATGAGCACAAGAGGATGTGCATTAAACGCATCATGCCCAGTAAAATTCCAGGTGCATACCAGAAATCTGGCTGTTTGTTCATTGCCAGTACTGCGTGCCTGTGCTCAAGGTTTACCCTCCTCGCCCTCTCGCCCTCATTTTGCCTCCAATCTCATCCCTCTGGTGCCCATTGCTGCCACACCCTGACCACTTCTTTCCCTTCCATCCCCTTCATTTTGTTTTTGTCCCCTCCCTGCCATACTATCCCCTCCATTTTTTTCTGCGTCTTATTTCTGCGTCTAGCTTGTTCTTGTTGCCTCGTTAACCCCCTCTCCCTCTTTCCCCACCTGGCCTTCCTGTGATTGTGACAAGTTGCTTTGTGTAGGACTATTATTTAATCTTTCTCAAGTTGCTGTGTGTAGGACTGATATGTAATCTTTCTAAATTGTCTCCGGCTCTAACTTGTTTGATGGTCTATCTTTGCCTATATTTTTTTCTTCATTTCTAATTCTCTCCCCCTCCCCCCCCCAGGCCCGTCTCGGCAGCGCTCGGGTACTTTGTCATCCGCGTGCGCATCGCCCGCTCGTGCCGCGTCGCCCGCAAATTCTTCGGCCACGAGGCGGTCGCGCCCCCCGACGAGGAGCACGACCTGCACACGTTCAAGGCCCCACACGAGGTCGAGATCGCGGCGCGGTGCGTGGGGGTGACTTGACTTTGGTTGCGTCTCAGGCTTTGCAGTAGAATGGCTTGGTGACCGAAGACGCGGCGTGCTGCGTGGAGGATCATGCTTTGTCATATCATCATGTACCACAGCAACATCTGAAAGGGTGGCCGCAGGGTCCTCGAAACCTGGCAGGGATGTCATAATAACCTCTCAATATCAATCAGCACAGGGGGGGAAAGCGGACCGGTGCCTTGAAACCGGTAGTAGAGAGGTTGGTGGTAATCAAGGTTGCGGCATGGTGTAATTGCTGTCACATGGAGCTCGTGTCGGCGCGTGGACATCAACCACTCACTACAACAACCCCCCCCGTTACGAGTTTTGTGCCCCTCACCTTCCTATGGTGCCCCTACTTTTCCTTTCCCATCGCGCTCTGGCACATTTGCCGTCGGCTACGCCCCGTGCGCAGCATCGTCCCTTAGCCTTCAACAACCCCACAATCCTGACCTCCACCACGATGCCGCCGCCTCGCTCTCGCTCCCTTGCTGTGCCACCGTTCGCAGCATCGTCCGCGACAACATGGTCCGCAAAGTGCGCGCCATGGTGCCCCACGACGTCCACCTGCAGGCGGGCCGGCTCATCTACCTGTCGGGCCTGGAGCAGTTCCCGGGCAACGCGTACCTCCACCTCTGCTACGGGCAATTCCTCTGGAACCTGGTGCACGATGCCGAGGCGGGTGGCTCGTCCTCCAGTGCCCATGTGGAGCGAGCGCGCAGCATCGGTGCAGGGTGGATCTACGAGTACCAGGTACTAAGCATAGCCAGGTCTAGTCACATACAGGGGCTAGCAGGTAGGTGGGACCAGGTAGCAGTTCCGGTACAGCTACACACAAAGCCATGCTTTACAGCGGCTGGAAAGATTATGAATGGGGCTAGGATTTGTGACCACTGGACAGGTTGGCACCACCAAAGGCTTTCATGTGCCACTAGTGTCATATCCCCCAGCATTTTTAGGCCAGAGTCGCTTTCGAGGCACCTGCTGTGTTGAGGTAAGGAAAGTTGTGAGACTGGCTGTGCTAGGTGGCTGCCTTTGGGCGTGCACGGACACTTGCTGGCTGTGACCTTAATGGATGCTTGGCTGGGTACATGATGGTAGTTGAATGGGGATGGTGTGGGGCCAAGTCGGTCTGTTCCTATCCCCTGTGCATGTGCCTACCCATGGGCCAACCCCTTGCTGGGGGATGTCTGGTCCTGCAATCTTTGGGTAATGTCATACGTGGGCGAACGGACTTCTGGTTGCGTCACTGCTTCCACGGGAGCCTTCTGTCACCCACGGGGCATTTTCTCCAGAAGGGTCTAGGATTTAGCATTAGATTTTGGGGTGATATTCTCCCATTTGTGATGTGCTTGTCGGCTCCCTTGCTCCTCGCACTGATGGATGGCGCCTGCATGCTCATTGGGCCCCAGAAATTGAAATTGTTAAGTTGAACGGGGATGATCTCCGGGCATATGCCATGTGGCTGATGCATCTGCCCCATTATGTGTGGCCCATTATTATTCCCATGTGTTCCCTGCCCTGCCCTGCCCTGCCCTGCCCTGCCCTGCCCTGCCCTGCCCTGCCCTGCCCTGCCCTGCCCTGCCCTGCCCTGCCCTGCCCTGCCCTGCCCTGCCCTGCCCTGCCCTGCCCTGCCCTGCCCTGCCCTGCCCTGCCCTGCCCTGCCCTGCCCTGCCCTGCCCTGCCCTGCCCTGCCCTGCCCTGCCCTGCCCTGCCCTGCCCTGCCCTGCCCTGCCCTGCCCTGCCCTGCCCTGCCCTACCCTGCGCTGCGCTGCTCTGCGCTGCTCTGCTCGTCCACATCGTGCCGTGCTGGGTTGCAGATCTACGTGCACGACCTGGAGAAGAAGGGTGCGGACGCGGGTAACGAGGAGAGTGCGATGGACATGGCCACGTACATGGAGTTCATGAACCAGTTCAAGCTGGTGCTCGGCACACACAAGTGAGGAGAGGGGGGTGGGCCAGGAGGGGGGAAGGGTAGGGGCAGCAGGGGGATTTGAAGGGGGGTAATGGGGGTGGAAATGGCTCGGCTCTGTTGTTGGTTTTGCTGCTTTTCGGTATTGGCCTTTGTTGTGTGTGCTGGTAAATTTGCCATGAACTTCATAAGTGTTGTTGTCACGCTGTCTCGTGTGGTGCTATGTACTTGGCTTTGGGGTATCCCAGCTTTCAGCTTACAGCTTTGTTCAAATGTCCTGAGGACATGTAATTGCCTTTTAAATCAAACCTGCTGCACGGATGCACTGCATTTCCATGAACTGCCATGGAACCGCCGTAATGATCCATCATTTGGGGAAGGAAGCGGCTGTTGTCTTTCAAAGAGAAAAGTCGAAATGGAACACACAAGTCATCGCAGGCGCCCGCGATATTAGACATTAGAGCGCACAGCAGCTCATGGAGCTCGTCCTTCTACAATTCTAGTTTCTTACATGCTCGGTCATAACCAGGGGATGCAAGCCACAACGTTTACAGGAATGCAAGCAGCTAGCACAGCCACAACTTTTGGAGGACTGCAAGCAGCTAGCACCATAAGCTGTGTTTTAACGCTTTTCCTCGCATATAACCACCTACTAACGACGCCACAGCCAAGCAGGTAGCAGTAATCATGATTTGTGCACTCGCGATCGTGCCCCTGCTCCCAAGGTACGCTATACCATCACACTAGCTTAGGGGACATTCATTTACGTAAGCAAGCAAGTATGTGTGTGCGCGCATGCACAAGGCGTGTCGCGAAGCACTATGCAATGTCATAAGCAGTATATCGGTGCACAAAGAAGCGAAAAGACTAATAGGAAAATCCTTTGGCTACCATGGAGCATACATTGGTTGATCTCTGCGTTGCACTAGTTACATGAAATTTTTCACTTGTTCATAGATTGTTTGTCTATATTTTTCTTGCATCTCCCTACTTGCAGGAAAGCGCTCAAGGCGATGCGTTTCCTGTGGAAGCGGCTCATGTCGGAGAACGCTTCCTTCCGTTCCATCCAACGGGTGAGCGACCAGGGATGACTCAGCAGCTCACGGTTGCCACGTGGTGGCCTGCTTGGCTAGTGGGTCACGGTGACTGTACCCAGCCTTTGAATCAAAGTCCACAGCATTTCACCGAAGCAGATGGCTCTCTAATTGCTCCCGTGCTCCCCGTCTTAAGTCACAGCTTCTGCACAGATAGCTTGAGCTGGAGGTGTGAGGGTCACTATTTGAGGCTGCAGCCAAAGTTCCTAAGGCTTTTCCAGATGTAGCGTGGTAGGTTTGGGTTACCCTGCTTCTTATGGCGCACACAAGAGTTCATGAGGTGTTCCAGATGTAGCGTGGTCGGTTGGGGTTGCCCTGCTTCTTATGGCGCACACAAGAGTTGATGAGGGAGTCCAGATGTAGCGTGGTCGGTTGGGGTTGCCCTGCTTCTTGTGGCGCACACAAGAGTTGATGAGGTATTCCAGATGTAGCGTGGTCGGTTGGGGTTGCCCTGCTTCTTATGGCGCACACAAGAGTTGATGAGGTATTCCAGATGTAGCGTGGTCGGTTGGGGTTGCCCTGCTTCTTGTGGCGCACACAAGAGTTGATGAGGTGTTCCAGATGTAGCGTGGTCGGTTGGGGTTGCCCTGCTTCTTATGGCGCACACAAGAGTTGATGAGGGAGTCCAGATGTAGCGTGGTCGGTTGGGGTTGCCCTGCTTCTTGTGGCGCACACAAGAGTTGATGAGGTATTCCAGATGTAGCGTGGTCGGTTGGGGTTGCCCTGCTTCTTATGGCGCACACAAGAGTTGATGAGGGAGTCCAGATGTAGCGTGGTCGGTTGGGGTTGCCCTGCTTCTTATGGCGCACACAAGAGTTGATGAGGGAGTCCAGATGTAGCGTGGTCGGTTGGGGTTGCCCTGCTTCTTGTGGCGCACACAAGAGTTGATGAGGTATTCCAGATGTAGCGTGGTCGGTTGGGGTTGCCCTGCTTCTTATGGCGCACACAAGAGTTGATGAGGTATTCCAGATGTAGCGTGGTCGGTTGGGGTTGCCCTGCTTCTTATGGCGCACACAAGAGTTGATGAGGGAGTCCAGATGTAGCGTGGTCGGTTGGGGTTGCCCTGCTTCTTGTGGCGCACACAAGAGTTGATGAGGTATTCCAGATGTAGCGTGGTCGGTTGGGGTTGCCCTGCTTCTTATGGCGCACACAAGAGTTGATGAGGTATTCCAGATGTAGCGTGGTCGGTTGGGGTTGCCCTGCTTCTTATGGCGCACACAAGAGTTGATGAGGTATTCCAGATGCAGCGTGGTCGGTTGGGGTTGCCCTGCTTCTTATGGCGCACACAAGAGTTGATGAGGTATTCCAGATGTAGCGTGGTCGGTTGGGGTTGCCCTGCTTCTTATGGCGCACACAAGAGTTGATGAGGTATTCCAGATGTAGCGTGGTCGGTTGGGGTTGCCCTGCTTCTTGTGGCGCACACAAGAGTTGATGAGGTATTCCAGATGTAGCGTGGTCGGTTGGGGTTGCCCTGCTTCTTATGGCGCACACAACAGTTGATGAGGTATTCCAGATGTAGCGTGGTCGGTTGGGGTTGCCCTGCTTCTTATGGCGCACACAACAGTTGATGAGGTATTCCAGATGTAGCGTGGTCGGTTGGGGTTGCCCTGCTTCTTATGGCGCACACAAGAGTTGATGAGGTATTCCAGATGTAGCGTGGTCGGTTGGGGTTGCCCTGCTTCTTGTGGCGCACACAAGAGTTGATGAGGTATTCCAGATGTAGCGTGGTCGGTTGGGGTTGCCCTGCTTCTTGTGGCGCACACAAGAGTTCATAAGGTAGTCCAGATGTAGCGTGGTCGGTTGGGGTTGCCCTGCTTCTTATGGCGCACACAAGAGTTGATGAGGGATTCCAGATGCAGCGTGGTCGGTTGGGGTTGCCCTGCTTCTTATGGCGCACACAAGAGTTGATGAGGGAGTCCAGATGTAGCGTGGTCGGTTGGGGTTGCCCTGCTTCTTATGGCGCACACAAGAGTTGATGAGGTATTCCAGATGTAGCGTGGTCGGTTGGGGTTGCCCTGCTTCTTGTGGCGCACACAAGAGTTGATGAGGTATTCCAGATGTAGCGTGGTCGGTTGGGGTTGCCCTGCTTCTTATGGCGCACACAAGAGTTGATGAGGTATTCCAGATGTAGTGTGGTCGGTTGGGGTTGCCCTGCTTCTTGTGGCGCACACAAGAGTTGATGAGGTATTCCAGATGTAGCGTGGTCGGTTGGGGTTGCCCTGCTTCTTATGGCGCACACAAGAGTTGATGAGGGAGTCCAGATGTAGCGTGGTCGGTTGGGGTTGCCCTGCTTCTTATGGCGCACACAAGAGTTGATGAGGTATTCCAGATGTAGCGTGGTCGGTTGGGGTTGCCCTGCTTCTTATGGCGCACACAAGAGTTGATGAGGTAGTCCAGATGCAGCGTGGTCGGTTGGGGTTGCCCTGCTTCTTATGGCGCACACAAGAGTTGATGAGGGATTCCAGATGTAGCGTGGTCGGTTGGGGTTGCCCTGCTTCTTATGGCGCACACAAGAGTTCATGAGGTAGTCCAGATGTAGCGTGGTCGGTTGGGGTTGCCCTGCTTCTTATGGCGCACACAAGAGTTCATAAGGGAGTCACCCATCGACCCTTCCCGCGTCCTCAAGTGCTGACCCTGCCAAGGCAGCCACTGATAACTTGAATAGCTTCTACGTTGCAGTTTGGATGGTACTGTAAGCAATTGTCTTGTAAATCTTGTTGGTTGGCCTTTGCGTGCTGCAGGAGGATAGCGTGGTACGGCCATCCATCTTGTAAATTTGCCTGCCACCCCTGTGTCAGCATTTCGAGGCATCACAGGCATGCCTTCTTCATAATCATCTCTTTACAACACATTTTTTCTGCTTAGTTCTTACTCCTTATTATTCTTACCTCTCCATTCCAAGCTCTGCATGTTCTCTTCCCAACTGTCCATTCTCTGAGACTCTGTGCCTCCGTTCGGTATTCTATGGTCCCTGTCTCCATCCCCATGTCCTGTTCATGTGTATGTGTCCCTGTACGGCCGTTCCCAGTGCATGAGCGCCATCCATGCCGACGTGGCTGCGGGCGACAGGGCCTACCGTGCCCTCCTGGAGCGGTACCCGAAGTCGTCCAAGCTTCTGCGCAGCTACGGGCAATTCCTGGACGAGGCCAAGGTACGTAGGCACCTGTGCTAGGTGTCAGCCTGCTAGTTCCTCCCTTGCTGCATCATTGCAATTTCTGTCGCCAAGAGGTGGGCAGCTGTGTGTGGCCTTGTTTTTTTTTTGGATGAAGCCAAGGGTTGGCAGCAGCTGTGGCTTGTGTCGCCCAACCACGTTTCTTCTCGCTGCGACGCTGCCTGATTACCATGACACACAGTGATCACCACAGTGGACAGCGTGCATCCACCTGGTTTGCATCTTTCACCCACCGTTTTCTTATCACCGGTGTAGCTTATCGTCTCTGTGTAGGCTTCCACTGGCATTTGGGAACCCTCTCGCAACCTTCGTCACGCGGCATCCACGTTGCCACCAGGCGATTTGCCCCCTAATCCCCTGGGTAGCAAACCTTCCCTGCCGTCTGTACCTTCCCTGGCAGCAGCCAGGCCATGGACTAATGATGTCCACTAGCTCCAACCACGTGTCGCTGCTAGTTGGTAACGCTTAGTCAGTGCCTTGGAGTTGACGTTGTAAGTTGGTTGCGACGCTAAGTGCATGGCCATACGTGCCTACGAACGCTTACAGGGCATTTTGGTTATCCTTGAGGCTTGCTTGACCAGCTGCATTGGGTTTGTGGCTAATGTAACCCAGGCTTCCAATACACTGTTGACCCATCCACCATACTCCATGTCCTCTCCATCCCCTCTTCTTCTTGTTTCATTGTTGCCGCCGACTTCGCCTTGCCCATAGCCCCTTTCCCACCCATCACTTACACCTGATGGCCCCCTGATGAGCCCTGATGGGCATTCCACACCCCGCCCACGTACCTATCGCTGGTGATGTGACTTCAGGCGCAAGCTATCCTGGAGATCCTCTGAGAATGCCGTGTCACCAAAACCATGCGGTGCTGCATTATGGCGTCTCTCTTTTGCTGCCATTCTGCCCAGAATGACCCCGTTCGTGCGACAAGGTACCTGACAGAAGCTGACCGTCTTGACGAGGCGGCCGAGGAGACCCAGGCGGGGGAGGTGGGCGCTGCGGGCAAGGTGGACGACGACGTGGACGGTGTCGTCGTGATCAGCCAGGTGGGCATCATCCAGATGGTCAACAAGACCGCCACGCGCATGTTCGGCTACAAGAAGGAGGAGATGATGGGCAAGAACGTGCGCATGCTCATGGGGCCGCCCTACATGCTGGAGCACGACGGCTACCTGCACCGCTACAACACGACGGGCGTCGCACGCGTCGTGGGGGGGTACCGCGACGTGGAGGCCAAGCACAAGCAGGGGTAGGTGGCCCTTCTCACCACACACACACAGCAGCGGTAGGGGGTGCTAGCACAAGCAGGGGTAGGTGGGGCGAATGCACGGTAAACCGACAAGCAGGGGTAGGTAGCGCAAAAGCAGGGTATATTTCATGCGCATTAGGTGACAAGCGGGAGTATTTGGTCACGCTTTTCTAATGCTTGTAAATCATCGTATACGGACACTGCAGTACATGATAGAGCTTTTCAGTATAAACCTACTGAGAACCTAATGAGAGCCTATTGATAATGGTATAGTACTGCAGCCATTCATGCCTCGAATACGGGTCGACGCCGAATCTGCGCTAACCGAGCTTGAGGTGTGAACCAATTTTAGGCCGTAGACCTGAGCTAGATGTCGACCACCTAAGCCATTTACTGACTTGTATACGCCAAATGACAGCTCTCGTCTAGGGCTATCCAGAAACTTCATTCCCCCCCGTGACTTTGACCAGGGCCTTCACCCTGGTCTGGTGGTCACCGAGACACAGTCAGACAAGAGTGCTACGTGCAGTACCGATCTCGATCTCGGGCTGACCTAGAAATGTCCCATCATAAGAGATTTCCGCGCAATTCTCAGGTCTGCCACAAACTCATGCCGACTTCTAGTCATGAGTTAGACTCATGGTCAAGTGTCCGCATGAGGACGGTTTTGGGGTTAAATACCGAAACATGCAGCGAATCAGTTATTGGACTACCCCGTTAACTCAAGGATTAAGGACCACTGCCTCCCAAGATAGCCAACATGGTCATCAGCCACCAACCGCAAAAAGAACAGCAACGCATTTCATGTGCAACTCAACCCACGGGGATGATTAGGCCCGCACAGCAAACCATATACGAAGCATTCATAGCTACACGGATTTCAATTTACACTACTATATGTTTACCCCTGAAACTTGTGGTCCGATACCTAAGCTGGCTGCCGCATAAGCCCCATGTTAACACTCTCTGCATCCATGTGCCTGTGCGCCCTGTATTTGCGCCGCCCCCACCATGCACCACACATGCATGGGTGTCCTTAATTCTGCCGACCGCAGCCACCAGTTCCCAATCCGCCTCTACGTGAACAAGGTCGAGTCCAACGGGGTGGTCACGTTCATGGGCATCATCCGCCCGCGTGAGGATGACACGGCGTCCATGGTACTGTCGGAGGCGGGCCTCATCACGCTGGTCAACAAGCCGTTCCAGGAGCTGTACGGGTTCAACTCGACCGAGATCGTGGGCAAGCCCCTCTCGCTGGTGCTCCCCGAGAAGAACTTTGGCGGCCGCACCCCCGGCGAGTACCTCAAGGCTGTGGTGAGTTGCCGTGGGGGCTGCTGTGGTGGCTGGGTGGCTGTTTGGGGGTAAAATTAGTGGAGGAAGGATTCTGGTGTATTGTGGGCTTGGCAGATCAATCTTGAAAGTTGTTGAAACCCATCACGTGGTTATAGTGTGGGGGCATATGCATGCTTACAAGGATTTCATAACACCCCCCTAGTATACCAATATATGCTGGTAATAAGTACTAGCAGTGGTTCACAGATACACATGGTCCCTTTTGTTGGATATTTCTCTTCACATCCTGGATCAATTCAGACTGGCGTCTAGCTTGATTATTATGTGAAGGCAGAAAGATTGAGGGCGTGCTCCGATAGATCAGTGAGATGCTGCTCATAACCCACAGCGTGTGTAATATTGCAGTGTTAGACTTCAAAAATAGCATCCCCTTAGTGATAAGCACATCCACCATTTCCTACCACCTACCCCTCATCCTGCCATGTACCGCAATCACCACCACCATTCATGACCATACTGCACCACAACAACCACCACACACCACGATTCCCACCAACCACCACCACTGCTATTCTGGGGTCGCCCACATGCCCCACTGCCAGTCGGAGCCTGCACCAGGTGGCGAGATTGCGACGTATCGCCTGGACGGCACCCACAAGAACCGCATGAACTTCCCCATCAGCATCCAGTTCCAGCAAATCGTGGCGGGGAACAGCATCGCCTACAAGGCCACCATGACCGGCCTGAACAACCAGCTGGGCATCATCACCATCGACAGCAAGGGGAAGCTGCTCACCGCCAACAAGGTGTGCACCATGTATGGGCAGAACCGCTTGTGGTGGATCGAGCTGTGAGTGCAGCAGACGTAGCTGACTGCCAGGGGGTTGCATGGAGTGCAGGACCGAGTGCAGCAAGACACGTTACATCTAGTGACATCAGGAAGCCTCTACATATATCTCTTGCTCATACATTTACTAATGAATATCTACATATACTATGCTAATATTGGTTATTCCTTCGTTCATTTTGCCAATCCTGGTAGTGGTAGTTTGACATGCAAGGTTGTGTTCAGCGCAAGTATGGGAGCTGTCTGTAAAATGCACCGCAGCCATCAGTTTGTTACTTTGTGTTTGTCAGCTAGGTTTCCTGGAGCCACATGCAGGCTCAAGTTCCCTTAGCCATTGTAAGGGCATGGTTAACATTTGAACACATGCAGGGCATAGTTCACTGTGTCCTGCTAGCTAGCGTGCTTGGCTTGTGTTTGTTTCTTTCCGTCCCTACTACACTAGGCCATATGCCAACGTTGGTCTGCTACGGCATGCTCATCTTCGGGAATGCCTTGATTAAGGCGTAAGACGGGCCTAGATGTTTCTGCCTCGCCGTAATGGTTGACTAAACTAAACCGCGTTGACTTACTGCCCATGCTGATGAATACGTGCTTCGACTGCTCCTGTCTCGTTCCCACAATCGGCATTACTTAGCATCAGACTGCCTTATTCATGACCATTTCTCGCCTTGGTGTGCCATATATATATCCTGCGACATGGCACAGTTTGTCTGCGACCTGTTCGGCTACAAGGAGGTCCAGATGCTCAAGAAGAACATCTCGCAGCTGATGCCGCCGCCCTACAGTCGCTTCCATGACCAGTACCTGACGCGCTACGCCAACAAGGGCCCTGGGGGGCGCGTTGTGGGCATCCCAGGGGGGCGCGCGGTGGTGGGCCTGCATGCGGATGGCAGCACGTTCAACATGAACTTGGAGGCAAGTTCAAGGGCTTATTTATGAGGATCAGTGGCGTGCAAAGACATGTAGGCCGGGGCGGGAGGGTTCCGGAGGGAGAGGGGGGGGGGGGGGGCAAAGGGGGGAAGGATATGAGCCCGTGGGCGTAATGGTGGACGGATCATGAGATAGGGAGAGGGATGGGCAGAGCAGGGAAGGGTAAGGGGAGAGCACGTGAGAGGACTGCAGGTTGTCGCTAGTGACAAACGTGCATTCAAAGTGATTGGTCATCCTTTACAGCAAGTAAGCATGCATGGCTGACATTAATGTTTTACATCAGCATTACAGTCATGTTCCATGTTCTCATAATATATGTATATTTTTATCTGTATAATTTCCGCAGTGCCTAGCCGTCGGTCCCCTCCCGAGCCTCTGTTGGGGTGGCGGTCACATAGCTCTTTAGTGGAGGATATCCCGATCAGCTACAGTTGACAAGACTCCCGAGGTGACATCGATCTGGCGGCCGCTAGAGTTACTCGCACAACAATGGGGTTGACTTGCAACGCTGTGGCCCGAATGCTGAGTCAGTCAGGCATTCAATATCACTGCCAAGTTATGTGCGTAGGCGCCTCACTCAGCAAGGTAGAGTACGGTCGCCACCGTGCGCCGCAGCGGTCAGGTACTAATGGCAGCCCGCGATATTCCAAGTTCGCCAGAGTACCACTTATCTCGAGCTGTTTATGTCGAGGCAGTCGAGGCTACGCTATCGATTAATGCAGTGCCGCTGACCTCCTTGCTGGCCTGCTGCATGGCCTGCAGCCACGAGGGGTTCAATAATTGAACAAGTGGCGGCTGCCGGCTCAGTTTCCCAGTCAGTCGATCGGTTCCCGAAAGGAACTTCCCGCCATCTTTCCATCTCCGCTGGGAGTGATCGAGTGGATTCAAGTCATACTGGGATAAAATTGCCCCCAAAACTACTACCGTCAAGCGCTTCATAAAAAGAGATAAAGGCATTCTCAACGTGGAATGGCACAGGGACGGAAATGTGGCTTATTACGTTGCAAGATTCCAGTGTTTCTGATTGATCTATGCAACATTGCAGCTCTTCTGTAAATTAAATGATGCTGACATTCGCATTGCATTACCGCATACTCGCTGTGCTTAGACCAATCAGTTGCCACTGGTGCAATCCACCCGTTAGATCACAATTTTAAACTGCGTTTGTCCCTTCTGACTTCCTCTCTCTCTCTCTCTCTATATATATAACTACGTGTGTGTGACATCGTGGCTCATTCTTCTTAGGCATGCATATAAACCACATATGTTTGCAACGTGAGCTGTAAAATTGAACGATGCTCTTGTCCTGGTCGAATAAGAAGTCCCTTGTAAGCACCAAGGCAAATATCCACCGTAGCATTATACCATGTCATGGTTGTACAGGAAAAAATATTGTGCGATAAAAAATTTATCCTAGTATTTTCCTGTATTGTCTGCACTGGTTGCCTCATAGTAATACTGGCATACTAAAGTACGCACCGTGTGTAGTATTCACCCAACCAATGGTCATAGTTACCAATGGTCATAGTTAATTATGTACATCATCAGGAGAGAAAGTGTACGTATAGCGTTCTGGGCACTATCCAGTTTGTGCGGCAGGACACGCGCTGTGTACTTCACGTCGGACAGCGGTAGGTACTGCACATATTCTATCGTGGTGTAGCTAGTCTCATTTGCATAGTATGTGTTTTGCCGCAGACTTCAACATTTTTGTTTACATGGACAGGTTATCCACGATAGAATACCTGCATGGACTTAACTAAACAAAAGCAAAAACATGGACACGTTATCCAAGATAGAATACATACTTCAAACTGTAAAGGATCCATGTTGTATGTGTATTCTGTCGTGGTAATGCACACTAGTAGCGTGCACGTTTAGTATGCACTCTACCATTGTAGCACCATGCTTTATCATCACATATAGAATGGAAATATATATTTCTTTTTTAAAATATATGTACTCTATCGTAGTACCCCACTAAGATCTTATTAGGTACTTCTATAAAGATTGTGTGTTTTGCTGTGGCACCGTGCAGTATACGGCGTCCGCATATACTACTAAGAGTATGTATTATATACTAGTGTGTATTATATACTAGTATGTATTATATACTAATATTATGTATGATATACTGTTAGTATGTATTATATATTACTAGTATGTATTATATACTATTAGTATGTTTTCTATACTAATAGTATGTATTATAGTAATAGTCTGTAATATATACTTCTCTTAGTATATATCATGCATGTACCACTGTTGATCATGTATGTACTACCTCGTGTCTGTAATGCGGTATCTGTATAAATATTTCATGTATTCTACCGTAGTACCTTACTATGTGTACCGCAATTGCAGCCTTATAATGCGTATCCTATTGTAACACCGTACGCAGCAATACATACATTATTATTATAGTGGTATATATTATTATCTTTGCAACTCGTGATGTGCTCGGTAACCAAAAGCCTTTCTTTACCACTTGGCGGTATGTCATGGTAGGACTTCCGCCAGAGTATGATGAGCATGATTCCGCGTGCCTAAGTCTCCAAGGCAAAAACCCTGACGTCAGCCGCGTCCCTCATCCCAACCCCTGTTTATGCCTGAGCAGGTGCAAGAGGTGCGCGACGACAAGGGCAACCGCACGTTCAGCGGGCGCATCACGCTGCTAACCGAGGACACCCTGGACAACCGCAACATGTCCCTGACGCTCGATGCGGGTGGCGAGTACATTGAAGCCGCGGGGGTCAACGCGGAGCAGCACATTGGCATCGCCCCCGATGACCTCGCTGGGAAACCCATCACCGACCTCATCAACCTGAGCCAGCTCGAGGGGGCGCGGACGATGGCTGAGCTGCTATTCTCCGCGGAGCGCAAAGGCCTGCACCCGAGCTGGCGCCTACCCCTCGTCAAGCAGCCGGGCGCCTCCACCAAGGGCGGCGTGGCGGTGGTCCAACTGAAGCGGGGGTTGGTCGAGGAGGAGGACGTGATTCTGGCAAACGTGTGGTCTATACGCGCGATGGAGGGGCTGATTGGGATCGCTGACGATGGCACCATCGTGTTGGTCAACGAGGTCGTGGAGCTCTTCTTCGGATACTCGTACGTTTCTTCCCCTTTGGCTTCTTCTGCTACGAATGGACGTTTTTCTTCGATCTGCTTTGGTCATTTTGTTGTGGTTGCTGTGTTGAGGGCGGGCGCTAGTTTAAAGTCTAAGGTGGGCATCCTGGAAGGGCGTGGGCGAGCGGAAGCAAGCAACTGAGTAGTGAACATACAAGTTGGCATTTGGTACCGCGCAAGTCAGGCCAAGCATGATAAACCCCTAACTATGTGCCCAGATCAATAAGCTCCCTGTCCGGCGTGCTCTCACCCTCTCCTTTGCCATGGCCTCAGCATGGCGGTAACTGCATGGATATCAATGTAGTTGGCACAGGAGCCTAGATGGTACACAGCCCGGGAAAAGTAGCAGCTAGGTTGTAGCAGCTAGGTTAGGCCTGGTGCAATTTTTTAACTGCTTATCATTACACTTCATAGTAGGTTGAAGTCATATTGCCAGGAGTAGTATGATGAGTCATATTGCCAGGAGTAGTATGATGAGTCATATTCCCAGGCAACTTTGAATCAACTACCCCCATGATTAAATCAGCTCACCTCATTGTAAGGCAGATATCCTGTGATATGGGCTGCTGTGTGGACGATTGTCCGCCTGTAAGGTGTCATTTTGAATATCTATCAAGCCCTCAACATGCTGATGCTGGGTGATCCTTTCAATGGGCCCCTTATATCCGTCTACGCTGAATCCGCCCTCACAACCATGTTTCGTCTACCCAGCAAAAACAGTCCCCTATGTGTCATCGACAGGGTGGTGCTCCATTTGTTGCCATTTTTCTTGTTTGTTTCCTGGGTTTGCAGCCAAGACATGTTGCTGGGGGAGAACATCTCCAAGCTGATGCCACCCAAGTACGGCTACCATCACAACAAGTACCTGGCGGCGTACAAGTCCACCGGTGTGTCCAAGCTGCTGGGCACGCGGCGCGCGGTCGAGTGCCTCCACCGCGACGGCATCATCTTCACCGCCGAGATGGAGGTGGTTGAGGTCAGCAAGGGGCCGGCCGAGGGCCGCGGCGGGCTGAACGGCGCCGCCTTCGTCGCGCGCTGCGTGTGCGTGCTCAACACCGACCGCAAGATGGGCCCCGAGGACGAGGCCACCGAGGAGGAGGTCACCTTCAAGGACGATGAGGCGGAATCCGGGGTCACGCCCCTGCTCGAAGAGGCATCGGCGGCGGTGCCTGACGCGAGGCCTGTGGGGCGCCCCCGTGGGGTGCGCTTCAGCACGGGCTCAGGGGACATGATCGATCTGGAAGAATCCACGCACATGAAAGGTGGTGGGAAAGGGGAGAAGTCTGATGAGGGGGGGGATGAGGGAGACCCAGGAGAGGACGGCCGAAGGAGCCCAGGGAGCGAGGACGGGCGAGATCGAGGGGGCACCCCAGACGAGGGTAGCCACAAGGTCGCCCGCCCCTTGTCTCTGGCCATGGAGCGTTTCCTGGGTGACGGAGGGGGCGCGGTCGTCGGGCCTACCAACGGCCTTGACATGCCCAAGAACTTGGAGGATTCAGTTACCATCGGGGGCTCGATAGCCGACCCTCTGCTCCCTCGTGGTGGCGCGGGCTCGGTCAGCGGGGACGACTCGCAGAGCGAGGGGGGCGACAACCGTTCGGTGGGCAGCAGCAGCGTCGGTAGCAGCCTGCTGGGCACGAGTGCGGCGCGCTACCGTCGCTGCAAGAGCATCCGCCTGCTGCTCAAGTCGCCCGACATGGTGGCTGCGTCGTCGCGGCTGCGGTTCTGGTACAAGTACATACTCCTGCTGCTGGTTGCCACGCTGATCGTGCTCCTGTGCATCGAGCGCGTGCTCATGATGGGCCTCCAGGACAAGGTGAAGCTCGTGGAGAACGGGGGGATTGGCGCTGAGGCGTTGGCCAAGATCTGCCGAAATGCGCGCACTATTGACATGGCCGGACGCCCCGGGGGGTACCCGGCATCGGTAATCACAGGGAGCGAGGCCACGCTATGCCACTGGGCGGACCATCTGCAGCTCATGGTCCGGGTGAGTTGCACTTGCATGGTTCGAATGAGCTGCACTTGACGGCTCATGGCTTGATGGAGCTCCACCTTGTACTCTCCTATATCTACAACTCATTTACTTAGTTTATGGTAGGTAAAATCCAGTTGCATATGCTCTCCTAGGTTTACTCCACTTATTACTATGTTTACTTTCTGACTTACTTACTTGCTATACACCCACTTTAGCACAGTAGCCCCCCGCAATCTGGGCCCGCTTTGTGTCATGGTCCCCTCTTCCATATGGGAAGCTTCGCCCTGGGATGGGGGCTAAGGACATGTGAAGAGCGAATTGCTGGGACTTCGGCGAAAGCTCATAGGTCCGACACAACAAGGTTTAGGTTTGGGGGGCGATTGCCATGTAGCCCGTTTGCAGGTCACAGCCTAATAATAACAACAGTTATGCGATTATTAGTAATAACGGAAACAATTAGAAAGTATCGGATTTGTTTGAAAATAGTTTAGAATAGTGGTACGAGAGAGACCCGGGCAGGCGGCTTGTATAGCCGCCGGCTTTAAGTCCCGCCAGCCGCGTTGATGGCAGGCGTTAGACAAGGTCATTAATTAAAAATGGTAATTTGTGGGCTGCCCTCGGTCAGGCCGTGCGCCACTAGTTCTTAGGCTCCAGTACGGAAGGTGTGACATTGCTGAAAATCTGGTGTCACATGCTAGTGGACGTAATGCTCGCCACTTGTCAGTGGCCATATTTTGTGACGAAAGCACTTTGCGAGGCAAGCCCTAGTGGGCTTTGAAACTAGGAGTAGGAATAGTTCAAAGCTAATGTCTTTCGTAGGGATTTGGTGACGCAAGTCTGACGTTACACGGAAATTGAGTGGCGATTGTCAACGGCTGTCCTGCTTGGCCGAAGGGGAATATAGCCAAACGCAGTTTGTCGTCTTACTAGGTAGTTCCTTTCACCCGCCCACCCACCCTTTTTCTCTGTTGATTGGGGGCATGCACTACGTGCTGAATTGTTTTCTGATTCAGTTCCACCTTGCCATTGATTCATGATGGCCCAGTCCACTCATTGTTTCAATAAAGCCTGGTGATTCTTGGGAGTGAGCGGGTGTAAATTAGAAAAATGACACAAATATCAAAATCGACAATGTCTGTGTTAATGATATAACTATAACAATAGTTAAAAGGCAACTGCGCCTGCCGGCCACGTGTTTGTTAGGGCGAGGTCTTCTTGCACCCACAGTTGTGCCTGCCCTTCATGTTGCAGACAGCATATTGTGGCATGCCCTCCTGGTATTGAGACAAGCTTGGTAATCTCCTCGTTTGTAAAATAGGGGTCACTGCCATGAGGGGAGGCTAACTGTACCTCCAGTAAAACACGTTCTCTAATCAATTAATTATCTTATGAAATATAACAACGGGCCACGCCTGTGTCAGCCCATTTTAAATGCCTTGTTGGGGTCACTTTTCCTTTATGTGCTCCTGTGCCATCGTGTGCATCGACCCCCCCCCCCCCCCATATCCCCCCCCCTCACCTGCCCGGCCACGGCCTCAACACAGGAGATGTACATGGGTCCTGCTGGCTCCCTGCAGGAGCCGCCGCAGAGCATCAAGGACAAGTTTCTCACGCCCCACATCCTCGTGTCGCACTACCTCGATGTTCCTCCTCACACCGACTACTTCAAGGAGATGAGCGTGTGGCACCTTACCAACGAGATCGTGACCGCCTCATACAAAGTCTGCCAGCCGCACAACCACTCGTGGCCCATTGCGGACCGCGACACCCGTCATTGGCGGCTGATCATGGAGAATGGGGTGGAGACGCTCGCGCCAGAGCTTCTAGATATTTCCATGTTCGAACGGGACTTAACCGAGCACAGCCACGAGCGGCTCACGTGGGTGATGGTCGCGCTATTTTTGGCACAGGTGGCCTTGCTCGTCCCGCTCGCGGCCGCCATCGTGTATTTCCTGGTCTCCCGCACGGCACAGGAGCGCGTCAAGCTCTACTCGGTATTCATGCTCATCCCGCGCCCCATCCTGCGCCAGCTGGCGAGCGAGCCAATTGAGATCGACCTGGGCGAGGACGACAGCGATGAGGAGGACCTCGATGGTCAGGAGGGGGGCGAGCAGGAGAAAGACGAGGGCCACGGGGGCCATGGCGGCGGCCACAAGGGAGAAGGCGGTGGGGAGGGTGCCAAGGGGGGCCCTGGCGGCAGGAACGCGGCATCGGGGGGCAAGGACAAAGATGAGGTCACCGCGATTAACTTTACCGTGCGGGCAAACAAGCGGCGGCCAGGCCGGTCAGCGCTTGACGGTCGCCAGTCCCGGCCACTCGTCTACTTTTCCCCATTGGTGCTGTTTGCGATCATACTCTCGGTCTACTTTGGGGTCGTGCTGAGCTGGCAGATCCAAAACAAGCCGCTCATTGGCGCTGTGATGTCAGCAAGCAATTCGCTCTACTACTGCATCTCGATTGCGTATCACGCACAAGAGCTGGTGAGAACGGGGGGGGAAGTAGGCCTCGATATAAGTTGTTATGTATTTTTAGTGATTGAGTACTGTACTAGGCCATCACAGACATTGTGTATGATATCCACATATATAATATTTAGCTCCCTTTAACGGGCGGGGGGGGGGGGGGGGGTGCAACTGTGCCTCGCATCCCCCGGATGGTGGGTGCCTCGTGTGCCTTCACCTTGCCGGTTTTATCGTTTTGAGACCATGAACCCTTCATGTCTATGTTTGCGTTTTCTTGAATGCTTTATGTTCCCCAGCATTGAAGTTTCTTTCCCTGACAGCTGGTTGCACAGAACAAAATATGTGAACATTCACTGCATTTGTAGGGCAATATGGGTGGCGGTCCACTGCACCGGGAGAGAGGCGCATTGCAAGGGGCAAGCTTGTACACGCAGTGCACAAGTTGTGCTTGTGCATTGAAGGATCCCAGCAGAAACTACCCAAGCCTGATAGCTTGGGCACAGGTTGTCTGCTGCCGCTATGAAGTGACTTGCGTGCTATGTTGCCAGAAATTACATTTTCTGTGTATTCGCAGCGAACGAAGCAGCACTAGCTGCGAGATCGCATCTCACTAGGATCGGATATGGACGCGGTGCTTACTCTTCTTCCCGACTAAAGAGTATGTTATTCCACCCCGTTGGAGTACAAAAATACCGTCGGAATGTTAGCAAGGTGCGTACGCCGCCAACCACATGTCCACATGCGCATGTACATCAAGTTCTGAAATCATCGATGGGGCTTGTTCATGGGGTCTGGGGGCGGGTGGCAGGTGTTTGGCCGGGGCCACCTGCAGTCGGAGCCCAGGCTGCGTGCCGACATGGCCATCGAGATTACAGAGGTCCATGAGCACTACTGGGAGCTGTTGCGGGGCAACCCGGACGATGACCTGGTGGGCGCCGTCTTCTTTGAGCCGGAAACGCACAAGCTGTTCTTCGGGGAGAACCTGTGCTTGCGCGAGATGGTGGACATGCACGGGTTCGGGACGAGCGAGCCGTGCCTGAACGCGTCCCACCCATGGTGAGTGACTGGCCACGCGTGGAGTTTGTCTTTCCTTGTTGTCTTCCCGTCCCCTGGAGCCTTTTCGATAGCCGCGTGTGTGTATGGCAGCGGAATTTCTGTGTGCGTCTCGGATGTTTTTTACCATGCTGTCCTCGCAAGTTTGCTTGCAAGCACTCCGCAACCCTGCAAGTTGCACTTTGCAAGCGCTTCAAAACACTGTGCTTGCATCTCCTTCAGGTTTTGCCATGGTCGTGAGACGGCCATTGTCAAAGCTTTATGTTTGCAGTCATCTATGCTAAAAATTTGATTCTACTATACCACAGAATCGCACGTAGACAGCCTCGGTTGGATGACAGTTGCATGGCAGCACTGTGGATAGCCCGATCAATCCAGAATGAGATCCTGCTTCTGCGGTAAAAGTAAAATGGCCACGTTAGCACAGGGGTGCTTCTATGAGAATCAACGCTTGTCCATCACAAACTAAAGAACTATGTTTTGTGTGCCGCACTGGACGTCATTAGATGACCATGCCTGGTTGTTTGCCCGCCCAGCCCGTCCACCCTCGGCTGCCGCTTGCCCGCTCTACAAGCTGGCCTTCTTCCTTCGCCTATGCCCTCATATGGTGGTTTACCCCCCACCAGCTTCCATGGGCTCGCGCTGCCGCTCTCTATTCCCCTGTCTACTTATATTGCTCCCCACCTATCCCTCATAAAGTTATAGGCACGCTCACACGCACACTCGCAGCCCGTTCTTTTGTGCTTGGAAGTTAGCAGGCATCATCCATGCTCAATACCGCAGGCCTTGCCCCCCTCCCAGGCTCATCAAGCCACCCCATGCCGCGCCTGCCTGTGCACCACTAACACCTAAATCTGCCCCACCAACACGATGATACAATTCAACACGACGCGGCCCAACCACGACATGTGGCCTCAAATATGCTGCCCCCTTGCAGGTACCCCACCAGCAACTACGGGCTGGACCACCTGATGTGGAGGTACATGAGCGAGGCGCGCGAATTGCTGGCAGAGCCGGCAAAGGATCTGACGGCGGACAACGAGCACCTGCGCTACCTCATCTACTTCTCCACGACCGACGCGTCCGCGGGTCTGACAGGCGTCAAGAACATCTTCCTTAACCGCATCGCCGACACGTTCCGCATGCGGGAGATGCTGCAGGCAAGCGTGACTGTTTGCAGTTTGTGACAGTTGGTGGGTCAGTCCGGGTAGGTAGGTGGGGTGGAGTGTGGGCGTGGGGTGGAGTGGGCTAGACAGTAGTCACATGCACACAGAAGTATGGCACTGAGGTCAGTGAAGCCCCGCTGGAACCGCCTGACCGTGCCTCCCTGGGTTCCTCGTGAAGGCATGGTGCGGGGGTGTTAACGAGACGCATGGCAAGGCTATTTGGAGACTGCTACTGGTTGGGCGGATGCCCTCTGCGGATGTCAGCAGGGAGTCATGCGTTCCTATCTGTGAGGGAGGGAATTGCAAAACCAGTGTTGTGGATGCGTGCTCCCGTGCTTTGCCTCCTGATGACGTCCTGAGGGGTCCAGAAGTGCCGCGATGGCGGGAGCATTGACCATGATTGACACCAGCACAACTACATGTCATCATCACCAGGGCTATCAATACCTAGGTTAATACTCAAGAGCTTCTTCCTGGATTTAAGCTTGTGCCATGTGATGCCCCGTCATATGGGCCAATACCTGCATAGCCATTGGGGCAGAGTGGGGAGGTGTGTTGCAATGGAGGGCACCGGGAGGGCACCTGCTGCCATGAGCAGTCCTGGGGAAAAGGGGGAAGAGCCGGCAAGGAGGGGAGGGGGCAGGAGAGAGGCTGGCACATGTCATCTACCTTCCTGGTAATGCTGGGTGGGCAGCAGCAGACATGTGTTTCTGTGTAGGAACGATGATCTGTCCGTGTCATCGTCGCGAGTGTGTAGCTGGTGACTCATTGGTATACCCGGAGACTCATTGGTATACCCGGAGACTCATTGGTATACCCGGAGACTCATTGGTATACCCGGTGAGTTATTGGGCAGGCGAGCTGGAGCATGGGCGAGGGAGAAGATGGGGAGCAAGTTCGCGCCTTGGGTAGCACTACACTTAACCGCTACTACTTAGTGGTCGATAAACCTTATTTACCCTTTTGGCGGTACCTGATTTCACCAGGCACCTCGACAGTAACCAGTCACGTGTTAATTGCTTTTATATGCGCATTATGCGCGCTGTCCCGCACCAAGAGGTAGTAAATGTGGCCTTGTGTACCGGTATAGTGTGAAATATAGGATGTATGGTAGCATATGCATTATTGTCGTTCACAGGTTTTTCTGCCTGAATGTCAAATTTCCCCTGTGGTAATTCTCCCCGACTGCCGTCCCACTATTCCACCCACCCACCCACCCACCCACCACCCACCCACCCACCCACCCACCCACCCACCCACCCACCCACCACCCACCCACCCACCCACCCACCCACCCACCCACCCACCCACCCACCCACCCACCCACCCACCCACCCACCCACCCACCCACTCGGTAAGAGGTGAAGCCTGACATTGTCCTTTGTATGGTGCTTGTTGTGCATGCCGGCTTACATTCCCCTGCTCACATTCTCGTCGCCAGATCATCGCTGTCGTCGCAATAGTCCTGTCCATGCTTCTATGCTGGTTGCGCTTTGTTCGGCGTGACTACACCAAGTGGAACACCGAGCCCGACCGTGTCAGCGACATGCTCTCCCTGCTGCCACCTGGCATCAAGCCAGAGCCGCTCATTCGCCACGCATACAATGCCAAACCTGGCGCCAGCGCAAAGGAGGTCAAGGCGCAGCAAAAGGAGGAGGCCATCCTAGCGGCGCCAGATGATTCTGTCACACCCAAAGTGCCCGCCAAAGTCCGTATCCAGGGCATGCTGGACCGCGCCAAGTCTCGCATTCAGCAGCTTGCGGGCGAGGTGGATGCCGGCACCCCGCGGTCCACGTCCAACCTGCTATCGCCTCGGACACCTGCCGCAGTAGCTAGCCCAGCTGCTGCGCCGATACGTGCGTCTATGACGCAGAGGAGATGAGCTGGATGTGGCAGAAGGCTCATCGTGTCATTTTGAGTGTGCTGCTTGTGTAGTACTATCGCACCCACATACTCCAGATGCTCAACATCCGCAGAAGCTGCATTCTGTATGCTGTTTTGAATGGCTTTCGTCAAGGGAAGCCTGGGTGCTCTTTGACTGCTTGCACCGTGGGCCCAGTGCTCGTTCGCTACTATTTGCTGTGAACTGGTGGATCCTAATTTTGGCGGTCACCACAACGCATATGGCGATTCGCCACCTAAGCACTGACCTGTATCTAGCAATTATTAGACAAGCGTATACATACTGAACGACTCGAAAACGCGGACAAGATAACGGCAGGCTTGAGCTACCATGGTCCGGATTCTCCCGATTTCTGGCCTGCGCTGGTTGTCTCCTTGATACACAGATAGTTGGACATCTCACTTAACAGATCTCTATGAATTAATGAATTTCCACATAGACTGCTCGTCACGTGACTGATCTTTGTACACAGATTTCTTGCCTGCGCTGGTTGTCTCATCAGCCTTCTAGCAAGCCACATGTTGATATATGCGCGTGTTTGCAAATTCGGGAAGCATGCTCGGCAAGACCACTAGGGTCTAGGGCACAATGGATATGGATATATATTCATTGAGAATGATAGATTACGGAGGTGAGATAGGCATGCAACATAAGGAAAAACCCGATAACTGGGAGAATAACCCTGAAGAAATTAATAGTAATCTGACACAGATGCATCCAAGGATCACGCCAGCGGCACAAGGTACAACTAACTATACATCACAAAACTACACGCAGCAACAGCGCTGCCGGCCCACCATGCAGGCCTGGAAGGGATCTAGCTAGACCGCATGGGTCGCGACAAAGTCGGCCCGGGTGCGGCGGAATAACACATCAGCCACGGTGCGAGTGAGGGCGAGTGACAGGCGCTGCCGCCAATACGTGGACCACGTGCGGGCCGACCACGGGGCGGTCTGACCCTCGAGGTCGAGGCGGACTTCACGGCGCTGGCAGCACTCGTGGAAAAACTCCGCTGTCTTGGGGCCCATGGCCCCGAACTCCTCAAGGACAAAGGGGATGACCCGGTGGGGCCCCACATTGCCGTAGGAGGCAAACTTGTCGCGCTCAGCCACAGCGGCAGCAGCGCCGGCATCCACAGCCGCCCGGAGGATGTGGCGACCGGAAAGCGGCCGAGCCACGGAGACATCGATGAGCAGGTGGCAACCCTGCCCGTCGTAGTCAAGCACGGTAATGTCGGGGCGGTGGTTGGGTGAGTAGAGGGCGGCCCCATCCGCGTCCTCGCACTTGATGGTGGAGTGGGGAAAGACCGACCGAACCATGGCACACACCACCCGGAGGAGAGCGGTATGGAGATAGAGGAACCAGTTCTGGTTCTGCTGGCCACCCATGCACGCGATGTAGTGCGTCCCAGTAGTATCCAGAGCAAGCCCGCAGCTGCCGCAGGACGCACCCGCCGTGATGAGAGGTTGCGGGGCAAAGAGCTGGTGGCGGAGAGCGATGGCGTAAAGGGCCGGAACCAGTGTGAACAAAGGGCTCATGGGGAGGGCGCGCAGGAATGCGGACCCCACGCTCCCCTCAAGGGAAACGGAGTGAAGCCAAGCCTTCCCCTGATCGTTCAAGCTCGCATGCAGACCCATCCAGTCGGCACAGTGTAGTATACCCGCGTAGGTCTTTTGTTGTTTTTCATGAACGCAGGCAGGGAAGACACTAGGACTGACGACAGTGGACACGCCGGGCGTGCCCCGGGGCAGGCGACGGTGGACGGCCTGAGCGGGGCGGACGAGGTCGCAAGCCTGCTGGATCCCGAGGTAAGAATCCTGCACAGCCTGCACAAAGGGGAAGGGGGATGGGGTGACCAAGTCGGGAATGGCGCTGACGGCGCTGGGGACCAACCGGCGGATCTCCGCCCAGGCCTGAGCAACAGAGCCAAGGAAGGCGGCGGGGGCGAGGCGGGCGGCGCGGGTGAGCCCACACCCGCCCATGCGGCAGGGGAGGGTGGCCAAGCGCATGGAGTGAGCTGCCAGGCTAGGGCCGGGGAGGAGCACCTGCAAGGCGGCCTGAATGCGCTCGTCATGGCCTTCCGCGGCAAGCCGCACCAAGTGGGGGGGAGCGCCACGGAGCCAGTGAACCACCCGCGGGTGGGCGCAAAACCACAGGAGGAGCCCTTTGGTCTGGGGGTCCTTGAGGCGCGCCCAAGTCTCGAGGACATAGGTGCGCTGTTCCACGGTGGCCCGGAGCTCCTCTTCGACGTAGTCAGGGTCACCCACAGGAACGCCCAGGCACGAGAAACCACGCGCCCGCAATCAATGGATATATATTAAAGATATAATTACTTACAGCAGAGTGAAATCACTCAAACCAAAGCAAACGCCCAGCTATAAACCTATATACAGAGCCATGTCAAAGCTCTATACTACGATATATATTCATTGAGAATGATAGATATATACGATCAGCCCTTTGCCCTTCGTCACCGCCATCCAGGAGGCCTATGCTGAGATCCAGCAGGCCTGTTCTCCCGTCCGTGCCGCTCAGGCGGTACAGCGCCACCTCCCTCGCGGCACTCCCTCGGTCGCCTCCGTTCAATCTCCCGCCGCATTCCCTGCTCGCGTCATCGATAAACACCTGAGAAAACCTACGCGGGTATTCTGCACACGGCTGATTGGATTGCTCTTTTCGCGGACCTCAACGCCCAGGGACGTGCGTGGCTGTTCTCGCTTTCCTTGCGGAGTGTGGGCTCGGCGTACCTTCGTGCTCTTCCCATGGCCCCCCCATTCGCCTTGGCTCCCAGCCACTACTCGGTGGCGCTCCGGCACCAGCTATTTGCCCCGCAGCCTCTTGTTCCGGCCGGGCGGCCTTGTGGTAGCTGTGGGCAGCCGCTGGATCCCACGGGGACTCACTACCTTGCCTGCATGGGGGGCCAACAGAATCAGAATTGGTATTTGTATTTGCACACTGTCCTCCTGACGGTGGTGCTCGCCATGATTCGGTCGGTTTTCCCCCACGCGAACATCCGGTCCGAGGATGCGGATGGCGCTGCCTTCTATTCCCCCAACCACCGGCCTGACATCGTGGTGCTGGACTTTGAGGGGGGTGGCCGGCATCTGCTTATTGACGTTTCGGTGGCGCGGCCCTTGGCTCTTAGCCACGTGGCTGGGGCCTCCCTCACGGCAGGTTACACGGCGGACCGGGCGGAGCGGGCCAAGCTCCTGGCCTACGGCGACGTCGGGCACCATCGTGTGGTGCCCTTTGTCCCGGAGGAGTTTGGGGCCATGGGGCCCCTGACCTCCGCCTTCTTCAAGGAGTGTTGCCGGCTCCGGGAGGACCGGCTGGACCTGGAGGGCCAGCGGGCCCCATGGTCGGCGCGGACCTGGACGTCATATTGGCGTCAGCGCTTGTCGGTGGCGCTGCTGTGGTGAGTGACTCGGGCCATGGCTGACATCATGCTCCGCCGTACGCGGGCTGATTTTGCGGTGCAGCAGGGCTATTAGGTTCCTCCCGTTAGGCGTTTCCATTGGTCTTATCGTAGTATAGAGCTTTGACATGGCTCTGTATATAGGTTTATAGCTGGGCGTTTGCTTTGGTTTGAGTGATTTCACTCTGCTGTAAGTAATTATATTTTTAATATATATATTCATTGAGAATGATATCTAGATTACGGAGGTGAGATAGGCATGCAACATAAGGAAAAACCCGATAACTGGACGATATATATATTAACCCCTAAATGGTCTTGCTGCCGATTTTCCGCCAAAAATCGAGTTCCAGCCGATGCATCGGCCCCTTCTCGGGGGACCAGATGCCGCGAAATCTATTGAGAATTAGAAAAAGTTTAGCTGAGAAGATCGAAAGTTTATAAAATTCTTCACAGCATGGTACTAGGGTTTGCATACTTTTGACAAAGTTATAGAGGTGTTCTGGCCGGTCAAAGTATAAGGGGTCAGGGTACTTTTTCACGTACAACGTGCATTCCGGAAAACGACGACCTGGCCATGGCGGCTTGCGCCCACGCATGGCATTTACGTTTGCGTTCGAATTTTCTGTCCAAACTTAGGATATTGATTTTAAACGTCCTAAAGATCATACAGGCCAATTTTTGGTTCGCGGGAATGCCATTTGATAGGTGTCGGCAGCGTTCTTGCTGGAAAAAACTGCGATCAGGCCGGACGATAGAAACGTTGACAGCAATACCTTTCCGGCGTATTTTAAAGGATATATCGGTTTCTTTTTACTTTTTATGATACATAGTAGTCGTAAACGTGCAAGGGTGGCCAGAAATCGCCGAATCCAGCGACCATGCTGCACAGCTTTGGTGTGCCGAAATGCGCCATTTTGCGGCCACCGGCTGGGCCAAGGTAACGCCATCCATGCCTCGTAAAGCTTAAGCATCGTTTTCCTATCGATGTTTGACATTTATATATACGTTCTAGCTTGTGTAGCACATTCTTTTTGCACTATTCATGCTCTTTCTTGACCCTGGCCTGGCCCCTTTCTAAAACACCATTCTTAGATGCTTCCCTCAGTCAGTTGACCTGCCACAGGGTGATGGTGATAAGTTTTAGAGGCTGTATGGGTTTGAATACCTCCATATATGTTTGTGATACATTTCCCATACACATATTGCATGAGTGTGAGGCAGTTGGCTGGTCTCTGTGGCATCATCAAGCACGTAACTGGTGAGTAAAAGCTTCCCATTGACAGCATGTGCCACCAGGTGTGCTGGCCATCACCTGGCAAGCTATAGCAGCTTAGGCCTTGTTTATCCTTGCTAGGGCAGGCTGAAATAGGCTCAACACCACTAGTTTGTTGGTGGCTGCCTCCTAGAATGCATGCCTTGCGTAGGGTGTCCGTACCACGTTACCTACGTGCATGGACAAGGTGGCACCTGCACATAGGTGCCATGTAAGGGCAGTGTGATGATGCAGTTATGTTTCCCCATCATTGTGGAAGGGAAATGTATTGTTTGGCATGGTTGGGGGCCATATTAGGAGGTCGTATGCCCACCCCTACTCCCTTGGTTGCTTTTTACCAACGGTACCCCTATGGGCTGTACTGGGTGTAACTGCTGGTATACCCACCCAAATGATGACCCCAATGGCTCAAACTGTTCAGCAACTAATTGTTTATCATCCCTGAAGTGGTAGGTGCCTAGGTTTTATAACATAATTCAAAATGCACATTCTACCAAAAATGAAAACGCGCGTCTTGACCCCCCTGACTTTGACGGCAGTTAAACATGGCCTACCCTGCATATATGTGAGGTTGTGATATACCAACCCGAAGGGCAACTCATGGATATGCTTGGCCCCCAAGGACAGCCATTGGATATGGGTAGGTTGGATGGCATCTGGTTTGCAAAATTGTGAAGATCCAGCCGATTTATCGGCAGGATCTCAGACCATTTAGGGGTTAAAAATATAATTATACTTACAGCAGAGTGAAATCACTCAAACCAAAGCAAACGCCCAGCTATAAACCTATATACAGAGCCATGTCAAAGCTCTATACTACGATAAGACCAATGGAAACGCCTAACGGGAGGAACCTAATAGCCCTGCTGCACCGCAAAATCAGCCCGCGTACGGCGGAGCATGATGTCCGCCATGGCCCGAGTCAGCGCCACCGACAAGCGCTGACGCCAATATGACGTCCAGGTCCGCGCCGACCATGGGGCCCGCTGGCCCTCCAGGTCCAGCCGGTCCTCCCGGAGCCGGCAACACTCCTTGAAGAAGGCGGAGGTCAGGGGCCCCATGGCCCCAAACTCCTCCAGGACAAAGGGCACCACGCGATGGTGCCCGACGTCGCCGTAGGCCAGGAGCTTGGCCCGCTCCGCCCGGTCCGCCGTGTAACCTGCCGTGAGGGAGGCCCCAGCCACGTGGCTAAGAGCCAAGGGCCGCGCCACCGAAACGTCAATAAGCAGATGCCGGCCACCCCCCTCAAAGTCCAGCACCACGATGTCAGGCCGGTGGTTGGGGAATAGAAGGCAGCGCCATCCGCATCCTCGGACCGGATGTTCGCGTGGGGGAAAACCGACCGAATCATGGCGAGCACCACCGTCAGGAGGACAGTGTGCAAATACAAATACCAATTCTGATTCTGTTGGCCCCCATGCAGGCAAGGTAGTGAGTCCCCGTGGGATCCAGCGGCTGCCCACAGCTACCACAAGGCCGCCCGGCCGGAACAAGAGGCTGCGGGGCAAATAGCTGGTGCCGGAGCGCCACCGAGTAGTGGCTGGGAGCCAAGGCGAATGGGGGGGCCATGGGAAGAGCACGAAGGTACGCCGAGCCCACACTCCGCAAGGAAAGCGAGAACAGCCACGCACGTCCCTGGGCGTTGAGGTCCGCGAAAAGAGCAATCCAATCAGCCGTGTGCAGAATACCCGCGTAGGTTTTCTGGTGTTTATCGATGACGCGAGCAGGGAATGCGGCGGGAGATTGAACGGAGGCGACCGAGGGAGTGCCGCGAGGGAGGTGGCGCTGTACCGCCTGAGCGGCACGGACGGGAGAACAGGCCTGCTGGATCTCAGCATAGGCCTCCTGGATGGCGGTGACGAAGGGCAAAGGGCTGCTGGGCTGCTGGACGATATATATAGAGTAGGATTGATATTTTGTACCTAGATAGATTAGACCGGCCGGTAGGATTGCGTGTACCCATCCATCCTTCGGGTTGATGCTCCGTGACTCCCCCAATGGAAGCACGAGTTTAATTAATGAATGAATTAAGGGGACTCGGCGCGGCGAATATTTTCCGCGCCAAAAAAATTCCGCGGTACCCTCCGTACCGTGAAAAGTGGGTGCACGGTGCGCGCACCCCTTGCGGAAGTGGCCATGGCGACTGCTTTTAGACGAAACGTGACAAATCTGGCTCGCGGAAAGCAGAAAAAATGCTCGATTCTTGGAGAAAATTAGTTACTGATTCTAATTTATGGTGGGATAGTTGCGATCTATAATGTCGCGGGCTCTTTTTCTTTACCATCGGCAGGGGGGGTCCGGCCTGAATTTCTGTCGGGATGAATAAAGTATAATTGATGCCTGCAGGTGTGATTGTCGATTGTTGCCAGTTTTGATGGTCCTAATGGAAGCTAGTTTAATGATGTTTCTAAAGCCGTAAAAATTCCCGCTGCTATCTTTACCTTTCCCGTCATTTTGCGGTAAGATAACATTAGGCCTGCGCGATGCGCGCCCGACCTCTCCATGAAAGGGTGGCCTTTCTTGTGCGCCTGGGCACGAATAAATGCCCGTTATGGTACGTTCTTGTATTAAACGTCCTAAGATAGCGCTTTCCTGCTTTCTTAGCTCGTTGAGCGTAAGCTTTTTGCCTTCTTTCCGGCCAGATGCAGCCATGAAGTTGCGGGTCCTGGCGCTGCATCGCTGGATTCCTGGATGTTTTTTAGCAAGTTCGTCTGTGACGTGGCTGGCTTGCTGCAGCGCGTGGCCCACAACCTGTCGGGAAGGTGTAATGCTTTTATTTCCATGCTTCTCTGAAATTTCTTTTGCTTTATAGACAGTTGTGTTCGAGGAAATTCACGCGGTCTTCCTAAGCAGCGGCATCATTTTCCCCAGACACTGACGAGCTGGCACCTGTCTCCTAAAGAAAGTGGCTCGTGCTTGTTAGAAAGGAGGCAGTGTGCATTTTGCGGGACACAATGCTTTGGTGGCACATGCGTCAGGTAGGTTGTTCCAATGGTCTCTTCACCTTTCCCACTGAGTAAATGATAGCCTTTGTCATGCTAACCAGAGCAGCTAGCCACAGGTTGGCTGGATAAAAAGTCAGCTTATTTTCTCTTTATATACTGCGTGTGTGGTCCTCCACATGTCCGGCTTGTTGGGCATTTTGGAAGAGGGTTTTTAATGTGTTGTTGGGTGGAACAACTTGGTTGTTGGCACAAAATCACACATTATTAGCCTGAGATAGGCATGACATATGCTGCTCAGGCGTGTCGTCCTACCAGCCTTGTTGTTAAGGGTAGACTCACAAGGCTGGCTGTGACGATGGAGGGGTGGGGCGTATGACGCTCCGGACATCCTCCTCACACTCCGTGATCAAAGTGGGCATGTTTTTGGGTGTCTAGGGTAGCAAAACAGATGTCATTTTGGCTCAGCACTAGCTCAATTCTCTTTTAGCGTCTACCCAGGTGGCATCACAGGAAAATCAATAACTTGAGCTACGCTTGTCAGAATGAGCTCAAACTTTGGGGTTGTGTTTCCCCCCACTCAGTGGAATTTAAAATGTATGGATGACCCAATCTGATGTGTTAATGATTTGATTTATTTTTTTTGGCTCAAAAAAGTACCCATTTTGCGGGAAAATTAATAACTCAAACAAATGTGACCATTTTGGCCATGTAAATAGCCCAGCTTTTAAAAAAGTGGGGGAACTTTGCAGAAATGTATGGGCAGGTCATTTGGATAAGTGGTTTGTCTTGGGCAAAATATCTCATAAATAGCGTCTTTTTCTATTTTTAGCTCGCCACCGCGGTGCGTACGTGGTTGGGCGTAGTACCCCCAACAAGTGGTGGCATGAATGTCCAAACATCATATTTATGGTACTCAATCATCACTAGATGGTTCCCGAGTGCATTGGAACTGAAATTCATTAAAGTCAGTTTTTCAGGCTTTTGGACGTGCGAGTCCCCTTGATGAATTATATGTACACTTCTTAATTTGCTGATTTGCTTACGACATTGAATTGAATTGAATATTGTATATTGTTCAAAGTGAAGTGAAGTGAAGCTAAGTGAAGTGAAGTGAATCGAATCGGATTGGAACATAACTCTGTTGGGAGTATATGTAGCACATATCCCTGAGAAGCTTACGACATGCGATTTGGTAACTGCCAATGTTCACCCACTTTCCATATAGTCCAGATGCTCTGGTCACTAGGGTTCGGGACGGTACCCAAAATCTGTCACCCGGTACCGGTACCCCAATTCTTCTCAAGGACACCCGGTACCGGTACCCGGTACCAGTGATGAGCGCCCAACACCGGTACCCGGTACTACCAGTACCCAGTACCAGTACCCGCTGGAAGGCCCAAGCGCAGAGAACATACCCAAGTCGAAGCCGACGGAGAGCGGTTGCAAATGCCAGAATAATTAGTGATGCCATGCTGCCAGTGCAGCAGCTTTTGCTTCGTGGCTACTCGACTACAAGCCAAGAAAATTTACTTCAGCGAAGAAAGTGACGATTTGGGCGACTCAGCACTCGGCTCTCAGCACTCGGTCACTCTCGAGACGGTCAATCTCGCCTCTAGGATCGCCGGCCGCTTGGGTACCGATACCGGGTACCGGCGGGGTCTCACCGGATATATCCATGATGGCCAACCCGGTACCGGTACTCAGCTTTGGATGCCCGACCCGGTATACCGGTATCGGTACTAACAATATATACCGGGGACCAGTACTGGTTTTTTCCGGTAGTACCGGGTACCGTACCGAACCCTACTCGGGTCACACACACCTCGCCATCGATCTGGCACTGAACGCTGCATCGACTATTATGTGATGCGCAAGCGTCATTAAATCAAAATTAAATTAAATTAAATTATAACATGACTCCGTTGGGAGATCATGTAGCACATATTCATTGCTGGATGGGTGGATCGAGCTAGGTGGGCGAAGCCGCGGAATCGAACTAAGCTAACTCGATCTAAGCTATCTAGTCTAGAAAATCCTAACTACGCGCTACGCAGCAAAGCGCCCCTTCCGCTTGGGGGATCGAAGGGGCTTGCCCACAGGGGCTGGCGTGTGAGCCTGGACAATCCTCTGCCACCTCTTCTGCATATGCTTAGTCCAAGCAAGAGACGCCATGCCCTAGCTTTTTGTATAGCAATGCTGATCTTCCCCCCCATGACAGGCTCCCCCTTCGCTGGGCATAGCTTGAAGATCATGGGGATGCAAGTGCCCTGGTGCACCTAGAGCAAGGGTCCTTTACATCCCCGGCCACCCTTGCAGGAAGTAGCTTAGGATGTATGATAGGCCATATGCCTTCCTCTCAGGGGCTATGTGCTACATATACCCCCAACGGAGTTATGTTACAATTCAATTCAATTCAATTCAAGCAAGAGAGAGAGAGTGAATGCGGTGTTCAAACTGAGCTGGGACCACTAGTAGGTCGGCCAGCAACATCTGGATGTAGTTCATGGGCAGGTTTACCCAGCTTTCTAGGAATTAATGTCCTTGGGGCCAGGCCAGGTTGACCAGTATGTGCCGCCCTGGTTGGCGCCAAGCCGCTGGGGGCCGGCCAGACCAAGGGCCGGCGGTATCTACCTGACTGATGCGAGCAAGATGTCTTACAAATGCTATCCTACGCTGCCTATAATCTTGTCCGAAATGCGCGAGCGTCATCAAGGATCTGGACTAGCCGGCTCGCTCGCACGTGATCCCCCTGGTGCGCTCCGATCATTGCATCGTCACCGCCCGCATCCGCCTGCGAAATCTCCCCTCGCACTTTCGTAAGCACGCGGCACCACCTGATTTGCGCACTCAGACTGCAACTTTGCTAGTGAGAAATCTGACGCCGCTCTGGAGGACTTCCCACCCCTCACAAGCGCAGCAGAGCTGGAGTTCGTTGACGCACTGGACATCCCGCCGCCAGCCACGACCAGCTGTTCGCTGCTGGCCTGGCATCGGCCCTTCGGCACCTCGCTGGCAAGCTGCCCGCGGCAGGGGCCTTGCTGCCCCCCCGCCGCGCCCGTCCCGCCGCTTCACCAGCCTGCACCGGCTCCCCGCCGTCATCCAGGCCCGGCAAGCCGTGCGCCGGACAACCGTGACCCCGCCCGCTACGCCCGCCTCAAAGCCGTATACCACTCGGCCATCCCGCAGGCGACCAAGGAGCAGGAGGACCTCCATGTCCGCGAGTACTTCGCCCACCTCAAGGACCAGCACGCGGCAAGTACGCCTGGACCCGCCTGAATCACGCCCTGGCAACGGCCAGCCGGCGGCGTGCAGCCGGCGCCGCGGATGCTCTCTGGCTCACTGCAGCAGCAGCTTGACCACTGAGTGGTATTCCTCCCAGTCCCGGCTGCTCGGCGCCCCCGCCGCCTCCTCTGCTTGGCCCTCTGCACGGTGGCCCGGCATGCCTGGCGCCTGCGGGCGTCCCTGCGCCGCCCACACCGCCCGCCTGGCCGCCCGGACGGACCCCCTGCATGGCCCTGATGGAACCCAGCCCTGGCCGACCCCAACAAGCTACCGCCGTTCACCAAGCTCGAGCTGAGCACCGCCGCCAAGCAACTCCGCTTCTACGCCGCCGTACGTTGGACCTGCACCAGCTCCCCACCCCGGTGATTATGCTAATATGCTGACAGCGCTCACGGGGTTCCTGCTTGACGTCTGCAAGCGGATCGATCCTGCGCTTGCCAACGCGCCGCCGATTCCTGAGTGGCAGCACAGCTATACCGTATTATGCTGTACAAAAACAAAAAAGGTTCCCCTGACCGGACGAGCCCGGCAACTACCGCGGAGTCTGCATCCACTGAGAGCGCCACACTCAAGTTGCCTCATGCGCATGATCCTCAACCGCCTTCGTTCTGCTCTCGACTGTCACCTTGCATGGGGAGAGTCAAATGGGCTTTTGTCCTGTGCGCAACACCGTCGTGGCCATCTTCGTCCGGTCGCGCGCCGCCTCTTCGAGGAAACCGCGCCTCGCACTCCTACAACCTGGTGAGTTTCCCGCCATCCTA
Organism: Mesostigma viride; assembly: GCA_009746045.1. Taxonomy (NCBI): domain Eukaryota; kingdom Viridiplantae; phylum Streptophyta; class Mesostigmatophyceae; order Mesostigmatales; family Mesostigmataceae; genus Mesostigma; species Mesostigma viride. The sequence continues at coordinate 1,623,969 of RPFO01000448.1, forward strand.
GCTGATCTTCGTCAACTTCATCGATCAAGGCTTTGGATTCTGTCCTCTGGACTGCTCTATGGGCTGTCCTTGCTCGCGCTTGCGTCCCCACTCCCCTGCCTCGATCAGTTACCGTCATCCCCACGGTGTATGAGGGGTCGACCACTTCGGTGCGCACTCAACACGGCTTTACTGCCCCGCCATGTCCACTAGCTGCAGACCGGGGTCTGGCAGGGATCGCGTTGCGTCCTGTCGCCGTACCTGTTTATTATTATAGTGGATTATGTGATGCGCCGGAGGCACGTGCCCGCTTTGCTAGCATTGCAGGCCGTGCCCCTGGCCAGCCTAGTGATCACGAATGAGCTAATTGGGGAAGGGGGGCCGACTATTATATGCAGAAATTACTAGCTGACCTCATTTATGCCGACGACACCATGCTCAATTGCTCATCGAGAAGCCGGAGTTCGTGCCCAACTTTGGCTGGACTGCCTGGCGCTCGAGGCTCCGCGGGCGGTTGGTCTAGAAATCAGCCCCAAAACGGAGGCCCTGGCTCTCTGCATGGCCGGGCCCCGCCCACATTCCGCCTCTCAGACGACACCGAGGTCAACTACCCTAGTTCAGGGCTTCAGGCCGCGTCCAGCTCGGCAGTTCAATGCCGGGCTTCCCGACTGCGAGGACCGACGACCTGACGACCCGGATCGGCATGGGCGCAACTCCATGCATGAACACCGCCGCTCGTGGAGCAACCCCGCCCTACTATACCCCGAATCGTTAAGCGTGAACAACTCTTCAAAGTTGTCATTCTAACGACCCTGACCTACGGCGTCTTGACCTGGACACTGACGCAGGAGCTGGAGCAACGACTCGATGGCAACGTCACCAAGATGGCAGCTGCGCAAGGCCCTCGATCGAGTTAACATCCCCTTTGGTTTGCACATTAGTAATGAGGATTTGTACGCTGATTTGCCCTATGTTTCCCACATCCTTAGGCACAGGCGCCTGGGCCTAGCTAGCCGGGCACCTGGCCCGCACAGATCACGGGTAGACACAGCATATAGACTTTTTTGCAGGAAGTAGCTTAGAATGTATGATAGGCCATATGCCCCTTCTCTGGGCTATGTGCTACATATCATCCCAACGGAGTTATGTTCCTAATTAATTAATTAATTAATCATATAGACTAGCTGGCACCACTGAAGCCCGCCCAGCCTGGGCGTTACTATGTCCTTACCTGGCCGTGCCCCAGACTGCGCGCGCGGCAGGGCCGCCACCCGTGGCCCTTTTCGTGATAGACTCGGCATGGACATAGTGCTACCCTAGTAGCTAGACGTGACGGGCTCACACCCGGGCAGCCTCCTGGTTTGTCTGTAATACAATACTGTGGAGGCATCTGGATGGTACGAAAGGATAGATGGCAAGCTAGAAGTGATGAAGGAGACCACCCCGGCTTCCTTGACGCGCTTACCGAGGAACGCATCCTGGTCTGCGTGTTTTTTGGAACGCACGCCTCGCTTCTTGCACTGTGCAAGCCGCTCTTCATCCAAGGTCGCCTCTTTGATCCTCGCCGGAATCGTGTCCCCGCTTTCGACCCCTTCCCCAGCCTCCCCCGCCCCCACCTTCAGCAATTCGCTCTCTTTTCCCTCCTTGGACGCTCCATCGGGGAGCTTTGGCCCCTCAAGCCCCTCACCACCACCTTAACCGCCTCCTCCATCCGCTCACTCCTTCAGGAGGCCCTCGAGCAGCACGTGGCCCCCATCGCTGCAGATGTGGCGGCCATAGGCGGCACGCTGACTGCCGAGCTTCCCGGCCTCCTCTCCACCGCCACCTCCACCATCTCCACCGCCACCTCCACCCTCCTCGCCTCCTCCACCGCCACCACCTCCACCTCCGACGCCATCATGCACCGCCCATGCAGCTCCGTGACATCGACCAGCGTCTTAAGGACAACGCCATCGCTATCGAGGTTCTGCAGAACACCGCAGGCCTCACCGCCCAGGCGGTGAAGGACATTGCCGCCAAGCCAGCCCCGGCTGGCCTGGCCGGCGATGCTCCTCCCATCACCACCTGGGCGGACATGCTTAAGCAACATACCACCTCCACCACCTCCGCCGTCGCAGCCCAGCTCCAACGGCAGACACTTGACCTCCGCGAGGAGGCCGAGCTCGCCAAGCGCAGCCTCAACGTCATTGTCAAGAACTTCACCATGGTGGAAGGTGAGAAAACTGAGAAGCTTGCGCGTGCGTTTGAGAGAGAAATCCTTGGTCGCATGGGCCTTAACGGTGAGATCGAGCTGGCCGCCCACCGCCTTCCCCGCGCGCGGGGTAAGGCAGGGCCGCCCCCGCTCCTTCTCACCTTTAACCCCTAAATGGTCTGGCTGCCGATTTTCCGCCTAAAACTGAGTTACAGCCGACACGTCGGCCCCTTCTCGGGGGACCAAATGCCGCGAAAACTATTGAGAATTAGGAAACGTTTAGCTGAGAAGATCGAAAGTTTATAATTTTCCTCACAGCATGGTACTAGGGTTCGCATACTTCTGACAAAGTTATAGAGGTGTTCTGGCCGGTCAAAGTACAAGGGGTCAGGGTACTTTTTCACGTAGAACGTGCATTCCGGAAAACGACGACCTGGCCATGGCGGCTTGCGCCCACGCATGGCATTTACGTTTTCGTTCGAATTTTCTGACCAAACTCAGGAAATTGATTTTATACGTCCTAAAGATGATACAGGCCAATTTTTGGTTCGCGGGAATGCCATTTGATAGGTGTCGGCAGCGTTCTTGCTGGAAAAAACTGCGATCAGGCCGGACGATAGAAACGTTGACAGCAATAACTTTCCGGCGTATTTTAAAGGATATATCGGTTTCTTTGTACTTTTTATGATGATTTGTAGTCGTAAACGTGCAAGGGTGGCCAGAAATCGTCGAATCTAGCGACCATGCTGCACAACTTTGGTGTGCCGAAATGCGCCATTTTGCGGCCACCGCCTGGGCCAAGGTAATGCCAGCCATGCCAGGTAAAGCTGAGTTATCGTTTTCCTATCGATGTTTGACGTTTATATATACGTTCTAGCTTGTGTAGCACATTCTTTTTGCATTATTCATGCTCTTTCTTGACCATGGCCTGGCCCCTTCCTAAAACACCATTCTTAGATGCTTCCCTCAGTCAGTTGACCTGCCATAGTGTGATGGTGATAAGTTTTAGAGGCTGTATGGGTTTGAATACCTCCATATATGTTTGTTATACATTTCCCACACACATATTGCATGAGTGTGAGGCAGTTGGCTGGTCTCTGTGGCATCATCAAGCATGTACCCGGTGAGTAGAAGCTTCCCATTGTCAGCATGTGCCACCAGGTGTGCTGGCCATCACCTGGCAAGCTATAGCAGCTTAGGCCTAGTTTATCCTTGCTAGGGCAAGCTGAAATAGGCTTAAAATCACTAGTTTGTTGGTGGCTGCCTCCTAGAATGCATGCCTTGCGTAGGGTATCCGTACCACGTTACCTACGTGCATGGACAAGGTGGCACCTGCACATAGGTGCCATGTAAGGGCAGTGTGATGATGCAGTTATGTTTCCCCATCATTGTGGAAGGGAAATGTATTGTGTGGCATGGTTGGGGGACATTTTTAGTAGGTATTAGTAGGTAGTATGCCCACCCCTACCCCTTTGGTTGCTTTTTACCAACGGTACCCCTATGGGCTGTACTGGGTGTAACTGCTGGTATACCCACCCAAATGATGACCCCAATGGCTCAAACTGTTCAGCAACTAATTGTTTATCATCCCTGAAGTGGTAGGTGCCTAGCTCTTACAACATAATTCAAAATGCACATTCTACCAAAAATGAAAACGCTCGTCTTGACCCCCCTGACTTTGACGGCAGTTATACATGGCCTACCCTGCATATATGTAAGGTTGTGATATACCAACCCGAAGGGCAACTCATGGACATGCTTGGCCCCCAAGGACAGCCATTGGATATGGGTGGGTTGGATGGCATCTGGTTTGCAAAATTGTGAAGTTACAGCCGATGCATCGGCAGTATTTCTGCCCATTTAGGGGTTAAGACCCCGGCGGACAAGATTTCTTTTCTCAGACGCCGCAAGCGGCTCGAGAAGACTCGATCTCTTCACCCTTGATGACGACTTGACCCTGGCGCAGCAACAACGGCGACGGGAGCTATGGCCGACCTACAGTTAACGCCAAGCGCATTGGCGTGATCCTGATTCGGCATATCTCTGCGATTCCAGCGGCACCGGAACGAGTTCATTCCGACAAGTATCAAGAAAGTTATGGCGTTCCGACTTCCCGGTCGCGCGCGAGCGCGAGCCGGCTGTTCTTCTAAGTCGGACGTGAATATTTGCCGACGACATATGGGGTCGACAGTAATTCCTGGGCTGACAGGAATTAGGTGCTGTACCTACGACGGTATTGGATTAATACGTCGTACGCAGGAAATAGGAACCTTAACCTGTGGTCTGTTGGTACCGCAGGCTTAGTCCTGGACTTCTAGGTGCAGATGCAATAATCACTGTGGTGACTGTACTCTGTGGTCACTGTGCCTGTATGGCAGACCTACTGTATAGGAGCTGGGCGCTGTACAGGTAGTGAATACTGTACCGGGGTGTTATTACTGAGCAGGCCTCCTAGGCTGCTCAGGACTAGCAAGCACAGTGCACAAGTATATAAACAATAGGCCAGTGCCAAATGGGCATCTCTTGCGAGCCCGCCTCACGTGTTGTGCCTTGACTTGGCAAGCTCGTGTACAAGCCTCAAGTGTGTGAGCGCTGTAAACATTATCCGATTTAACAAAGCTCCGTTTCCAACCATATTCACACATTGCTGCATTGCAACCATATCCTTCACATTGCGTGTGCTAAGAACTTAACTCAAATTACAACCAGTCTCAGCGGAACGGCCAGGAGGGTCGTTGCCGGTTGCGGTGTGCAGCGTTTACGACGAGAGGAGCTCGTCCGGTGGTGAATGGTGCAGGAGGAACAACGGCAGCAGGATTTCCGGTTTCGGCAGTCTGCTGGGGGTTCGATTTCTCCTGAATTACGCCGTGTCGTTCGGGATCTATCTTTGTTGCTTGCAGATCGTCCGCCTGTAAATCGCAGCTTCGTGCAATTCGTCGACGACCAGGTCGAAGATTGGGAGCGAATTCTGCGACACGTACAAACCATCGTCATTCCGGAGCACCGGAGCATCGACGACCTTGAGCAGGAGCTTCACGGGTTGGTCGGCATCCAGACGGTGATTACTGCAGTAGCAGAGCGAGTGCGGACGGAGTTGGCAGCAAGGCGAGGCGAGGTTGCGGAGGCAGCTGGCGCAGGGCGACACGAGTTTGTGCCGACAGTAGCGGGCGCGGGAGTACCACGTGCTTTCGCAGGCGGCATCGGCGACGAGGGTGTTGCAGCGGGCCAGTTAGGCGTGAACGACGCGGAGCGGAGCATCACAGGCGGCTTGCAGAGGTCGGGGCGACAGCGGAAGCCATCGCCGGAGGACACGCGCGACAAGAGTCGGCAGGTTTCCAGAGCGAGTAAGAGTTCCTTTTCAGGAGCTCCCCGCCCCTTCGCGTTCGTGTGACGCGTTGGGAGGAGTTTGCACCTCTTGGGTACGATAGTGACCTTGAGGTAGGAGCAGGGGGTGTCGCTGGGCTAGGCGACGAGACACTTGGCGACCACGAGGTGCCAACGTACAATCCGCGAGGGCCAACGACGGGTTGTCACCTGTCTACTTTACCAACGGTGACGATTCAGTCATCGCGGGCCGACAGCGGGTCGACGACGGCGCAGCAGGTAGCAGGGTACCAGAGCTGATTGTGGTGAGCGACAGCGACGACGACAGCGACAAGGAGAACCAGGACGCGCCTGGGGCCAGCCGTGGTGGTCTTGCCTGAGTGGTAACACTTGGCACTTTCCTTTCTTGTTCAGTAGCTTATATTGCTTTAATTGCTGCTTGGCCACTTGGCTGGCTGTAGCAGATCTGAACAGAGGCCATCATGGAGGATGGAGCTATCAACCAACAAGCGGGCTTTATGGGCTTCGGCGGCGCGGCGCTGGGCTGGATGGACGAGATGGACGCGATGGACGCGGTGGACGCGATGGACGCGGGGACGGCCAGGCGCTGGGAGACCAGGCTGAGGTGCCAGATAATCAGAGCCAAGGATCGCAGGGCGGGCAGCACGCGCCAGCCGCAGATCAAGCGGCGCCTAAGCGACCAACTGTTGCTGAGGGGTACGCGGTGCTAGGCCAGTTTCAGTCCATCAAGGACAATTGGCAGCCCCGGGATGCTGAGAGGATGTTAGAGGACATGAACTTGTACACGGAGATATACAACGGTGACAAGCTTCGCATCCTGGCGTCTAGTGCCTACATACGGCAGTCGGCGAGGCGGCTGTTCAAGTTTGTTCGGGAGCGACACGCGGCGGGGGACACCTGGACGGCGTTTATGACGCGACTCAGGTCGTTCCTGAGTGACAAGAGGACCATAGATGGGTCCCACCTGAAGCAAGAATACCTGGACTACAAGCCCATCAAGGGGCAACTAGTGGTCCACGCCTTTGAAGACTTCGTCAAGCTGAGGGAGGACGCCATGGCCAAGGGCTTCTTCGTCGCAGATCGGATGGCCATGGGCGACTTTCTCAAGTCGCTGCACTGGATCCGGTCACCATGGATAATGTGACCATCCACATGCGACAGGTCCATGGCTGGGCAGCCATGACGGATCAGTTGTATGAGTGTTTCAGCGGCAAGTACGTGGGGGTAAGCGCCCTCGTCAGAATGATGAGGAGGCCACTGAACCCACGGTTAAGTCCATGAGGGGATCGGGCCACGGGGGCCCAGCGTCCTCGAGAGGGCCTGAGACCTCTTCAAGGGGTCGAGGAAGGTCCAGGAGGGGGCGTGACAGAAGGGCTGGACGGGGGACCCCGCCGAAGTCGGGACATCCACAGTCCCAGTTTGACTTCAAGAGGGTGGGTGGTCCTCCCAAGGCTGGGCCCAGCAGTGGGACCTCACGGGACATCAGTCAGGTGGAATGTTATTTCTGCCAGGGGAAGGGTCACTTCAGGAATGAGTGTCCCTCGTACCTGAGGCAGGAAGGTCAGAGCAAGCCAGCTCAGGGTGGCAGCAAGGACAAGGCTGGTCCATCCCAGGACAAGGGCAAGGGCAAGGCTGCTGATCATTGATTGAGCCTGCACACATCCCTGAACCCTGGAGGGTGCCCCCAGGGGTGTGTAATGAAGCTGCTAGTGACAGCAGTGAGGGGCAGCCCCATGCTCTAGTGAAAGAGCCTATTGGACACGATGGGGCAAGCTTGGTTACCACAGAGAGTATGCCAGCTGTAGCTGCAGTGGTTACTCGCCAACGTGCCCGCCATGGCGGTGCTGAGCCTGAGGTAGGACCTGGTGATGTGGACCCAGGTGGATCTCAGAAGCATTCTGACCGTGCAGGACTGGCACAGGATGGTCAGGATGAGGATAGGGCTGGAGACAGTCTGACAGGCACGACCCTGGTGCCTCCTGTACATAAGGGATCTGTACATACCTTGAGTGCTAATAATGACAATAAAAGGTTTTCTCTCTTGTATGACATTGCCTCAAGGTTGCATACCATGTTTGGCCATGCAGCTCAGTCTTTGCAAGTTGCTAGACGGCTGGGAGGAAGTGAGTTGTACTCCATCTGCCAACAGGTTGCTCAAGCTTGCAAGTGCAGGCTAGTTGCTAGAAAGCCCAAGCAGTCTCATGCCAGGACTCCTATTTTGCAGCCAGGCCATGTGCAGGTAGATATTCAGAGAATCAGGGGTTTGAAGCTGCTGGTGGCAGTGGACAGATATACCAAGTACAAGACCCTAGAGATCCTGCCTGACATGGAGAAGCCTACATTGATTGCTGCTCTGAAGTTGACAAGGAGCAGGTACCCTGGGTTGGAGTTGTTGCAGTGTGACATTCAGTTTGAGTGCTGTGAGAACCTGCCAGAGTTTCCAGAGTTGCTGATTACACCCAGGGAGAGCCACGGCCAGCAAGGGGTGGTGGAGAGAGCCATCCAAGAGATCAAGACTGTGCTGCTGGTGGAGAGGATTCCAAGGACGTCATCTGCCATTGTGACATCTGCATGGCTACGTTCTGTGGAGGACAGGCTGAACCTGAGGACTCCCATGTTCTTTGGTGACATTGCCATCAATCCTCTTATGCTGCATACCAGGATGCTGCCAGCTGATGCTGAGCAGGCATGGAAGGAGAAGCTAGAGGCCAAGTTCCTCAAGCTGAGGCAGAAAGACAAGGGCTGGAGTGTCCTAGAACCTAACGTTGGACAACAGGTTGTTGTGTGGAAGGAACCAAGCTTTCCAGGGAAACGTGGCAGCTGGCATGATGGGGTGGTGACCCGAGTAGAAGCCGCTGGCCATAAGTGCTGGGTGGCCATTGATGGCTCCCAAGCAGTGCACCGTCTGTCCTGGTCAAAGATCCGTCCCCGGGGAGGTAATCAAGGAGACCTCTTCCAGGTGCCCGCTGGTGTACAAGGCGGGGGTGACGTGGAGCTTCCTGATCAGGGTGCTACAGCTGTATCGAGCCCTCAGGGTGACCCTGGCCCGGCCCCTGGGGTACCTTCACATACGGTGGTTGGGCAAGCAGGCGGACAGGCTGCACCTCCGGAACGGCCCGACACCAGGCCTAGGGGTGTGCGTCTATCAGATATTGTACAGGCTTTGCAAAGAGCCAAGAAGGAGCCTAAGGTGTCCAAGCTTGTCCAGTTGGATGAACCTGAGGTAGCTGCCATGGAGATAGATACCAATGCACAGGTTTCTGTCATGGGACCTCAGCATACAGGAGAACTGCTGGTCGGAGAACCAAGTTGCCCCTGGGTGTCTGATTTCAGTGGTAGGACGCATCTAAGGGTGTTGGGAGAGGTTACTGCCCCTGTCATGGGTGTGGATGTGACCTTCCTTGTCCTAGAGGACTATGATGGCCCTGTGATTTTGGGTCAGAATTTTCTGGGCAATCCTGGGATTTCTATCAGAGCTACAGCTCTGAGAAGAGATGGCTGGGGGATGATTCCCCTAGAAAATTTCAGGACAACATTTCCAGTCAGGTGCAGGGCCAAGCCGGTCAAGGGTGTAAAATGGGATGAAGGGGAGGTGCCCCCAGCGGCCAGTTTGGTTATTCCAGCTGTGTTGCACCCCAGCAGTATTGGCATAACTCACAGGAGCCTTGCTGCACACTCTCCTTTGACATATGACCAGCTGGTCCAAGAGATGAGCTCGCCTACTTTGTTTGAGGCTTGGAAGCTCGCCTTCTCCAAGGCATTGGAGGAGTGGTTGCAGTTTGAGTGTGCTGCACCAACAGACAGACGTCCCCCAGCATCAAGGAAGCTTGCTTTGAGATTTGTGCTGAAGAGGAAGGTTGTGGATGAGGTATCAGTGCCCCATGTCAGGCCTGTCCTGAATGAGTATCACGGCACGGGGAGTCTGCCAGGAGAGGAGCTATACACGCCAGGGATGCTACACGACACATGGAGAATTTTGCTATGTCTCTACGTGGGGTTGCTGAACAGGGGAGCAGCTATGTCATCAGTGCTGCTGGACTTCAAGAGGGCATTTTTAAAATCTGATCCAGAAGTGGCCAGGAGGGTGTGGAAGCAGGATGAGCCTTACTGTGTTGAGGTGCCTGCCATCTGGAAGCTGGAGCTGCATCAACAATTCCTGGTTATTCTGAAGGGCCTGGAAGGACTCAGGTCGAGCCCAATCATCTGGAGACTCACGCTGCAGGAAGCTCTGATCAGTGAGTGTGGCTTGAGAGTGTCTTCAGTTGATCCCTGTTTGCTGCTGGCCCAATGGGAGGGTCTGCCAGTGTATGCTAGTTTGCATGGAGATGATCTGCATTTGCTAGCCCCCACGACCTGGCTGAAGAAGTTTATTCCTGTCATCAGTGGCAAGTTTTCACTGGGCAAGGAGCTGTGGCAGGAGCCCAACAAGCCTGTAGTGTTCTGTGGAATGCAGGCTACCCTGTTCAGGAGGGACGGGGAGTGGAGTATCAGGCTTCAGGCTGGAGGAGATTATAAACAGACCATTGTGAAGGCCTTGCCAGAGAAGATCACCCAGGCTGCAGGACCTGAGTTGAGAGGCATGTGGGCCTGGTTTGCCAGCATCTGTGGTCCGTCTTTGATGGTCCATAGCAGAATGCCTGATGAGGTGCTTGAGGATGAGAAGCCTCGAGTCATAGCCCGGTTGGTGGAGAGTACCCCTGATCTGATTTTGTCTGGGATTGACTTTACCCAGCCTATCACCTTGGAGATCTTTGTTGACAGTTCCATGGATGCTCGCCAGGTTACCAAGGTCAGGGGGAGATCTGCTGCTCTGTTTGCTTTTTATCAGAGCAGGGCAAGTTTGTTCAGCTGGTACAGCAGACTGCAGAAGAGGGTCTGTATCAGTTCAGATGTGGCAGAATGCAGGGCCATATGCGAGGGGATCCAGTCCAGCCTGTACATAAAGGAGTTAATGCTGGAGCTGGCTTCAGTTACCCCTTGGACCTTGCAGATGGAGACGTTGTTGCTAACAGACAGCATGGGTATGGTCCAGTTTGTTCACAAGCAGCTGGCCAGGAGCCGGGACCTGGATTATTTGTTGCTGAAGGAGTTGGCCAGTTTGGTTGACTTGAAGCATATCCCTGGCGAGGAGAACCCTGCTGATGCATTGACAAAGCTGCCACACAAGGCCCCAGCCCAGTACAATGTACTGAGGAAGCTCATGAATGCTGACTGTCAAGTCGGTCTATCTGTCTAAAAGCTGAGAGCTGGGTGCTTAAGTCTCTGGATATCAGGCTGGGAGCTTGATTGTACATAATCCTGAGCACACCTTGAGGGGTGAGACATGTCTCTGGTGTGGGAATGTCTGACATTGTCTCTGATGGAGAGATGTCTATCTGGGGTTTTCATCTCAGTCTGAGGTTTCCCCAGATCTGTGGTTTGTGGGCGGGGTTCGATTCCCTGGTGCCGTCTTAAGGCGGAGTTTCACGGACTGGCTGACCCATCCACCATGCTGGTGAGGTGGCGACAGGTCCCCTGATTTTCCACGGTTGGAACGAGTATAGGAGCTTGTGTTTTGCATGTGCTTCGCGTAGATGTTGTGTCTGGTTCGATAAGGGGCAGCAGACCGGCGCCGACTCCCGTCTGGGGGTCAGCAATGTTTTCTGATGAGCTGTTGTGGGTGATCTGTGGGGTTTCGCCTAAGGTCCTGAAGGTTGTACATACTTCTCAAGTTCTTAACTGAACACCTATGGGCTGCCACAGTTGGCCAACCTCTTGTACATGGGTAACACAACGAGCCTCCCGTGAAGGGATAGGGACTCATTGTAATTTGTTTGTGCTCCTGAGCCAGTATGGGTGCTATGTACATATAATAAGGAATCCAAGCTGACTGTCATGCCCAGCGGGTTGTGACTTGTAGTCTGGGGAGGATATCCAGTACCCATTGTGTGTGTTTGTATGTAGACTTGTGTGAGCTGCTACAGCTCAAGAAAAGAAAGGATTGGAGTTAACGCCAAGCGCATTGGCGTGATCCTGATTCGGCATATCTCTGCGATTCCAGCGGCACCGGAACGAGTTCATTCCGACAAGTATCAAGAAAGTTATGGCGTTCCGACTTCCCGGTCGCGCGCGAGCGCGAGCCGGCTGTTCTTCTAAGTCGGACGTGAATATTTGCCGACGACATATGGGGTCGACAGTAATTCCTGGGCTGACAGGAATTAGGTGCTGTACCTACGACGGTATTGGATTAATACGTCGTACGCAGGAAATAGGAACCTTAACCTGTGGTCTGTTGGTACCGCAGGCTTAGTCCTGGACTTCTAGGTGCAGATGCAATAATCACTGTGGTGACTGTACTCTGTGGTCACTGTGCCTGTATGGCAGACCTACTGTATAGGAGCTGGGCGCTGTACAGGTAGTGAATACTGTACCGGGAGTGTTACTACTGAGCAGGCCTGCTAGGCTGCTCAGGACTAGCAAGCACAGTGCACAAGTATATAAACAATAGGCCAGTGCCAAATGGGCATCTCTTGCGAGCCCGCCTCACGTGTTGTGCCTTGACTTGGCAAGCTCGTGTACAAGCCTCAAGTGTGTGAGCGCTGTAAACATTATCCGATTTAAACAAAGCTCCGTTTCCAACCATATCACACATTGCTGCATTGCAACCATATCCTTCACATTGCATGTGCTAAGAAAGCTTAACTCCTACCTCCAGCTCCGGCAGACCAAGGCGGGGCAGCCGGTGTACTGGAAGGGGGCGGCCATCTACGTCGGCCACAAGCCCTGGCAGGTGACCCCCGCGGCCCGGCCCAGCGACTCCAGACGCCCCAGCTTAGGGGAATACAGCAGTAGTAGTGTAGAATAGATAGACCGTGGCCATGTACATGTACGCCTCCTAGAGGCACTGTCCTAGCTAAGCCACGCACTTTATTTATTTAATCATGTACATGTGTGCCTATGATGAGCCACCCTCCAGATGATGCCTAGCTTTATTTAGTTATGTTGTGCCCATATGCAGGGAGTAACTCTCTGCTGAGAAGCCATGCCCCAGCTTTTTGTATAGCTATGCTGATCTTCCCCCCCATGACAGGCTCCCCCTTCGTTGGGCATAGCTTGAAGATCATGGGGATGCAAGTGCCCTGGTGCACCTAGAGCAAGGGTCCTTTACATTCCCACCCTTGCAGGAAGTAGCTTAAGAATGTATGATAGGCCATATGCCCCTTCTCTGGGCTATGTGCTACATATACTCCCAACGGAGTTATGTTCCTCATTAATTAATTAATTAATCTCGCTCGCCCAGGTCATAGAGGACAACGAGCCCCCCCCTGTGGGGAAGCGCCCGCGTGTGCAAACCCGTGGGAGGCACGCCAGCCAGCTCCCCTAGGGCAGCCTGAGGCTGTCTAGATAGATGTTGTAGTTAGAATGCTGTTAGATATGTCGTAGGTAGCTGATGTAGATAGATTAGACCGGTAGGACTGTTTGCACCCATCCATCCATCCATCCATCCATCCATCCATCCATCCATCCATCCATCCATCCATCCATCCATCCATCCATCCATCCATCCATCCATCCATCCATCCATCCATCCATCCATCCATCCATCCATCCATCCATCCATCCATCCATCCATCCATCCATCCATCCATCCATCCATCCATCCATCCATCCATCCATCCATCCATCCATCCATCCATCCATCCATCCATCCATCCATCCATCCATCCATCCATCCATCCATCCATCCATCCATCCATCCATCCATCCATCCATCCATCCATCCATCCATCCATCCATCCATCCATCCATCCATCCATCCATCCATCCATCCATCCATCCATCCATCCATCCATCCATCCATCCATCCATCCATCCATCCATCCATCCATCCATCCATCCATCCATCCATCCATCCATCCATCCATCCATCCATCCATCCATCCATCCATCCATCCATCCATCCATCCATCCATCCATCCATCCATCCATCCATCCATCCATCCATCCATCCATCCATCCATCCATCCATCCATCCATCCATCCATCCATCCATCCATCCATCCATCCATCCATCCATCCATCCATCCATCCATCCATCCATCCATCCATCCATCCATCCATCCATCCATCCATCCATCCATCCATCCATCCATCCATCCATCCATCCATCCATCCATCCATCCATCCATCCATCCATCCATCCATCCATCCATCCATCCATCCATCCATCCATCCATCCATCCATCCATCCATCCATCCATCCATCCATCCATCCATCCATCCATCCATCCATCCATCCATCCATCCATCCATCCATCCATCCATCCATCCATCCATCCATCCATCCATCCATCCATCCATCCATCCATCCATCCATCCATCCATCCATCCATCCATCCATCCATCCATCCATCCATCCATCCATCCATCCATCCATCCATCCATCCATCCATCCATCCATCCATCCATCCATCCATCCATCCATCCATCCATCCATCCATCCATCCATCCATCCATCCATCCATCCATCCATCCATCCATCCATCCATCCATCCATCCATCCATCCATCCATCCATCCATCCATCCATCCATCCATCCATCCATCCATCCATCCATCCATCCATCCATCCATCCATCCATCCATCCATCCATCCATCCATCCATCCATCCATCCATCCATCCATCCATCCATCCATCCATCCATCCATCCATCCATCCATCCATCCATCCATCCATCCATCCATCCATCCATCCATCCATCCATCCATCCATCCATCCATCCATCCATCCATCCATCCATCCATCCATCCATCCATCCATCCATCCATCCATCCATCCATCCATCCATCCATCCATCCATCCATCCATCCATCCATCCATCCATCCATCCATCCATCCATCCATCCATCCATCCATCCATCCATCCATCCATCCATCCATCCATCCATCCATCCATCCATCCATCCATCCATCCATCCATCCATCCATCCATCCATCCATCCATCCATCCATCCATCCATCCATCCATCCATCCATCCATCCATCCATCCATCCATCCATCCATCCATCCATCCATCCATCCATCCATCCATCCATCCATCCATCCATCCATCCATCCATCCATCCATCCATCCATCCATCCATCCATCCATCCATCCATCCATCCATCCATCCATCCATCCATCCATCCATCCATCCATCCATCCATCCATCCATCCATCCATCCATCCATCCATCCATCCATCCATCCATCCATCCATCCATCCATCCATCCATCCATCCATCCATCCATCCATCCATCCATCCATCCATCCATCCATCCATCCATCCATCCATCCATCCATCCATCCATCCATCCATCCATCCATCCATCCATCCATCCATCCATCCATCCATCCATCCATCCATCCATCCATCCATCCATCCATCCATCCATCCATCCATCCATCCATCCATCCATCCATCCATCCATCCATCCATCCATCCATCCATCCATCCATCCATCCATCCATCCATCCATCCATCCATCCATCCATCCATCCATCCATCCATCCATCCATCCATCCATCCATCCATCCATCCATCCATCCATCCATCCATCCATCCATCCATCCATCCATCCATCCATCCATCCATCCATCGGGGTTAATGCTCCGTGACTCCCCAACGGGAGCACGAGTCTAATTAATTAATTAATTAATCTCGCTCGCACCAGCCAGGTAGCTAGATACCGCAGGTTGGTCTGGCCGGCCCCCGGCGGCTTGGCCAACCAGGGCGGCACATACTGACCTGGCCTGGCCCCAAGGACATTCCTAGAAAGCTGGTAAAGCCTGCCATGAACTACACACAGATGTTGCTGGCCGACCTAGTGGTCCCAGCTCAGTTTGAACACCACATTCACTACCTCTCTCTTGCTTGGACTGCTATGCAGAACAAGAAGAGGTGGCAGAAGAAGATTGTCCAGGCTCACACGCCAGCCCCTGTGGGCAAGCCCCCTCCCCCCAAGCGGAAGGGGCGCTTTGCTGCGTAGCGTAGTTAGGATTTTCTAGACTAGATAGCTTAGCTCTAGTTAAGTAAGTACTTGCGTGTCATGCGCAAAGGCATGCCACGGAGCACTATGCTAATCTCATTAGAAAAATAATTACACAAAAGTTTAAACAAATATCGTCTGCATGCATCATCCCCCAACCGTTAAGCACTAGATGGGGATGTAATCCTCATCCGAGCTGTCCTCTACTGTAATGGCAGACAAGGCGGTAGTGTAGCGGCTATCCTCAGGACCAATAACCTCCACCTGCGGACTTCTACCCTAGCTCTAGTTAGCTTAGTTTGATTCCGCGGCTTCGCCCACATCCATCCATCCAGCAAGGAATATGTGCTACATGACCTCCCCACGAAGTCATGTCATAATTTAATACACTTCTTGTCTCACTTACGACGGCCCTGAGCCGCCCAATCAATGATCAGTTATTTACTTCTTACTTTTTCTAATTACCCGACAGCACTTTCAAATGTGCGGCGGGAACGAAAAGCCCGCGTATGCAAGAAAACATCGTGGTGCTGCAGCGACGCGACGGTGTGGACAACGAATCCAGTGCCAAGCTCGGAATGTCCGCAAAGGAGATCCGCTATCTGGCATCAC
Source organism: Mesostigma viride (assembly GCA_009746045.1). Classification (NCBI taxonomy): domain Eukaryota; kingdom Viridiplantae; phylum Streptophyta; class Mesostigmatophyceae; order Mesostigmatales; family Mesostigmataceae; genus Mesostigma; species Mesostigma viride. The sequence goes on from RPFO01000448.1 coordinate 1,640,106, forward strand.
AGGGTTCAGATGTGCGGAGATACTACGCGATCCAGCCAGTCCACGACCTGTTTGTAGAGCTTGTGCCAAGAGCCAGCACCATACAGATGTGGGTGACGTTGCAAAAAACACCGGACTTGACAGCGCATAGTGTCTCGGTCATAGTCTTTTACCGACAAACGATGCAAGAGTTCAACAAGCGTCTTGATGAAATCGACACGATAAGAACAAAGACAGGGGAAACGCTTCGGTCAATTAGTACGTTTTGGCGGATCGCCCCCGGGCATGCAATGTCGACTACTAAAGTACAGCCGGGGGAAACGACGTACCGACTATGGGCCCCCCGCCATATTGGTAGTGATTCGGGCAATCGGTGGCGCCTCTCGATCATTCCATTTCTACCTTATCGAGGGCTCACGTGACACAGTCTACTTGTAATATGGCCCCCTACTGTTGGCACTGAATCAGTATACGCATCAGTTAGTCACTCAGTTGGCCCCGGCCAGCAGCTAGCCATTCGTCTCAGTGACTGGTCAGTAGGCTGAGACTAATTAATTACATCACGACTAAATAACTGCATCACGTGGGCAGAAGTAAGAAGGTAAGGAATTGCATGCGTGTCATGCGCCTAGGCATGCCACGGAGTATTATGCTTATCTAATTAGAAAAACAATTACACAAAGCTACAAAGAAGCAAAGATCGTCTGCACTTAGTTGCAACTAAGTGCAATTGTTTCACAACCAAGCAAAGATTGTCGGCAAGTACGCAGCATGCCCCGACCCTAGCTGCACTGGGTGGGGATACAATCCTCATCACGTGAGCATAATTTCTTAATGAAATGGATACGCAGTGGGATGTGCATCTTATAGACAGGGTCTCAGTATCGGCAGCCGTGAGCTACTGTTTTCTTACGCAATTAGAATCTACTCACACGCGTACACTACGATAGGAATAGGTTTGTATTCTTACAAATACAAACTTCCATGCAGGTCTTTCTACTTTCTAGGGACAGCCACCGAGCCACGCGATCTCCGCAATTTTCGCGCCTTCCCTTCTCTATGATAGTTCTATGATACTGTAGTCCTCACGGTGGACATTCAGCCATGCGTCCAGGAGGCAGGCCGCAGGAATATACCTCACGCTATCTCAAATCACCTCACCTCTATCATCTATGCAGGAACGGCCGCTCGGGGCGATTTTACTGCTGTCGTGAAATGGATCGAGCTGAGGACATTCAGGACAACCAGTTCAGCAACGCTATTATTGTAACTAGATACGGAATCTTCGCGGTTGACCGCCGACCCTCGTGCACGCGCTCTGAAAACATGATATCGTGCCTGGGCTTGTTCAGTTCCGTTCACTTTACCTATTCCCACGCCGGTTGTCCGACAGAGTATTTTTGGAGCCACAGTCCCACAGACTGGTCCTCCCTTATGGACTAATTAAGACTCTTACGGTAGTTGAATACCTATGATTAGTGTACTCAACAGTAGTGTAACACATTCGACCCCTACATAAGCCAGACCTAACCACGCGCGCAGCGGCGCCAGGGCTTGATGACGCATTCATACTTCCTCCGCAGCGAATAACGGTGAGCGCTGGAAAATAGATTTGAAATCCTGTCGGCAAGACGGCAAGTCGGCAACAGGTCGGCAAATCCAGAAGAATGCTTCACTGTCGTACCGTTCGTACTCTCTGCCGTGCTGACTAAAGATCTGGCACGCCAGCAAATCTCGCGCGGTCCTAAGATATGCACACGAGGTTGCAGACACGCGCACTGTCAGCTGAGTACCGCAGCGCGCGGCGGCTGGATATGGCGTACACCTAATAATAATCTAGCTAATTACCACCCAAGATTCAAGAACAATTACGGATCAACGTATTTTAGCATATTTCTATCGTGACGCTCACATGCTTTTGTTGGCATAGGGCCTATGGAGCTGGTTTGGGTGGTTGACAAGTTAAGCATTCCGCAAAGGATAATAAATATGATAATAATTTCATAACCAACCATTAATGGCGAAGATATTTGTAATTTAGTGGTGATTCAAGCTGTAGGTTGCGATCAAGCCGCAGAAATTACTCCTCGTTCCTTGTTTTACGGAGGTTGGTGCCTACGCGAGGATGGGGGGAAGCGTTGCTAGCAGCACCGACGAGGGCGGAAGTGACAAATCCGGACTGAATGACGATCATGTCGAGGATGTGCAGGGACTTCTCAATAATGGGTCTGGGATACGGGTAAGAGTGTTGGCTTTTAAAGCACATATACTCAGCATCACGGAGTGAATTAGGGTATTTTCTTTTCCATGTCGCTTACATCGTGCCAAATTAACTGGTTCATGATCGTGCCCCGTTGCCGTTGCCTTAATTTCGATCGTCGACGTAACTTCTGATCCATGAACCGTCGCTGGAATTCACTCAGGAGGCCGTGTACAGGGTTCTTTACACCGTCTACCAGAAACGGCCGACGCTGAACAAGAAATATATCGTTGCTTTGCTGACGCTGCAGTACATCCAGGTACGCATTCCATGGGACAAATTGGGCACTCCCGGCATGGTAGTAACCCATATCAAGGAGACAACCATGCAGCGCAGGCCAGAAATCGGGAGAATCCGGACCATGGTAGCTCGAGCCTGCCGTTATCTTTTCCGCTTTTTCGAGTCGTTCAGGATGATGAATATGAATGGAGATGAAAATGTGTAGCCTTGTTCATTGAAATTATGGCTGGCTTATGCTAAGACTGCCCAGCTGACCTAGACGGTGGGGCCGGAAACAGCTTGCTTGATCAGGGCGTGTGTTTCGAGCCTAACTGGCCGGGAGTGTCTATTGGTGAGCACCATTGCTGCGACCGCTCTTCCACCATTTACGAGGAAATACCCGCAAATGGAAAACCACTGAAAAGGTCTAGCTAGTCAGTCAGTACGTTAGCAATGTTTCCATACACTCATCGATATATGATGATAAATTACGGAGGTGAGATCGTAGAATATATATGCTGCATAATGCAGTCACGGTCCGGGCAGCCATGTATACGTTCCATGTTGACAGTGTAACTACAAGCAACTCTGGGCTGATGTCTCTAGTATCATGCTGCCGGGACCGGGGTCACATGCTCTACAGGGACTTCTTGACTCATTAGTACAAATTTAGTAGGAACGACGTTTATTTCCAATATGTTTTACTCCAGGATTCCCAAGGTCGGGTACCTGAGTGGAATCTATGCAGGCGACCAGGCGTCACTGTAGTCCTGAGAAGAGGCAGACCACATGTAATTACCTGGTCCTAATCAATTTAGATCCTTTTGAGCTTCAACTTCAGTTCATTCGAACAAATCTTACTGATGAGGTGGATTCGTACAATTACTAATGAGTAAAGACTTCCCCATGTATTTGACAAAATCACCCTGAAAGCTTAACTGCAAACGAGGTGGCAGCTGTGTCAGCTTTGCTTTGGAATGGGCAGCATCGCTGTACTTACAGTCTTACACATGCTGAAAAGTGATTCTTTGCATAACAGCAGGGCGCGGGTCCCGGAATTGCCATGAGAATTCCCGGAAATATGCCCTGAATCCTAGTCAGTGTGTCATTTTGAAAAGTGCCATGTGATCACGAGTCATGATGATGAGGTATAGATCCCTCAGCCAATGCTCGACGACCAGCAGAATTTACCACATGCACTGCGTGGCGCTTGCATCATGCATGCTTGATGCATACCCCATAATTAGCTTCATGTTTCCCGTGGGTTCGATCCCCTTTGCCTCCAGCCCCCTGCTCCGGCCGCCAATGCGGCAAACATCTGGCCTTCACCTTGAACTGCACCACATACAATTTGGTACGGGACTTTGACATATGCTGCTGACAGTGCTGTGCGTAGCTCTGTATAACCTGGGGACATTCGCTGCCCCATGGCCGATGGGTGCTCACTGCACCCCCATGATGGCCATGTGCCCCATGCATCCTCCCCTTCCATGCATCCTCCCCCTCCCAGCTATTGACGCTGATTCTAAAGAAGGCGGCGGTGCCCTGGGACCTCAATTATGACAACGATTTCTGGAAGTGGGTCTTTCGGATTGAGGTAAGCAAGAGTCCCTTCAACCTTGATGGTACATCAACCCTACTGCAAAGAATAATGTGCTTGCAGAAGTCAAATTATCCTGGCTGTACTTAATTAATCTACTAAAATCTCAAGTCGTGGCTTTTTTGTTTCCACTCGATCTTTAAAGCTGCTACTCGCCACGGGGTGCCTGGCCATTTTTATTGCACTCAGACTGTTCTCCCCTGGCCGAGTTTCCCGCGTACTCCTTACATTATCTTCCCCGCTGAGGTCAGTTGCATTGCCGCTGTTGAAGAGATGCAATGATTGAGGCGATTTTTTGTAGGGAAAGAGCAAACCTGTGTTACTCGCACGCCTCCCTCCCTTCTCTCGGCCTTCCTGGTTCCCACCCCCACACCTCATCCCCACTGCATATACTCAATTCTCCACCAGTTCTGTCTTTCTCCGGCATCACCCATGTCACGCACACCCACTCTCGCCCAAATGGCTGAGTCCCCTCTTTCCCCCTCTTTAAGTCTAGGAGGCTTAACCAATTCCGGAATATGTGGTAAATCTGCCGGCGCAGCTAATGATGGTGTGTGTGTGTATGTCGTTAATTTTTGTATTTATTTAGTAGTACTACTATTAATTAATATACGTGCTCCAGTTGGTGAGTTCAGGGGCACCAAAGTGCTTTTAATCCCTGTGGGTGCACGGCAGGAAGGGGGAAGAGAGACCCCCTTCCCTCATGCCTCCAGCATGCATGCCACAGATGCAATCGGACACGTCTAAACGATTCGGCATCCACTGTGGGTGCAATATGACCCTGGTGAGCATTGCATTACTTTGGAGACGTGAGCAAGCAGGCAGTGCTAGGCGATACACATAGGGGGGCTGGCTGGTATCCGTTGGGCTTCTGGCTAGGCCATATAGGCACGGCTATTCCTTCTACCATGCATTAGCATGGCGCATGGCATGTATAGGAGTGTGTCCAGGTATGCAATTTTTGTATGGTTTGTTAGATGGTAAAAGGGAAAGATCTTGACCTTAGTACATCGATTGAACTTGAACATCGACAATGATTAAAAAATGAACCCCATTGATAAAATTGGTATTTACGCATGTTAGAGACCCATGTGGATTTTTTCCTACCACTGATCGTTCGATTGATGAAACATTGGTGTAATCTGCACAATACACCCCACCAGGAGCTATAAAACGAAAGGGAGGTCTGCCAATTTCCATTGTTCTATTAATTAGGAGAGGTCCGAGGTTTTGCTTCATCTGATGGTTTGTTCATATTAATTGAAAGGTAGCCAATCTCCACAACAGCATGCTGCCTATTGATCGCAAGGGAACCAATCTCTACAACAGCATTCTCCCTACTAATCGCTAGGTAACCTCATAAATATTCATGTTTCAAACTCCTCCCCCCCCACACACACTCTCTCTCACCCTGACACACTCACTCTCTTTCACTCTCACTCTCACTCTCATTCTCACACTTACCATAAGTACACACATACAAGCACAAACAAGCACGCACGCACATGCCCACCATCAATGTTGCCAAGCCGGTATGGATGTGCCTGTTCTTGCAGCCATCTTTTTGTTTTGCCGCGCGAAGGGACAGGGTGAAAAACAGCAAATTGGATTGGTGGGCATAGGTACTGAGCGGGAAAACAAAAGGTGGTTGTAAGGCACAAACGTTTTCAGACATTTCCAGATGCCACGGTGGCATGTGGAGCACAGTGGGGATGCTTGGAGAGCGCATGCTCAGCTCTCTTGGCCATGCCTCCTTTTCTCTGCCCTTTGCAGCGACCTGGCTTGCTTGGCGTCCTTGGCATGTCCTCATCCTCTTTGGCCTGACCTGCGGCGATGGAGCCATGCAGACAGTAACAGAGTCGCCTACCGCATGGGAAACTTCATCGCCATTCTATCTTGGTAACCTTCGAAAAATAATGGCTAGTAGCAGATATAAATGGGAAATAAGTCATACCTCATAATCATGCCCATGCTTGCAGCTGTCCTCAGTTTTTAATTTTTTTCCAATTCCGTGTGCTGATTCTTTCTTGCTCCTTGAATTTGCTGCCACCTGTCACCCCATGGAAACCGACTCAAAACCCGGCCCTGGCATTTCCCTCGCCCCCACCCCACAACAGCTGAGCACTGCCATGCGGGATGCCGGCTTTGTGCCCTTCTGCGTGTTGTTCATCGTCACATGCACCCTCATCGTGAGTTGCATGCGTCTTGCTGTGTGGCTTTCATCACTCCCTTCCTCACTCCCTCTCACCCTCCCTTATTAATTGCCTCGCTCGCTGGCCCACCCACCCGCCCACCCACCCGCCCACCCACCCGCCCACCCACCCGCCCACCCACCCGCCCACCCACCCGCCCGCCCGCCCACCCGCCCACCCGCCTGCCCACCCGCCCGCCCACCCGCCCGCCCGCCCGCCCGCCCACCCGCCCACCTGCCCGCCCGCCCACCCGCCCACCCGCCCGCCCGCCCACCCGCCCGCCCGCCCGCCCACCCGCCCACCCGCCCACCCGCCCACCCGCCCACCCGCCCACCCGCCCACCCGCCCACCCGCCCACCCGCCCGCCCGCCCACCCACCTGCCCACCCGCCCGCCCACCCGCCCACCCGCCCACCCACCCACCCACCCACCCACCCACCCGCCCGCCCGCACGCCCGCCCACACGCCCCCCGGCCTACCCGCCCACCCGCCCGCACGCCCGCCGGCCCGCCGGCACGCACGCACGCACGCCCACACGCCCGGCGGCGCGCCCGCCCGCCCGCCCGCCCGCCCACACACCCGCCCGCCCGCCCGCCCACCCGCCGGCCCGCCCGCCCGCCCGCCCGCCCGCCCGTCCGCCCGCCCGTCCGCCCGCCCGCCCGCCCGCCCGCCCGCCCGCCCGCCCGCCTGCCCGCCCGCCCGCCCACCCACCCACCCACCCACCAACTCAACCAACCAATCAATCAATCAATCAATCAATCACTGTTCACTCTATCGGACTTGGGTCAATGCTGCATTGTTTGTGTTGCTATAAGGGAACATGGCTCGGGACTGCCTGTCCGTCCGCCCACCCACCCGCCCGCTCACCTGCCCACCTGCTTCACTGGCCCGCCTGCCGCCTTGCCCCCCGCCTACCTTGTGCCTGTCGCATCCACACAGGGGTTTGTGATTGGCGCCAGCATACGCATCGCCAACGTCACCAAGGGGGGCCACAGCGGCGCCATGGATTCACGCCTGGATTCCTTCCTTGTCGTCGCCCTGCAGGCTGTCGCCGGGATATTCTTCAGGTGACTGCCAGACTGCCAGTATAACAGAGTAGTGGTCCAGGGCAACATCAGTGACAACGTGGTGTCAGAGGGATTGCGACACAGTACGATTTGTCCCATTAAAGGGTGCTGATCTGTCACTTTGGATCGCTCCACAAGATGGCATGGTCGTACGAGCCTTTTCCTTTTCTTAGTCTCTCACGTTAAAATCAACATCCGCGAGCAGTCACCCTGTTCCCCTGGTGGCGGCGCGTCCCCGCACCGGTGCATGGTACACGGGGGGCGGTGGCATCCGCACACTGGTACCGTTGGTGGTGCTGCGGGGCGTTGATTGTGAGATTGTGGTGTCCCATCCCCCACCCAACGGGGGCAAGCGGTACCGGACCATGTCACATCGGGGCTGCTGGTCGCATCCCCGTCATTGTACTGTGGCGCGGTTCCAAGAAAGCGTTATGGGGCACTTCAGATGCAAGTAGAAAGGTGTCAGCGAGGATATTGGAAGAGCATCACGCGGAAAGTTTTGCTTTGTTTGTACTTACAGTGGTTCAGGTGCCACCTCAGCAGTCATGCCGATGTAAAGGTCGCCCCTGTATGCGGTCCTGTGCTCTTTTTGCTGCTCTGTGTCCCACTTCCCCTTTGACCTCTCCATTCGCGTTGTAAGGGGCTCACAAGCATTATCAAGTGTGCTCCGCGACCTTCCAGAAGAGGCGTTGCGATTCAGTTGATTGGCAAATGTATGCCTTGTTTTTTATTGGATGCTCCTTGGCCAAAACGCACCACTTTCAAATCAACTTCCAGCTGCCACCAGAGAGTATATGGCTTTATCTCGGGAGCAGATGATTCTGCTGGCTGCATGCCATTCCTAAAGACCCCAACCCTCGGACCCCGCCCCCTCCCACCCACCATGCCAAGAACCACACTCCGCCCCATATAACCCAAACCCTACATGTGCCCGACCCCACCCATGTACTTTCTTATGCTGCCTCCCCCATCTTCCGCTCATTGCAGCGTCTTCTATATCTCCCTCTTCAGCGTGCTGATCACGCCACTGGGCTGCATGAAGCTCACTGTGGCGGGCAAGGACCTGGTCCTTGTGGAGGCTTTCCCTGACAGGGTGAGTCGTGAATTACAAGGGTGGCATGCTGGCACAACAGCAGGCGTCTGGCATTGATCATGCATATTTTCTCGCGTGGCAGCCACCCATATTTATCATCGGGACGTTGATAAGGGTGGTGAGAGCAGCATCACGTGCTGGTCTACAGCATGCCTCTATTGCAATGCCGAGTAGGCTGTATGCCAGTATAGAGCATGTTACTCTGGCGATATGTGATTGCTTTTCGTTGGGATGGCATAGAGAGCACGTAACTGTCCAGTGAAGGTGTCAGCATGCGTGGTGCACTTTTCTGGCTGCGGATCTTTATCTTGGTCAATCGTCCTGTTGGTCATGCCCTCTGGGAGGTGGGGACGTGGGCGGGGGAACGGTAGGCTACGCTGGCCTGCCACTATCTGCCACTATGCGCCACTCTTGTAATCAAGGTTGGCACTGGCAAGGGGGGCAGGGCGTGAGCAAGTAGATACCAGGTTGTACCAGTGCCATGAAATTTCTGACATCATGGTCAGGCTGATCGGGCAAAATTTAGGACCTCGGATTAATGGCCTGATAGTGATTATCTTAAACATGTTAGCCAGTATGCCTCCTGCTGATTTCGGTTACTTGGTTTCAAACACATAAGGCATCTCGCCCCGGCTCTTTCGTTGCACGCCTGATGGGCGCCCAGCCTCTTTCGACTTCACAGCCTCCTGATTGCGACTTCCCTGCCTCTCTCTTTGTTTCCATCATCTACCCCCCCCAGTCACAAGTCCCCCTCACTCTCTTCCCTTAAGATGTCATCGGCATGCCTCCCTCATGTCTTCAAACCCGCCACCTCACAGGAGTGCACGAGCATCCTGAACATTATCATGATGATCTTCGGCGGCGTGTGCGCCCTGCTCCTGTTCGCAATCATGCTCCTTGTGACAATGGCCGGCACGCAAGGCAACCCCTGCTCGCGCGACCCCATCGCGGCTGTCAACGCGGTCTGCCTAGGCAAGATCTTCACGCTCCAGACGCTGCTGATCATATTCGTGGAGGCGCTGTCCACGGTGAACGTGCTGCTGGAGGTCGTGCTGACGACCCTCGCGTTCGCGCTCGTGTTCCAGCTGTTTAAGTACATCCCTTATTCCAGCCGCCGCATGGGCAAGGTGGTCGGCGGCCTCCACATGTCGCTCCTCTGGATCTGCTTGCTGGCGTTTGTCACGTCGCTGGTGGACCAGCGGCGAGATCTGGTCACCATCATCATGCTCGCCGGCTGGTACATGCGCGCGCATGCTAAACTTCCTTTTTATTTTGCTCATGCCTTGTTTGAGGAGGGCACGGAGCACAATCATGTGGCACCTGTCAGCTCTCTCACCAACTGTGCATGCCTGTTCGTTGATTGGCCGATAGGTTTGGTGGTGGTGGTGGTGGGCGTGGGCGTGGGCGTGGGCGTGGGCGTGGGCGTGGGCGTGGGCGTGGGCGTGGGCGTGGGCGTGGGCGTGGGCGTGGGCGTGGGCGTGGGCGTGGGCGTGGGCGTGGGCGTGGGCGTGGGCGTGGGCGTGGGCGTGGGCGTGGGCGTGGGCGTGGGCGTGGGCGTGGGCGTGGGCGTGGGCGTGGGCGTGGGCGTGGGCGGGAGAGGGGGGAAGGGCGGGCGGCGGATGGATGGGCAAGGGAGGGGGGTTTGCAGTCTGCGGGTGCTGATGATTTCTGTGGCAGTTCATCTGGGCCTTTCAACTCTTCACTCTTCCGTTTGTGTTTAATTTATGCTGGACCAACTATCACCTTTCTTTTCTCTTTTCCTAAGCCGGACCGGACCTCTTTTCCTATTTCTTCCGGACCTTTCTTTTCCTATGCTTCTCTTTCCTTTGCCTCATTCTCATTCCATTTTCCCCTGCGCAGTCCCGTGGCTGCCATACCCGCGCATACCCGCCTTCCCTGTCCCTTCCTTTTCCTTGTCCTTCCTTCTCCTGTCCATTCCCCTCTCTAGCTCCTGCCAGGCTGTGCCCTTTTTTTTCTCCGTTTGGCTTGTTTCTATTTACTCAATCCTCCCCCGCGTTTTCACACAGCTGGATCCCCTGATACCACAGCTTCGCAAGGCAGCCCCCCTCTTCACACCTGCCAACCCCGTATTCAGGTTGCTAATATTGTAGTCAATCACATCTCCCTGTTTCCGATGACATAATTGATATTTTTCCTTCTGTCTCCGCTCCCCCCCCCCCTCCCCAGGCCCGTCTCGGCCGCGCTCGGGTACTTTGTCATCCGTGTGCGCATCGCCCGGTCGTGCCACGTCGCGCGCAAGTTCTTTGGCCACGAGGCGGTCGCGCCCCCCGACGAGGAGCACGACCTGCACACGTTCAAGGCCCCGCACGAGGTCGAGATCGCGGCGCGGTGCGTGGGGGTGACTTGACTTTGGTTGCGTCTCAGGCTTTGCAGTAGAATGGTCCGCTGTCTTCAGATCGCGGCGCGGCGCATGGGGGTGCCCCACTGTCCTGTTTCCTCGTTGTACTTGTTATTAGCACCCTGTGGAGCCGCATCCCTTGAGCCAGCTGTCTTAAGATTGCGGCGTGCTGCGTGGGCGTGCCCCTTTACCAGATCCGATCTCATCGTTCTTTACGTTTGAAACCATATAGGTGATGCTGAATGAGAGCCCGATGACTTGCCATGATGGCATAATGCTCGGAGGTACCTGGATATCCATCATCATATTCAGTCGTGCTGTGTCGGCCCATCACCCGTCCAGCTGCTTGTTAGGAGTATGGAAAAGCGACCACCGCTACGCTCCTGACCAGGCTCCACCACGGCTTAGCCTTCAACAACCCCACAATCCTGACCTCCACCATTGTGCCGCCGCCTTGCTGTCGCTCCCTTGCTGTGCCACCGTGCGCAGCATCGTCCGCGACAACATGGTCCGCAAGGTGCGCGCAATGGTGCCCCACGACGTCCACCTGCAGGCGGGCCAACTCATCTACCTGTCGGGCCTGGAGCAGTTCCCGGGCAACACATACCTACACCTCTGCTACGGGCACTTCCTCTGGACGATTGCACGTGATGCCGGGGGTGGGGGCTCGTCTGCCAGTGCCCACATGGAGCGAGCGCGCAGCATTGGTGCAGGGTGGATCTACAGCTACCAGGTACTAAGAGCGGTCAGGATCAGATCTAGCACCGAGTAGAGGGGCCAGTACGGGTACAGATAGGGTGCTATAAGGGTATTTGGCGAACCACAGGGGGGTGGGGATGGACCCTCTGCGTGACAACTTGTAGGTTGCCCTCTCTATGATTTGGGTCACAGGCGATGGCTTGCAAGCATATAGTCATCTCATGCCCCCAGCAGGTGGTTGTCTGCCGTTTTGATGAAGGAAGGGCTCATTGAAGAGAAGTATGGACAGGTGTGATGCAAAAGTGGCCCCGGGAATATCCCATTTCGGCTCTAAATAGGACGCTCATCAAAGAACACTGTCGCGCCAGCGCGCCCCCCTCATTCCTTACTGCAAGGAAGTTGTACCTGGGATCGACCCCCAAACACACGCCCCATGGCTGATGCTGATACTTCCGCGTTGTCTGTGCCCTGCCCTGCCCTGCCCTGCCCTGCCCTGCCCTGCCCTGCCCTGCCCTGCCCTGCCCTGCCCTGCCCTGCCCTGCCCTGCCCTGCCCTGCCCTGCCCTGCCCTGCCCTGCCCTGCCCTGCCCTGCCCTGCCCTGCCCTGCCCTGCCCTGCCCTGCCCTGCCCTGCCCTGCCCTGCCCTGCCCTGCCCTGCCCTGCCCTGCCCTGCCCTGCCCTGCGCTGCGCTGCTTGGCCACATCATGCCTTGCCGGGTTGCAGCTCTACGTGTATGACCTGGAGAAGAAGGGTGCGGACGCGGGCAACGAGGAGAGTGCGATGGACATGGCCACGTACATGGAGTTCATGAACCAGTTCAAGCTGGTGCTCGGCACACACAAGTGAGGAGAGCGTGGGGGGGGGGGGGGGGGGGGAGAGGGGGGGAAGAAGGGGGGCTGCAGCATGGCTCTGGTTGTGCCAAACTTGGCTGACTTGCGTGTGGTGGAATTGGGAAGCTTCACATTGTGCAAGATATTTCTGATCCTGCGATTTCGTTTCATAAATATTAGCAAAATCATGGGTTCAAGGCAGAGCCGCGACGGAGCTGCTTCATAATTTCACCGTCAATTGGGAGATTTTGTCCTAATCTGTTTTGACGGTGGGTACACCTGATAGAATGGACACATCCAATAGACTAGTGCATTACATGCATCCCCTGCTATCTCTCAATGTTTGTTTCTGGGCTACAACTAGGGCGCGCACTATTGAGAGGGAGAGCAAGCTCCAATCATTGTGAGCTGTGTAGTCATCCCCGCCAGAAATTAGGCCGAACTGATAACACTACAGCCAAGTCCGTCATGACTTGGCATTTGCCGACGTATTTGCCACACGGACCACACCCCTGTGATCATCTAAGGTATGCCTAGTGAGGCTATGCGCACTCTGTCAAGTTGATTTAGAGGGGATTCTTTCGATACCTACACAGCCTAATTTCTGGTTTGCTGTATCTCTTCTCCCTTTAATCAATGGAAGCCTTCTAAGAGCCCACCTGGTCTTTGTTAGCATGATTCAAATTGGGTTGTATCTCATGGTGCGTTGCCCCCTTTATAGGTAAAAACACGCCCGTTTGTCTCTCTGCCGACTAATTCAAATGGGGCCGCACCCTTGCTTTGTACTCTCCGCAGGAAAGCGCTCAAGGCCATTCGCCTCTCTGCTAATTCCCTTTCGATGGCTTAATATCTTTTCTTACATTGCTCTATTCACAGAAAAGCGCTCAAGGCGATCCGTTTCCTGTGGAAGCGGCTCATGTCGGAGAACGTCACCTTCCACGTCATCAATCGGGTGAGCCACAGCGGATGACACAACTCACGTTTGCCACTTTGAGACCTGCTTCGTGGCGTCGGCAGCATGGCAACCATTGCAAGCCCATCAAGCACATGGCGTAGCACTCTACCAACTTTTAATGGCCCTCTGGCAACCTGTTTCAATACTCCGCACATGTAGCCTATAAGCTTGAGCTGTGAGGATCTTGGCGTTAAACTGCTGCTAAAGGGCTAGGCCTTTTTCAAAAGTAGCATCAAGCAGCAGGCACTTTATTTGGTACATGCCAGTACAAATAAATCCTTCATATCCTGCTCTCACATGTTTTTATCCACGGTACCTTGACAAAAATGGTGACATGGGCATGTGCTAGATTGCATCTCAAGCATTTGTTTAGTGTCACGGGTTTGCGTTCCAAAGGGAAAGCTAGGATGTTGTTACCAACTAGCCTACAAGTAAGCTATACTTTGTTGTTATGCCCGCCATTCCTGCATTCATATCTAGAATGAAGCATTTTAACAATTCCTGCTCGACTCTGGCTTTCTCTAGCCTGTGGCCCTGCTTCCAACATCTTTCCTGTCTTCCCCGTTCCAGGGTCCGCATTCTCCCTTCCCTGATTGAATTCTCCATTCCCTGGTTTGTCATCTCCACTCCTGTACCATCCTGTCCTTGCCCGTCTCCCCTATTTTTCCCCGCCTGGTGTGTCCCTGTCCGGCCGTTCCCAGTGCATGAGCACCATCCAGTCCAACGTGGTTGCGGGCGACAGGGCCTACCGTGCCCTCCTGGAGCGGTACCCGAAGTCGTCCAAGCTTCTGCGCAGCTACGGGCAATTCCTGGACGAGGCCAAGGTACATTGGCACTTGCGCTAGCTGTCAACCGACTTTTTTCTCACTTGCTGCGTCATTTCAATTTCTGTCAACAAGAGGTGGGCAGTTGGAGGCCAGTTGGAGGCCTTTTGATCCTGGACGGGGACGAGCTGGGCACGAAAATTGGTAGCTATCCATCCGCTCCTTCGTCCCTTGTTGTCAAGATTTCTTGTCACCAAGAGGTGGGCAGCTTCAGTCTGTCTATTCCTGGAGGAGGCCGAGGTGTGCATGGATGGCAGTGAGAAACAAGTATCCCTATCGGCCGTCGTTTCTTCCTTTGTTGTCAATCATGAGTTAATCATCACCATGGAGTGGGAAGCTGCAGTCTGGGTATTGCTGGGTGTAGCAAAGGGTGGGCACCCAGCCAGTGAGTTGGGGCCCCCGACCACACTTCGTCTCCTTAGCCCTTACGTCTACGCACCCAACATTCCGCACATTGAAGGCCAGCACCCATGGTGGTCTGCATCTTTCGTCTATTCTTCCTAATGTCGCTCCTTGTCTCTTAGCACAGGCCTCAGAAACCCACTCCCACTCCTAACCTTGGTCCAGCAATCCTAGCCCGTCCTGTGATGCCCCCATGAAAAAGGAATGGGTAGCACGTCCACCTGGCTTCCCTGCCGGCAGCTGCCTTGCGATGTTGCCCACTGGTTTCAGCCACAGGTGGCTTGCGGATGCCTGATGCTAGCTTGTGATGCTTAGTCAGTGCCTAGTGGGTACTTTTGCTTATAGTTCGTGTTCCTCTTGAACCTGGAGACAAACCTGCTTCTATGACCGGGTTTCTCATTTTCTCCTACCTACTTTGGAAGGCAGCGGGAGGGTCTCTGGCTACATACAATCCATGCTCTCCTCTGCTCCATCACCCATGGCATCCCCCCTTTCCTGCTTCATTCCGTCTTTTGTTCGGTTCATACTTGCTGCATCTCCGTCCCTCCTCCCATCTCTCTTCCCCCTTCCCGTCCCCCCCCACGTCTGGCCCAGCCCACATGGCTTGACCCCACAACCCACATAGTACACACCTATATACTAGCCCCCGGCAATCTTCTTGATCCTGTATCTAACATGTGGCATGGCATTGTGGCACTTCTTGTTCGCCCCAACTTGTTGCCCAGAACGACCCCTATCCGTTCTCACCCACATCTACCATACTGCCTTTCTGTGCCACCCTCTATTCGTATAATTTCTGCCACTATCTGCTGCCGTGGTGCCCAGAACGACCCCGTGCGCGCGACAAGGTACCTCACGCAGGCTGACCACATCGACGAGGCGGCTGAGGAGACCCAGGCAGGGGAGGTGGGCGCTGCGGGCAAGGTGGACGACGACGTGGACGGTGTCGTCGTGATCAGCCAGGTGGGCATCATCCAGATGGTCAACAAGACCGCCACGCGCATGTTCGGCTACAAGAAGGAGGAGATGATGGGCAAGAACGTGCGCATGCTCATGGGGCCGCCCTACATGCTGGAGCACGACGGCTACCTGCACCGCTACAACACGACAGGCGTGGCACGCGTCGTGGGGGGGTACCGCGACGTGGAGGCCAAGCACAAGCAGGGGTAGGTGGCCCCTTCCCCCCCACACCACCACACAGACACAAAAGTAGTGGTAGGGCGTGCAAGCACAAGCAGGGTTAGGTGGCATGCGTGTGTTCCAAGTTACTTTTCTGGGAGCAGCAAGCATGTACGCTGCAGAAACGTGCGCCTTTTTTCTTCCCCTCAAACCCGGCATGGCGTTTTTGCCTCTGGACCCCCTGGCCCCTTGTCTTGCTATAATTCGCCCATGTTTTGTCGCGTATACGATACCTACAGCTATTATGGCACTCGATGTATAGCCCCTTGACATACATTCGCAGCCTGCGCATACGTCCCATGCAAACACGCTGAAGATGCCCCCTGTGTGTGTGGCCCGCAATTGTTTAAGGCCGGCATTTCCCTGCCCTCCTCCCCCCTCAATTTACCCAACCCCTGTGTGCGCCCCTCCCTGCATGACACATGCCTGCCCTTAATTCTGCCAACCGCAGGCACCAGTTCCCAATCCGCCTCTACGTGAACAAGGTCGAGTCCAACGGGGTGGTCACGTTCATGGGCATCATCCGCCCGCGTGAGGATGACACGGCGTCCATGGTGCTGTCGGAGGCGGGCCTCATCACGCTGGTCAACAAGCCGTTCCAGGAGCTGTACGGGTTCAACTCGACCGAGATCGTGGGCAAGCCCCTCTCGCTGGTCCTCCCCGAGAAGAACTTTGGCGGCCGCACCCCCGGCGACTACCTCAAGGCTGTGGTGAGTTGCCGTGGGGCTGGGACGGGGTGAAGTGGTGGTGTTGGGGGGGAATTGAGTGGTGTTGAGGGGGGCAGGGCCTGCAATGTGTTGGTGGGTTTCAGGCTGGGGTCCATCATCGTACTAAGACCTATGTCACGTTCAGTATGGAAAACACGCTTGATTATAATCAGGGATCAATGTATAGCAAATGATTTCTAAATTATCTCTGAATGAATGTTTTTTCCTACGTGTTAGGCTTTTTGGTGAACTTATCATGATCGTCTTATGACAATAGTAGCTGTTTAGGGTTAGTAGTACATGATGACTAACCGCAAGATTAGCTATCACGCAAGGTCAAGGCAACACCATCGGTACGCTGTGAGCCTGCGAGCCTGGGACATTGTGTATTGGAACGTAAGTGCCTTTGCTCTTGCAGTTCAAGAGCATGTATCGTCCTGACACCCTGGTCTTATGTAAACGTTGGCTGAATGAGCTAGAAGATGCATTTTTCGCTAAACCTCGTGCACCCTCAGACTGATGGAAGTGTAGTTTATTTCACTGACGTCTAGTGTGCTGCATACACACCGTCATGGACCTGCCACGCGTCACTACATCACGCAATTATGACATCCTAAGAACACTCTGATTCCACCGCCACCGCCACCACCGCTACTGCTGCCGCCATTACCGGCGCCAATAGCATCACTGCCACCAACGGCATCATTAACACTTCACCCACACCGACATTCTCCCCCCCCACCACACCACGCCACCACCACCAGTCGGAGCCTGCGCCAGGTGGCGAGATTGCGACGTATCGCCTGGACGGCACCCACAAGAACCGCATGAACTTCCCCATCAGCATCCAGTTCCAGCAAATCGTGGCGGGGAACAGCATCGCCTACAAGGCCACCATGACCGGCCTGAACAACCAGCTGGGCATCATCACCATCGACAGCAAGGGGAAGCTGCTCACCGCCAACAAGGTGGGGGCTCTCCTCAAAGTCTGTGAACTGCCTAGCAGAAACATCACTGCACAGTATACAAGTCTCCTAGAGTGCTCCGCCTGCCTGCTGGTGATTCGTCTTGAGTAGCATTTGTTCCAATCCTCCAAGGGCACATCTTGGGTATGGTTTTTTGTTAGGCGTGCAAGAGCTTTGTATGCTGTTGGTGGGAAAACAGGAGGGGCAGTATAAGAGGAAGGGGGGGTGAAGGGCTTAATATGGTAGTAATTTGGGAAGAGAGCCAGGAGAGAGAGGATGGGGGGAAGGAGGGAGGCAGGAAAGGAGGGGGGGGATAGGGTAGAGGGGACCCAGGCTGGCCCACCTTACCTGCACAGGGCGTATGCCACAGCCCACGACATGGCCCTTACTTTTATCAAGACCGTTTCTTGCCTCGTTGCGTGGTATCCTGCCACCTGGCGCAGTTTGTGTGCGAGCTGTTCGGCTACAAGGAGGTCCAGATGCTCAAGAAGAACATCTCGCAGCTGATGCCGCCACCCTACAGCCGCTTCCACGACCAGTACTTGACGCGGTACGCCAACAAGGGCCCTGGGGGGCGCGTCGTGGGCATCCCAGGGGGGCGCGCCGTGGTGGGCCTGCATGCGGATGGCAGCACGTTCAGCATGAACTTGGAGGCAAGTTCAAGGGCTTATTTATGAGGATCAGTGGCGTGCAAAGACATGTAGGCCGGGGCGGGAGGGTTCCGGAGGGAGAGGGTGTGGGGAAAAGGGGTAGGAAAAGAGGGGTGGGGAATGATGTTAATGAGGGATGGGCTGGGCACGGCACGGTAGGGCGAGGGGGCAGTATGGTGTGAGGACCAAGTGCTTGCTGATGTTTCCTTTGGTGCATCAACTGAGACAAGCCTTCTTCTACCAACGTCGCTGCAGTGGTGAGATCACTACCATCACCACAGACTACTACTACCATTTATCACCATCCACATTGTTGGTGTGCAAGGTAACAACCGCTCTTGCCTGTTTATCAGAAAGGGTCCCCTCACCATGTGACAAGCTTTGTTTCGCTGAACCCTGACGTCAGACACCCGCTCTCCACCTCCACTCCCCGGACCACATGCAGGTGCAAGAGGTGCGCGACGACAAGGGCAACCGCACGTTCAGCGGGCGCATCACGCTGCTGACCGAGGACACCCTGGACAACCGCAACTTGTCCCTGACGCTCGATGCGGGTGGTGAGTACATCGAAGCCGCGGGGGTCAACGCGGAGCAGCACATTGGCATCGCCCCTGATGACCTCGCTGGGAAACCCGTCACCGACCTCATCAACCTGAGCCAGCTCGAGGGCGCGCGGACGATGGCTGAGCTGCTATTCTCCGCGGAGCGCAAAGGCCTGCACCCGAGCTGGCGCCTACCCCTCGTCAAGCAGCCAGGCGCCTCCACCAAGGGCGGCGTGGCGGTGGTCCAACTGAAGCGGGGGTTGGTCGAGGAGGAGGACGTGATTCTGGCAAACGTGTGGTCTATACGCGCGATGGAGGGGCTGATCGGGATCGCTGAAGATGGCACCATCGTGTTGGTCAACGAGGCCGTGGAGCTCTTCTTCGGATACTCGTACGTATTTCTACCTCGTTTCCTTCTTCTGGTAGGGTATATTATTTTATGTGCCTCGTAGTCTCAGACATGTTTCATTGTTTGCTTTCATCTTGTCCTATGGCACATCTTGTCGTATGGCACATCTGGTCTTCTGCCTTTGTCTAATTGTCTTATTGTGGTTGTACGTGTGTCGAGGGCAAGCACTGGTTGAATGCCTGGAGCGTGTAGTTTGGGAAAGGAGGAATTTTTTAAACAAGCTCTGGGCAGTGGGCATACTAGTAAGCGGTGTTGCGGTCACGCAGGTCCTGCGGAAAAACTCCGACATTGAAGGGAAGAATGCCGTTGAACATTTACAAGTAAAGACGGGAGAATCTGGCTACAAAGGCCGAGCAGAAAGCCCTTTCCCTTTCCTGCGCTCCTTGCCCTGTGTGGAATGGTCATGAGTACGATGGGTTTATTGTCAAAGCGGCTATAAGCGGAGGAACTAGCTTCAGTTGCATTGTGTCGGCTCATGATGTGTCCCAATGCTGCAGGACGACATCGGCACAGCCCTCTCATATGCCCGCACACCCTACCTCCACCCAGGGGCATGCCCATTGATATATCTGCGCGGCATGCGCACCCTGCCCCGATCTCCCAAGCTCCCTGCAAAAGGTTTTTGTTTTTCTAATTGCCATGTCTCGCATATATGCACTTGATGATGATTGGCCGTGGCAGTTGACATAAACTACAATATAGAGACAAGGAAAATGGGTTAGGCTTGGCGTGATTCCATAGAGTGCTGGTCATTATATATGTAGGCAAGGTTGCTAGGATGAACGAAATGGCAAGGTGACAATGTGTGCAAAAGGGATAGAATGACTAAATGAGAATTTGTGACAGTATTTTAGGGCAGCCTGTGGCAGCATCTTGAATGTCTGACCAATAATAAACGTCCCCAGAACTTGTGTGTCATATGACGTCTCTTAAGAATCAGTGCAAGCCCTCATATTGGGTCCCCTTGATCCTCATATGTGTAATTGCACCCTGCCCCTGCAGCTTGGCTTCTCTTGGCTTCTCTGCCCTACGCTAACGCTTGTTTGGTGGAATATTTTCTGCCCTTGCTGTGATCCATTTGTTGCCATTTTTCTTATTTGTTTCCTGGGTTCGCAGCCAAGACATGCTGCTGGGGGAGAACATCTCCAAGCTGATGCCGCCCAAGTACGGCCACCACCACAACAAGTACCTGGCGGCGTACAAGTCCACCGGTGTGTCGAAGCTGTTGGGCACGCGCCGTGCGGTCGAGTGCCTCCACCGCGACGGCATCATCTTCACTGCCGAGATGGAGGTGGTGGAGGTCAGCAAGGGGCCGGCCGAGGGCCGCGGCGGGCTGAACGGCGCCGCCTTCGTCGCGCGCTGCGTGTGCGTGCTCAACACCGACCGCAAGATGGGCCCCCAGGACGAGGCCACCGAGGAGGAGGTCACCTTCAAGGACGATGAGTCGGAATCCGGGGTCACGCCCTTGCCTGACGAGGCATCGGCGGCGGTGCCTGTCAATGCAAGGCCTGTGGGGCGCCCTCGTGGGGTGCGCTTCAGCATGGAGTCCAGGGACATGATCGATCTGAATGACTCGCCCGACGAGAAAGCGGGCGAAAAAGTGGAAAGGGTGGACAAGGGGGAGGGAGAGGAAGGTGGGGGCCCGAGCAGCCAGGGAAGCGAGGAGGATGGGAAGGATGAGGACACCATGCAGGATGACGACCGGCCTGCCAAAGCCCGCCCCCTGTCTCTGGCGATGGAGCGGTTCCTGGGCGACCAAGGTGACGTGGAAGATTCTGTTGCCTTGGGCGGCAAACCCGCAGAAGATTCGGTCCCTGCGGGGGGTATCAGTTCCGGGGTGACCAACCCCCTACTCCCACGTGGACCGGGCTCAGTTGGCGGCGATGACTCGCAGAGCGAGGACAGCCGTTCGGAGGGCAGCAGCAGCGTCGGTAGCAGCATGGTGGGCACGAGCGCGGCACGCTACCGTCGCTGCAAGAGCATCCGCCTGCTACTCAAGTCGCCTGAGATGGTGACTGCGTCATCACGGCTGTGGTTCTGGTACAA
The DNA here is from genome assembly GCA_009746045.1 of Mesostigma viride. NCBI lineage: Eukaryota > Viridiplantae > Streptophyta > Mesostigmatophyceae > Mesostigmatales > Mesostigmataceae > Mesostigma > Mesostigma viride. The sequence goes on from RPFO01000448.1 coordinate 1,661,081, forward strand.
GTACATACTCCTGCTGCTGGTCACCACGCTGATCGTACTCCTGTGCATTGAGCGCGTGCTCATGCTGGGCCTCCAGGACAAGGTGAAGCTCGTGGAGAACGGGGGGATTGGCGCCGAGGCCTTGTGCAAGATTGGGCGTAACGCGCGCATGATGGACATGGCTGGACGCCCGGGTGGTTATGCAACATCAGTGATCCCTGGCGGGGAGGTCTTTGGCAAAAAGTGGGGGGCGTATCTACAGCTGAAGGTTAAAGTAAGTTTGTCCTTTCAAGGGCGCCGCTTCTCTTTGGAATGGCGTCTTGGGCATTTGTGGACATGAGAAGCGGGGAGATTGTTTTCACATCTGCGAAGAGCGGAGGGATGCGATACATTGTAGTTTGATGCGTTGTGATTTGGGGTTGGTGACTGCAGAGGGAAGCTGTGGTGTCCTCAGATGCTGTGTCCCCTGATCTCGCTACGGGCTGATCCCATGCCAGATCATTATGTGGAAACCCACTCTCAAACCAATTATGGAGACGACGGGTGTGCAAGCCCACTGGCCAGGCAGCAGCATGAGGAGCGGGAGTGGGGCAGAGGACCCCCCGGGCTGGTCAACCTTGTATTTTAGAAACACCCATGAATCAGTCGATTAATTAATTAATTAAACTCGTGCTCCCGTTGGGGAGTCACGGAGCACCGAAGTGCTTTTAATCCCTGTGTGTGCACTACAGGAGAAAGGGCAGAGACCCCCAGTCTCCTTCATGCCAGAGGCATGCCAATCAATCAGTCGATGGACCAACTCATCACCTTTCTGGGCTCTTTGGTCCTTCAATAGACGCATATTAATGAAGTATTATAGCCTCCTCACTTTGGTGTCATGAGAAGCCGGTCCGCATGCACGCCCTGCCCGTACCTGCCTCCTGTAATAAGCGCGTTGACATGCCATGTATGACGGCTGCCGTTCCTTTCTCCCCTGAGTCATACCACCCCGCTGTGCCATCTAAACACGGAGACTTCCTGACTCGCTTCTGGCTTCTGTGCGTGCGGCCACTGCCCCCCTTGCACCCCCCCCCCTTTATCCGCCCCCCCCCCCCGCCACCACGGCCTATGCGCAGGAGATGTACATGGGCCCCGCTGGCTCCCTGCAGGAGCCATCGCAGAACGTGAAGGACCTGTTCCTGACGCCCCACATCCGCGTGAAGAAGTACCTTGACATCCCCCCCTACGCTGAATACTTCGAGCTGATGAGCGTGTGGAGGCTGACGAATGAGATCACAACCGCCTCGTACAAGCTCAGCCAGCCGCACAACCACTCGTGGCCCATTGCGGATCGTGACACCCGTCATTGGCGGCTTATCATGGAGAATGGGGTCGAGAAGCTCGCGCCGGAGCTGCTGGACATCTCCCACTTTGAGCGCATGCTCTCTGAGGACAGCCACCAGCAGCTTACCTGGGCGATGGTCGCGCTATTTTTGACACAGGTGGCCGTGCTCATCCCGCTCGCGGGCGCCATCGTGTATTTCCTGGTCTCCCGCACGGCCCAGGAGCGCGTCAAGCTCTACTCGGTATTCATGCTCATCCCGCGCCCCATCCTGCGCCAGCTGGCGAGCCAGCCAATCGAGATCGATCTGGGCGATGGTGATGATAGCGATGAGGAGGACCTCGATGGGGGGGGTCAGGAGGGAGGCGAGGGCCACGGGGGGACCGGCGGGCACCATGGTGGTGGCCACAGGAGAGAAGGCGGTGGGGAGGGAGCCAAGGGGGCATGGGGGGGCAAGGACAAAGATGAGGTCACCGCGATGAACTTCACCGTGCGGGCAAACAAGCGGCGGCCGGGCATAGGGATGTCGGTGCTTGACAGTCGCCAGTCGTCCCCGCGGGTGTACTTCCTGCCCATGGTGCTGTTCGCGTTGGTCCTCTCGGTATATTATGCGGTCGTGCTGTCCTGGCAGGTGCAGAACAAGCAGCTGTACGGGACTGTGATGGCCGCAAGCAGCACGCTCTTCTACACCATCTCGATCACGTACACGGCACAGGAGCTGGTGAGGGAGAGGGGGAGTGTTTCTGTATACTAAGCATTCACTTTCAGTAGCGCTATACACTGGATAAACCACGCAATCTTGATACGTGCTCACAGCTGGTGGGTTTTTGTGTTGTTTCTACATGATGTGTATACTATATAGAGCCTTGTAGCAGCAGCATACGCACTCCATAATCTAAACCATCTTGGTTACATTCCAAGTGCAGAGCTGTTTAGGGGGGATGGAATTGTTGTGCAAAGCTTCTTTAGAGGAAGGGAATGGAATATGTGCTTCACATGTTGAATAAGAAATGCATGCAAAAGGAAGGGAATTATATGACTTACATGTCGAGTTCAAATTTTCCTTTAAAATTGGATATCACAATTTGATTGTACACAATAGCTTGCATGGGAGAAATTACATGAGCTTACTGAATTAAATTATCTTTCGCTGTGGGCGGTAGGGTGTGAAGAGGAAAGGGGGGGGGAGGGGGGGGGGGGGGGGAGGGGGGGGGGGGGGGGGGAGGGGGGGGGGGGGGGGGGGGGGGAGGGGGGGGGGGGGAGGGGGGGGGGGGGGGGGGGGGGGGGGGGGGGGGGGGGGGGGAGGGGGGGGGAGAGGGGGGGGGAGAGGGGGGGGAGGGGGGGGGGAGGGGGGGGGGATGCCGTAGGTCTGAAAAAATGGGCGTGAAAATTGCATGATATTACGTTATTGTATCCATTTCATAGCACATACCTGTAGTATACATTATAGTTATGGTTAACATTTCATGATACATATATATAGTATCTGTTATGACAAGATCACAACCACAAAGAAATAGGCTTGTGCGCACTACACACAGTTTGAGCCATTTGGGAGTTCCGACAGAAGGTTTCCAAACTCACATGCTTTGTGCTGGGTTTGTGTCGCTGCATGCAAACAGGCTCGTGTGCACAGTTGTACACCTGCCACTTTTGTGGATGATGGGCTTGTCGATAAACAAAACCCCTGTAGCGGTGTGCGCTGGTACATCAGGCATGGCGCATAATACTACGTTTTCTAATCCGATGTCGGTGGGTATATCCCTGTGAGGTACAATTTACCAGAGAGCTTACAATATTAGCATGTCGTGCACGTTGCCAACCAAGCGTCTACAAAAGCACTTACTGACATGGTTTATGGGGGGTTGTTTGGCGGTGTCGCGCGGCTCCAGGTGCTCGGCCGCGGCCACCTCAAGTCCGAGGCCTGGCTGCGCGCTGAGCTGGACAATGTGGTCTCAAACCTGCACAGGCACTACTCGGCAATGATGCGCGGCGACAAAGAGATGGACGTGGCGGGCGCCATATTCATTGAGCCGAAGACGCACAACCTCTTCTTCGGGGAGAACCTGTGCTTGCGCGAGATTGTCGACATGCATGGGTTCGGGACGGGCGTGCCGTGCCTGAACGCGTCCCACCCGTGGTGAGTGACCATGCTGCATTGTTGGCTCTTTTCTGCCCGTCTCCCAGTGCCAGTTGCACTGTGGGCCGTCTTGCTTCGTGGCATCTGACAGTTGTGGTAGGGCTTTATGTAGGTGAGGATTGCAAGATTGCTCCGACCCACATGGCATTTCCACCACTTGCAGCCTCAGTAGTGGTGACCGTTTCCGGCCCCCAAGTGCTTGCCAGGTGTCATCCCACCATTCTTTTCCTCACCCCGATGCTACGAATCGCAAACAAGGTTAAGGTTGATCCTTTTGCGCGGCATCTGCGCAGCGAGTTGTGGCATACAGGGGCCGGGCACATGCCAGGCATGTGGGGCTACACCTCTGTCTGTGTATATGGCTGCTAGTGCACTTCGCCCCTTGTGCAGTCATTGGCACACGCAGTGGGACCCACCCACCCACCCACTCACATGTGCACGGGCTCCGGCACCTGGTCTCCGTCTCCACACCGCAGTGACGCTCTCCCCCCACCCAATACACGCGATCACTGAGTCACCCCATGCCACGCTGCCCCACATCGCTCCTGACTCCACCTCACCAATGGAACACGCCATATGACACACCACACCACGCCATGCGTGCCCCTGCCTGCAGGTTCCCCACCAGCAATTTCGGGCTGGACTACCTGATGGCCACATTCATCAGCAGGGCACGTGTGCTGGTGACCCAGCCGGCGTCCCAGATGAACGTGAACAATGAGCACATGCGCTACTTTGTCTACTTCTCTCCCAACGACCTCTCTGCGGGGATCACGGGCGTCAGGAACATTGTCCTCGACCGCATCAACAATTCGTTTCGGCTGCGACAATTGCTGCAGGTAGGTTGGTGAATTGGCCAAGTGGTTTGTTAGATGGGTGGTTTGGGGCGGGAGGGGGGGGGGCGGCGGTGGGCAGGCGGGGAGGCGGGGGGAAAGCTATGTTGGGGGAATGACATAGATGTGTGGAATGGGAGGTCACACAGTTAGGTACATGCCACTATCGTAGGCCAGTAACTCACCTCTGCGGGTGTGCCTCCCTGGGTTTCTTGTGAAGGCATTTAAAGGTTTTTTTGGCGCAGCTTTTAAAAGAGTGCTTGCACAGCTATCGAAGACAGTCAGCTGTGATTTGGGCCGCATGCCATGTTGCAGATGTTGGCCAGGGGACATGCTCTGTGCCATGGACGAGGCTAGCTAGTGGTCACTCCCCGGCGTACTACTAAACTCTTGTTTTTTCCCTGATTGCATTGCAGCATGTACATGCTGCAAGGAAGGAAGGGCTGCATTGCATTTGGGGGCATGTGGAGGACGCTGGAGGGGTCTGGGTTACGGCTTTGGGGGGGTGGGGGCGGGCAGTTGGGGGGGATGGGGACAGGCATGTTATCTGTGAGTCTGGACATGCTAGGTATTTTGGAGCACAGATACATCCCTGTGTATTGCTGCTCTGTGTGTTGAGCGTTGTAGCCGCAGATATTATACCTTCCGATAGCATTTGGTGGTGGGCATGGGTAGATAGGGCAGGAGGGCAGGAGGGCAGGAGGGAGGAAGTTGGTACGTTGCGTAACAATGGGATGTTACCAACCTTCCAAGAGTGGCATCATTGACCTTTTCTGTGGTAGATCCTGCCGCCGCCTTCCTCACCCTGCGTGGCCACTCTTAATTTCTCACTGCTTCGTGCTCCCATAACGGGCGGTATGAATGTTCGCTCTCCCCGTCTGCCTCTTTATGCTAGTATGTACCTTCCTCAGCCATCCACTTGGTGAGAGATGAAGCCTGACTGAATGCCCTCTGTACGGTGCTTTTTGGGTGGTTTGCTGCCTCATGTTCTCCTATGCACCCTCTTGCCGCCAGATCATCGTGGTCGTCGCGATTGTCGCGTCGATGTTCTTCTGCTGGCTGCGTTCCGTCCGGCATGATCACGCCAAGTGGAATGCCGAGCCAGACCGCGTCAGCGACATGCTCTCCCTGCTGCCACCTGGCATCAAGCCGGAGCCACTCATCCGCCACGCGTGCAAGCTCAAGCCCGGTGCCAAAGCCAAGGACGTCAAGGCGCAGCAAAAGGAGGAGGCGGCAGCAGCTGAAGCCGCCACACCTAAAGTGCCCGCCAAAGTCCGTATCCAGGGCATGCTGGGCCGCGCCAAGTCCCGCATCCAGCAGCTTGCAGGCGAGGTGGATGTCGGCACGCCGAGGTCCACGGCCAACCTGCTGTCGCCTCGGACGCCTGCCGCAGCAGCAACTAGCCTGCCTGCGCCAACGCGTGCGTCCACGGTGCAGTGGAAGTGAGCCAAACGTGGGTCTTGTAAGCAGAGACCCCCTGTATATTACTAGGTGACATGCCACTCGGTTGATCATATGCAATTTTGTGTGAGATACAATTTTGCGTGGATAGTGTATTTTTTTGGAGTGATCAGTTCAGTTGCTCCAGGCAGCCCTGCAAAAGCTGGGTTCTTTTTTAAAAAAGTATGTCGTGCTTTTGTAGCATAGCAGTTTTTGGAAGCGCTTTTTCTCTTTGTATCAGTTGCACTGTCTTGCTTTTTTTGGAGGGAGGGAGTGGGGGCTATTTTCAGGCATCGTTTTGCAGTATCCATCAAGCAGTTGGTGCTTGAGGGATCTTATTTGCTGGACTACCTGTTCATCAACCTGTTGCATAGGATGGTGAACCTGCCAAATTTTCCGCAGGACGCGATACGTATTGTAGACTATTTCACTTTTTGAATGTGTATCCCCACTAGGGAACTTTTGTCCGCTGTCTCAGTACTAATAGGTTTCTTAGGCACAATGGAATATCGATCCGTTTTTCTTTTTTGCGACCAGAATAACGATTTGTATAATCAACTAACACACAAGGTGCATATCTGTATCATGCCCCAGCCCTGAGCCTGTGGCTATCACCCGTTCCAATTCAATAACATCCTGCCATGCCCAGCAATTAAAAAAATAATAATAATAAACTATTACATGACTCCGTTGCTGCCATTCGCCGACTGTATGAGGGCTCACAGGCAGTAGTGCGGACTGCGGAGGGCACCACTCCACCATTCCCCCTTCACCACGGGGTGTGGCAAGGTTGTGTCCTGTCCCCATACCTGTTCATTATTGTCGTGGATCACGTCATGCGCCGGGCACGTGCGCGCTTTACTGCTCTTAAGGGGTTCGAGCCAGGCTTGGACATCCTGAACGTGAAAGAGCACGGCGGGGTTAGACCTGGGTACCGCCTTGCCGACCTGATTTATGCGGATGATACCACCCTCATCGAGCGCCCCGAGCACATTCAGACCTGGCTGGACTGCCTGGGCCTGGAGGCGCGGGCGGTGGGGTTGGAGATTAGTGTCAAGACTGAGGCGATGGTGATCGGGGCATCCAGTAAACCTCCGCTGCCGCGCCTGCTCGACGGGACAGAGGTCCCGCGTTCCGCGACCGCTTCAAGCTGTTGGGGAGCTGGCTTCCTGACACCGCCGACGATGTGGACTGACACCCGCATCGCCCTCGCCTGGGCCAAGCTCCGCTCGCTCACACCTTACTGGCGCTCGAAGGGCCTGGACGGGCACCGCAAACGCATGCTCTTCAAGGTCCTCGTCCTCACGGTGCTCACGTATGGCGCCGAGGCGTGGACCCTCCCACCCAAGCCGGCAGCACGGCTCGACGGCACAGTTTACAGGATGCTCCGGCAGGTCCTTAACGTAGGTTTTTCCGAGCGTCCGTCATCAGAGTCTTTGTATCATGGCATGCCTCGTGTTTCGGACGAGATTAGGCAGCGTAGGATAGCATTTGTAGGACACCTTGCCCGCACCAGCCAGGTCGACACCACCCTTGGTCTGGCCGGCCCCCAGCGGCTTGGACAGCCAGGGCGGCATATTCTGACCTGGCCTGGCCCCGCGGACATTCCCAAAAGGGTAGGGAAACCTGTCACCAACTACGTTCAGATGTTGCTGGACGACCTAGTTGTCCCAGCCCAGTTTGAGCACCGCATCCACTCTCTCTCCCGTCTTTGGACTGCCATGCAGGACAAGACGCGGTGGAAGAAGATTGTCAAGGCGCACACGCCCGACCCTGTGGGCAAGCCACCTCCCCCCAAGCGGAGGAGGCGTTTTGATGAGTAGTGTAGTTAGACTTTTCTAGATAGAGTTAGGATAGTTCGATCACGCGGCTTCCTCCACCCCATACATCATGGAATATGTGCTACATGACCCCCCCACGGAGGCATGTTATAATTTAATTTTTAATTTAATTTAATGACTCCGTTGGGAGATCATGTAGCACGTATTTCATCAAGGCCAAGTGGGCCCAGGTCATAGAGGACAACGAACCTCCTCCCGTGGGGAAGCGCCCGTATGTTTGCAAACGTGGGAAGCACGCTAGACAGGACCCCTAGGGTAGAGAGCTTAGAATAATAGAGTTGGCTTGATGTTGTAGATAGATTAGACCGGTAGGATTGCGTGTCCCCACCCATCCATCCATCCATCCATCGGGATTAATGCTCCGTCTCTTCCACAGGGACTACGCCTCGCTTTACGACCTGTGCCTCCATCTCCACGACATAAATCGCCTCATCTGCTCGGACGGCAGCTGGTGGTACAACATCAGCACTCTGTTCCTGTGCAACCGCGCCCACCTCCAGCACGCCATCCTCAACTCCCTTCTCATGCGCTCTGACGGCGAGATCTGGGCTCCATCCATCTCCGCCCCCACCCTTCGTTCCATCCTTACGGAAGCCTTTCAGCAGCACGTGACCCCCCTTGCCGCCGATGTGGCAGCAGACATCAAAGCCCAGCTCCTCGACCTCGACCAGCGCCTTCAAGCCACCGCCACCGCCCTAGCTTGAGAGCTTGCATGACACCGCCGGCCTCACCGCCCAGGCCAGGTGAAGGACTGTCATCGCCGCCCAGCCGGCACCTGCTGGCCCGGCCGGCGATGCTCCCTCCACCTGGGCGGACTTGCTTAAGCAGCACACCACCTCCACCACCTCCACCATCTTGGCACAACTCAAGCAACAAGCCCTCGACCTTCGCGATCGAGGAGGCCGACATCGCCCAGCGCAGCCACAATGTCATCGTCAAGCACTTCGACCAGCCGGCAGGTGAGACCTCCACGAGCCTCCTTGAGGCATTTAAGCGCGACAGTTTTGCCCCCATGCAACTCACTGGTGAGCTGGACATGTCGGCTGTCCGCCTCCCCCGCGCGCGGGGTAAGGCTGGCCCGGCACCCGTGCTCCTCACCTTTAAGTACATGGCGGACAAGCTGGCGTTCCTTAAAGGCCGCAAGAAGCTCTCGTAGACTCGCTTCACGCTGGACGACGACTTGACCCTGCATGGCCCAGCAGCAACAGCGGCGACGCGAGCAGCCTATGGCCGACCTATACCTTCAGCTCCGGCAGAGCGCAGGGGGGAAGCCGGTATACTGGAGGGGGGCGGTCATCCACGTTGACCACGAGCCCTGGCAGGCACCTCCTGCCACCTCAGACTAGGGAATATATACCGGTAGTGTAGATTAGTCAGGATTAGCCTAGCATGTGGCCCACGCGCATGTGCGCCCATATGTAATGGCCCCCATGGATGATGCCTTCAGAATCTAGCCAAGCCATGCCTATAATGGGACCCCCATGGATGTTGCATTAAGAATTTAGCCATGCTATGCCTATGCAGAGAGATGCTCTCTGTTCAAGAAGCCATGCCCTAGGTCTTGTATAGCCATGATGATGATCTTCCCCCACATGACAGGCTCCCCCTTAGCTGGGCATAGCTTGATAGACCATGGGGGTGCAGGTGCCCTGGCGCACCTAGAGCACGGGCAACTTACATTCCCACCCTTGCAGGAAGTAGCCCAGAATGTATTGATTAAAAGCCATATGCCCCTTCTCAGGGATATGTGCTACATGTACTAGCTCCCCACGGAGTTATGTTCCTAATGAATTAATTAATGGGCACCACAGGGTGCACAATATCGGACCTGTCATGCAAAACAATCCGGCGCATCCCCGGTGGTTGCAATATATGACCCGTGTGAGCATGGCATTATTACTACTAATAATGTTGACGGGTGATCAAACAGGCAGTGCTATAGGCGAGGCACACAGCTATAGGCTGGCGGATATCTTTTGGTGGCTAAGTAGTACTGGCTAGCTACAGCCATTTTTCGTGGCATGCATGCATATCCCAGTAACATACATGGGAATGATTAAGTGAGACAACTATGCCTATAGGCCTGGACGCATGGCGATCCAACGCACCGCGGAAGGACTAGGGTATTTGTCTGAGAGGAAAGACGCGAAGGCGATGGGAATATGTTCGCCGTAACACATATATATTCTGCTCGTGGTGCTGGACTTTTCAGATATTTTTAATATATATTCGGCCTTGGCGCAGCTGGTCCCGGGCCCCGACCTCCCGCCACATGCTATTCGCATTGCCTCCCTGCCTGCACGGATGGGTGGCTGTGGTCTGACTCGTGCCGCCCGGCTGGCCCCAGCAGCATTTTTGGGCTCCGTCGCTCAGTCGACAGTCGTGGGCGGAAAGCTGCCGGCTCCTGCCCCTTTTGGCAACGGCAGCGCCTGACCTCCTGGACCCCAGCAGCCCTTTGCCCTTCGTCACCGCCATCCAGGAGGCCTATGCTGAGATCCAGCAGGCCTGTTCTCCCGTCCGTGCCGCTCAGGCGGTACAGCGCCACCTCCCTCGCGGCACTCCCTCGGTCGCCTCCGTTCAATCTCCCGCCGCATTCCCTGCTCGCGTCATCGATAAACACCAGAAAACCTACGCGGGTATTCTGCACACGGCTGATTGGATTGCTCTTTTCGCGGACCTCAACGCCCAGGGACGTGCGTGGCTGTTCTCGCTTTCCTTGCGGAGTGTGGGCTCGGCGTACCTTCGTGCTCTTCCCATGGCTCCCCCATTCGCCTTGGCTCCCAGCCACTACTCGGTGGCGCTCCGGCACCAGCTATTTGCCCCGCAGCCTCTTGTTCCGGCCGGGCGGCCTTGTGGTAGCTGTGGGCAGCCGCTGGATCCCACGGGGACTCACTACCTTTCCTGCATGGGGGGCCAACAGAATCAGAATTGGTATTTGTATTTGCACACTGTCCTCCTGACGGTGGTGCTCGCCATGATTCGGTCGGTTTTCCCCCACGCGAACATCCGGTCCGGGGATGCGGATGGCGCTGCCTTCTATTCCCCCAACCACCGGCCTGACATCGTGGTGCTGGACTTTGAGGGGGGTGGCCGGCATCTGCTTATCGACGTTTCGGTGGCGCGGCCCTTGGCTCTTAGCCACGTGGCTGGGGCCTCCCTCACGGCAGGTTACACGGCGGACCGGGCGGAGCGGGCCAAGCTCCTGGCCTACGGCGACGTCGGGCACCATCGTGTTCTTTGTCCTGGAGGAGTTTGGGGCCATGGGGCCCCTGACCTCCGCCTTCTTCAAGGAGTGTTGCCGGCTCCGGGAGGACCGGCTGGACCTGGAGGGCCAGCGGGCCTCATGGTCGGCGCGGACCTGGACGTCATATTGGCGTCAGCGCTTGTCGGTGGCGCTGACTCGGGCCATGGCTGACATCATGCTCCGCCGTACGCGGGCTGATTTTGCGGTGCAGCAGGGCTATTAGGTTCCTCCCGTTAAGAGTTTCCATTGGTCTTATCGTAGTATAGAGATTTGACATGGCTCTGTATAGAGGTTTATAGCTGGGCGTTTGCTTTGGTTTGAGTGATTTCACTCTGCTGTAAGTAATTAAATATTATTATAATATATATTCAGAATATTATTATAATATATGTTCCTCTATCTCCATACCGCTCTCCTCCGGGTGGTGTGTGCCATGGTTCGGTCGGTCTTTCCCCACTCCACCATTAAGTGCGAGGACGCGGATGGGGCCGCCCTCTACTCACCCAACCACCGCCCCGACATTACCGTGCTTGACTACGACGGGCAGGGTTGCCACCTGCTCATCGATGTCTCCGTGGCTCGGCCGCTTTCCGGTCGCCACATCCTCCGGGCGGCTGTGGATGCCGGCGCTGCTGCCGCTGTGGCTGAGCGCGACAAGTTTGCCTCCTACGGCAATGTGGGGCCCCACCGGGTCATCCCCTTTGTCCTTGAGGAGTTCGGGGCCATGGGCCCCAAGACAGCGGAGTTTTTCCACGAGTGCTGCCAGCGCCGTGAAGACCGCCTCGACCTCGAGGGTCAGACCGCCCCGTGGTCGGCCCGCACGTGGTCCTCGTATTGGCGGCAGCGTCTGTCACTCGCCCTCACTCGCACCGTGGCTGATGTGTTATTCCGCCGCACCCGGGCCGACTTTGTCGCGACCCACGCGGTCTAGATTCCTTCCAGGCCTGCATGGTGGGCCGGCAGCGCTGTTGCTGCGTGTAGTTTTGTGATGTATAGTTAGTTGTACCTTGTGCCGCTGGCGTGATCCTTGGATGTCTGTGTCAGATTACTATTAATTTCTTCAGGGTTATTCTCCCAGTCATCGGTTTTTTCCTTATGTTGCATGCCTATCTCACCTTCGTAATCTATCATTCTCAATGAATATATATTCAGATGCTGAGATAGGCATAGTTAGTTGTACCTTGTGTAGCTGGCGTGATCCTTGGATGTCCGTGTCAGATTACTATTAATTTCTTCAGGGTTATTCTCCCAGTTTATATCGGGTTTTTCCTTCTGTTGCATGCCTATCTCACCTCCGTAATCTATCATACTCAATGAATATATATTCTGCTCATTGACGTTTCTGTGGCTTGCGCCCCTTGGCTCTTAGCCATACGTGCATGGTCGAGCTACCATGGTCCGGATTCTCCCGATTTCTGGCCTGCGCTGGTTGTCTCCTTGATGGTTGGTGCATCGATCCTAGGCGGCGGGCTACACAGGGGATTGGGCTGAGCGGGCCAAGCTCTAGGCCTATTAATTAATTGATTGATTAATTAATTAATTAATTAATTAATTAATTAATTAACTAATTAGAAACATAACTCCGTGGGGAGTATCTGTAGCACATATCCCTGAGAAGGGGCATATTATGGCCGAATAATAATACATTCTAGGCTAGCTACTTCCTGCAAGGGTGGGAATGTAAACAACACTTGCTCTAGGTGCACCAGGGCACCTGCACCCTCATGATCTATCACGCTAATAATGCCCAGCTAAGGGGTCGAGCATGTGACTCATGTGGGGGAAGATCATCATGGCTATACAAGAGCTAGGGCATGGCTTCTCGGCAGAGTAGTTATTGTACCGTGTTACGAGCCACGAGCCACGAGGTAGCCATGGCTGGTCAACGGCGGAGCTCATAACTTTCACGTTTGAGCACTGAATTTAGCTGTGAATATCACTATCCCTTCGTCTTTCTAAGACGCACATGCTGATATAATTTTCCGAATCTATTACGCAATATATGACGAGCAAACGCCCCTCGACGCAACGCAGTTTGGCGGATGCGCTCGCCCATGAAAATGCGGCAGCTGCGGCTGCAGCTTCGCCAGCTCCGGCAGGCAGCGGTGACACTAGTCGTGCACTGGTGGTCACCCAGCAAGGCTCCCAGGCTCAATGCCTCGCCATCGGCATCGCCTGCAGACCCTAAACGCGCCCGCTCAGCCGATAAAACAGGAGGGTCTTCACGCCCCTCGGAACCGCGCTGTCGGCTCCAACCTTTCCAGGTCGATGATCACGACTGGACCAACATGTCTCCGTCCGATGCAGTCTGCACTGCATCTTCTACGGGGACTACGCCTCGCTTGACGACCTGTGCCTCCATCTCCACGACACCGGACGCCTCCTCTGCACCGACGGAAGCCGCTCCAGGGCACAACGTCAGCATGGTTTTCGGCTCCCCCCGCCCGGCCCCGCCTCCAGCACGCCATCCTCAACTCCCTTCTCCAGCCGGCGCTCTGACGGCGAGATCTGGGCTCCATCCATCGCCGCCCCCACCCTCCGTTCCATCCTCATGGAAGCCTTTTGAGCAGCACGTGACCCCCCTTGCTGCTGACGTCGCAGCAATGGGTGGCCCGCTGGCTGGTGAACTTCCTCACCTCACCGCCACCTCCACTTGCCATTTCCGCCTCCACTGCCGACATCAAAGCCCAGCTCCTCGACCTCGACCAACGCCTTCAAGCCACCGCCACCGCCCTAGCTTGAGAGCTTGCATGACACCGCCGGCCTCACCGCCCAGGCGGTGAAGGACATCGCCGCCCAGCCGGCGCCTGCTGGCCCGGCCGGCGATGCTCCCTCCACCTGGGCGGACAGCACACCACCTCCACCATCTCAGCACAACTCATGCAACAAGCCCTCGACTTTCCGAGGAAGCCGACATCGCCCAGCGCATGCAGCCACAATGTCATCGTCAAGCACTTCGACCAGCCGGCAGGTGAGACCTCCACGAGCCTCCTTGAGGCATTTAAGCGCGACATTTTTGCCCCCATGCTACTCACTGGTGAGCTGGACATGTCGGCTGTCCGCCTCCCCCGCGCGCGGGGTAAGGCTGGCCCGGCACCCGTGCTCCTCACCTTAAAGTACATGGCGGACAAGCTGGCGTTCCGCAAGAAGCTCTCGAGGACTCGCTTCACGCTGGACGACGACTTGACCCTGCATGGCCCAGCAGCAACAGTGGCGACGCGAGCAGCCTATGGCCGACCTACCTTCAGCTCCGGCAGAGCGCAGGGGGGAAGCCGGTATACTGGAGGGGGGCGGTCATCCACGTTGACCACAAGCCCTGGCAGCCCCCTCCTGCCACCTCAGACTAGGGACTCCGTACCAGTAGTGTAGATTAGTCAGGCTTAGCCTAGCATGTGGCCCAGTGACGCGCATGTGCGCCCATAATGGCCCCCATGGATGTTGCCTTCAGAATTTAGCCAAGCCATGCCTATAACGGGACCCCCATGGATGTTGCAATTTAGTCATGCTATGCCTATGCAGAGAGATGCTCTCTGTTGAGAAGCCATGCCCTAGTCCTTGTATAGCCATGATGATCTTCCCCCCCCGTGCCGGGATCCCCTTAGCTGGGTTGAACCCGAGACAGCATGGTGCCGGCCGGGTGCAGGTGCAGGTGCAAGGTGCAGGTGCCCTTGAGGCACGGCCTAGAGCAAGTGTTGCTTACATTCCACTCTTGCAGGAAGTAGCCCAGAATGTATTAAAAGCCATATATGCCCCTTCTCCGGGATATGTGCTACATGTACTCCCAACGGAGTTATGTTTCTGATTAATTAATTAATTAATTCTCGGCAGAGAGCATCTAGATCTGCATAGGCATAGCATGGCTAAATTCTTAATGCAACATCCATGGCGGGTCTTAAATATTATAGGCATGGCTTGGCTGAATTCTGAAGGCAACATCCATGGGGGCCATTATGCATGGGCGCACATGCGCGTGGGCCACATGCTAGGCTAAGCCTGACTAATCTACACTACTGGTATGTATTCCCTACTAGTCTGAGGTGGCAGGAGGGGGCTGCCAGGGCTTGTGGTCAACGTGGATGACCGTCCCCCTCCAGTATACCGGCTTCCGGCCCCCTTGCGCTCTGCCGGAGCTGAAGGTAGGTCGGCCATAGCTCGCGTCGCCGCTGTTCCTGGGCCAGGGTCAAGTCGTCGTCCAGCGTCAAGCGAGTCTACGAGAGCTTCTTGCGGCCTTTAAGGAACGCCAGCTTGTCCGCCATGTGACTTAACACGTCGTACGTCAAAACTCAGTCCTATTTTTAGGACTGAGTATGCCAACTTTGAGATCATGTAGCGGTAAGGGTAGGGGGGTACCCCATATGTTTGATATGCATCAGAGCACTCAATATCATGCTAATGCTTGGGCATATGCCTAAAAAATCATATGTTGACCAAATCATGTAAAATTTTACAAGGGTGTCAACCCATGCTCGCGATTTGGCAATTTTCTGTGGAAGGACGAGTTGGGAAAATTCAATAAAATCCATATGCATGTTGAAAAAATATAGGCGTGTAAACAATACAGTTCTTGAAACATGGCAAAAAACTGGGCTCAATTTGGCCACAGCCTCTACCTGAAACTCACCAAAAACCACCAGCCCTAAGAATGGGTTTCGAGGTTGCTAGCAATGTGCAAGCATGTAAGTGCGGTCATACTACACACCACCGTGGCAACCAACCATGCCAATCAACTCATTTCCCTTCTAGCATAACAGGAAAACATACTTGCATCATCATATTGCAGTTATATTATACCTTAGTATATGTGTGAGAGCCTATGCACGCACGTAGGGAATGGGCATTGTTACCTACCTACAAAGGGTTTTATTATGAGCCTTAACCACCAATATAATGGGTAGGTTAAGCATATTTCAATTGTTTTTAACAAGAATAGAGATGGCTAACACTGTTTTGCCTTGCCATGGCATGGCCAACATACTTGCTGGCACATGATGACAGTGGTTTATCACCAAGATTCTTCACTCACCCGTATAAGCTTGAAAGCACGCTGGATGCAGCCCATGGCCATACAATCACGCAGTATGAACGTAGCAAAAGAATAACTAACATCTATGAAGGTATTTAAACCCATACAGCGCCTAAAAAACTGCAAAAGTACACTAGGGTAAGGCAAATGCCTGGTAACATCATAAAAAATGGGGGGTTTAGAGAGGGGCAGGCAACGGTCAAGAAAGCGCATCAAGATTCGAAACTGACAGCGCCTTGCAAGCTCAAACTCATGTAAGAACATAACAAAACGATGAGGTGACGATATTTCAGCTTTACCGTGCACGGATGGCGTTATCTTGGCCCAGGCGGTGCCCGCAAAAGTGACACTTGCGGCACACAAACCATGACATGACAGAGTGGTCGAAATCATCAAATCTTTACTGCCACTGACTTAATTCTACACACATGCATGATAATAAGTAGAAAGAAGCATATAAACCCTTCGAACTGCACCGTAAAGTAAATTTAGTCATCAATTCCGTCAACCTGCCTGGTCGCAGTTTTTTCCAGCAAGAGCAGTGCCGACACCTGGTAAATCGCATCCCCGGGAGCTAAAAATTGGTTTGTGTCATCTTTAGGACATATTAAATCTATTTCCTGGGTTTTACCAGCTAAATCGTCCGCAAACGTAAACTGCATGCATGGGCGCAAGCCGCCATGGCTAGGTCGTGCATTTCCGGAACTCACGTTTCACGTGAAAAAGTACCCTTACCACCTGTACTTTGACCGTACATTTAGCCGCCCAAACAAAATCCAAAAAAATCGCAAAAATATGTCTAAGAAAGGTCATTTCACGTAGTATTTGAATAAATTTTGAGGGAATTTTTTTGACAAACATTCCGACTTGGGCGAATTTTCTACGAAACCCAAAAACTCAGTCCTAAGAATAGGACTGAGTTGAACTCAGTCCTAAGAATAGGTGCAGTGACGAACGACGTGTTAAAGGTGAGGAGCACGGGTGCCGGGCCAGCCTTACCCCGCGCGCGGGGGAGGCGGACAGCCGACATCCCCAGCTCACCAGTGAGTTGCATGGGGGCAAAAATGTCGCGCTTAAATGCCGTGAGAAGGCTCGTGGAGGTCTCACCTGCCGGCTGGTCGAAGTGCTTGACGATGACATTGTCAGTGGCTGCGCTGGGCGATGTCGGCCTCCTCGCGAAGGTCGAGGGCTTGTTGCTTGAGTTGTGCCGAGATGGTGGAGGTGGTGGAGGTGGTGTGATGCTTAAGGGGAGGTGGCACCCCAAAACCCTTAAAAATTGACCTATGCTAATATCACTTGAAACTCATTTGCACAACGCTAAGTTATGATTGGGGGCACTAAATAACATCTCTAGTGAGTTGTCCATGCACTTGTTGGGGGTACTACCCCCATATATACACCAATAATGCGCTATAAATAGCAAAAGACGCTAATTAGGGCTGGGTATGCCCCAGCCAATGCACACATTTATTTGCAAAACTGCCTGCAGCGTTTTTAGTTCCCTGAGTTTGTAGCTTGCTGAGCTATTTACATCATGGAAAGGGCAAAACCTCGAACAGTTATTAATTTCCCCGCAAAACGACCCTTTTTTTACCGGACATTGGGAATAACTTTTTATAAACACGTCAAAAAAATACTTTTTTCTGCAGCGAAAATCCGTCTAACAGGGGGACAACTGTCTTCCAAGTCCCAGGTCATTCCGACAAGTCTAGCTCAAGTTATAAAGTTAAACGTGCTAAAACCTGAACATAAGCTAAAGGAGGTTTTTCTTTGTACAAGGCCAGTTAGGCATGATGTTTTCCATCCAAAAAGCCTGAAAGCATGCCCTACTCGATCACAATACATAAGCAAACAGCTAGGCACCTCATCTGCCCTCACCTGCCCTCGGCATGGCCAACCTTGCCAGCCTAAGCATAGCAACACGATCGTTAGGCAAACATGCCAAGAGAGCATACACATCAGTCAACCCAAGGTTACCTTGTAAACTTCATGATTAGAACTCAGCAAATCTATGACCAAAAGCACAAATAAATAACTCTTGCACACTGATGACGACACATGCTCAAGGTTTGGGGTCACTGTGACACGCACTCATGATGGGTTTCCTAGACGACCACCTGACAGGCGCTAAGGACCACTCAGTAACCAAGTTAACACAATCACACTTTACATGCCATCCAACATGCATCAAATACATGCTGAATATGTTATGAAGTACAAAGGGGTGGCCACACACCTCATACACCTTCACCGTCCCTCGAGCATGGCCAGACATATAAGCATGTGAATAGCAATAATGATGATGGCACTAAAATGCCTAACCAGCATTTTCTATGTTTCTCCCAGGTTAGAGTGTAAGGTTTATGCCAACCAAGCTAATCAACACAGCAACAACTCCTTCACTGCCCTACCTGAGATGGGCAACAAACTGGAACTATGGAGGGCAAGGAACCAAGGAGATCATGGCATACAACGATGGCATGCAGTCAACCATGTCAACCATGGTTGGCTCAGCACATTGCAGTCTTTTCACATCATCATATCAAGGGAAAGCTCAAATAAACCAATGGTGGCAGCTATCTACATGCAGTCACACAAATGCAATATCTCCAACATGATCGTCCATAAAACACTTCCTCCCCTGCACGAGAAAATGGAAAGAAACCATTGGCGGCCCTCCAGCGCATGAGCGCTGTGATGCCGCTGCGAAGAGAGGGTGCGTCACTCTAACACAACAAGAAGCGTCCATACGCACACCATCCTTGCCAGAACACGTTTTATGAAATGCCTTAAACCTTCCCGAGAAGCTATAGGCTTCGACTGAAGCGGCCCTAACCACGACATCAACGAAAACAATCTAAAGCTGCCAGGTATTCGGCAAGCAACGGCGAGCTAGCTGGCGGAAACGGCCCAAACAGAACGCAAAAACCTTCGAACGATGAGCTCATAGAAGAAAGAACTGATAGCACATAACATTCGCGACAAATCTATACCTTGCCCTCGCAGATCCCTCGCTCAGGCGCGCAACAACGGCCGTTCTTCCATGGAAGGTTCCGACATGCACTGCGCAGGCCTGAAGAATTACTTACCGACAATGGCCGAAAATGTAGCAAAAAGCACCAGTTCGGTTTGGAATTCAATGCTACCGATATTAATGCATCCCTGACGGTCAAAAAGGCCCCCAAAACTGCGAATTTACTGCCGCTATCACGAACTCTATTTTATTCCGCGCGACCAAAAAATGCAGTTTAACCCCCATGCCGATGGCAGTAAAAGAAAGCAGCGATATTGTAAACCAGCTACTTGCCGCCACAACCCAACATCATGAAATCATCTTCTTCAACATTCGAGCATTTTTTTTGCATTTCTCTAGCCCTACATTGCTAGTTTCACCTAAACGCAGTCGCCATGACCACTTCCGCAAGGGGTGCGCGCACGGTGCACCCACTTTTCACGGTACGGCTGGTACCGCGAATTTTTTCGCGCGGAAAATATTCGGCGCGCCACGTCCCCTTAAGCAAGTCCGCCCAGGTGGAGGGAGCATCGCCACCCGGGCCAGCAGGTGCCAGCTGGGCGGCGATGTCCTTCACCACCTGGGCGGTGAGGCCGGCGGTGTCATGCAAGCACTCAAGGGCGGTGGCGGTGGCTTGAAGGCGTTGGTCGAGGCGATCGAGGAGCTGGGCTTTGCCGTCGGCAGTCGGCGGTGGAGGCGGAAATGGTAGTGGAGGTGGAGGCGGCGGTGGTGGAAATGTGAGGGAGTTCAGTAGCCAGCGTGCCACCCATTGCTGCGACGTCGGCAGCAAGGGGGGTCACGTGCTGCTGAAAGGCTTCCGTGAGGATGGAACGGAGTGTGGGGGCGGAGATGGATGGAGCCCAGATCTCGCCGTCAGAGCGCATGAGAAGGGAGTTGAGGATGGTGTGTTGGAGGTAGGCGCGGTTGCACCCGTCCAGAACACTGATGTTGCACATGACGGCTGCACCAGCTGCCGTCCGAGCTAATGAGGCGATTGATGTCGTAGAGATGGAGGCACAGGTCGTAAAGCGAGACATAGTCTAGGCTTATGGCGACGTTTGTCTTGGAGGAGTAATTCGGGGCCATGGGGACCCCGACCGCCGGCTTCTTAATTAACTATTAATTAAGGAAAGCTTCCAGCTCCGGGATGACGACCTGGACCTGGACCTCGAGGGCCAGTGGGCCCCTTGGTCGGCGCGGACCTGGACGTCGTACTGACGCCAACGCCTTTCGGTACGTAGCACTTTAATACCCGGGTTATGGCTGACATATCTTGCTCCGCCGCACGCGGGCTGACTTTGCAATGCAGCCAGAGTGCAATCGTACGTTATACGCGTTATACGGTCACGGTGGAGTATAATGTATAATACGGTATAATACGGTATAATACGGTATTATACGTTTTCGTACGGACACACTCAGAATACTCTGATTTTACACATTTTAAGACACCCACCATCAATCCACATGTTTTTAACACTGTTTTGGACATAATCCAAGGTTGCCCTACCCTCGGCTATACTCTATACGGTGGATATTGTGGACACGATCGATATATTGCATGTAATACTGAGAATGTAAACGTGCGCATGCATAATTGTGTGCATGTGTATAACTGTATATATGTGGCTTTATATTGGTTATGTTTACTTGGGTGCCTTCACTTTGATGCAAGTAATTATATATGGTAAAAAGGCCAGCAATAACTAGGGGACCGTGCAGTGGGCCAGCAAGGGGCCAACATGTTAAACATGGCTAAACAGGTGGGGATGTGATAATAAGTAACTCACATATTCTCACCTTCCATACAACAACCTTGTTTTCCAGCAGGCTGAAGAGCATGACAGGCGTCTATGAGCTCGCCAGCTCCTTGCAACGGTGATGCCGCTCCCAGGCAGCTAGGGTCCTTGACTACGCAATATAGAATGTCTACCGTGTGAAAACCTCCATACAGGAAGCGTAGCAAAGCCAGATAACTGCCCGATCAATTCTGGGTAGCTTTAGGAAGCATGGCATACGCAGCGTAAGGAAAACCATTGAAAGCTGCGGAAAATCTGATAGCACAACTGCAACAAGTGGAGAACAAAATAGCAAGAAAAACCCAGAAACGGCGCAAAAAGTTTCATGCCAGGTTCATTAAGAGCGCAAACAGACTGGGCGGTGACATGCGGCAAATCAACGTACCACGGCCGGCATTATTTCCTACCCAGGCGCGCAAGAAAAGCCAGCCAGCCATGGATGGATTAACCGCGGATCGCGCAGGCCTGAACGAAATCATTTTAGAAATGACAGGAAATGGCCGCAGATCGAAGATGCTTAGGTTATTTTCATGGTGTCCGTTACTAAACGGCTCTTGCTGCATCAAAATAACCCACGAATATCGAGTTCTACCGTCGCAGGCACACATGCTAGATTATTCATCGCGGCCAAATTGTTGGATGAGACCCCCGTGCAAATCTGTACCAACAAAGGCAGCGAATTTGCAAATAGTGCAGATCTTGCTATGAAACATCATAATAGAACATCACTTTTAACCATCGGCTTAATTTTTTCGCCTGTCGCCCGCCGGATTAGCCATATTTTAACGGAACGCACGTCGCCATGGCCACCTCCGCACGGTGCGCGCACTGTGCACCACAATGTCAAAATAAGATCGCGTCGAATTGTGAAAGTTCAGACGGGTCAGTACTTATAGTAGAGATACGAAATCTGTGGCTTCAAATCGTTGCCCTGTCGTTCTGGCATCCTAGCCGCGCAAAACGTAAAAAAAACGCGGAAAACACGGCATCATACGGTATAATACGGTATTATACGTCATTATACGCTAAAACGTATTATAACGTATGAATCATACGCTCAAAGCCAGCGTATTACGTATTATACCGTATTATACCGTATTATACGGCGTATGATTGCACTCTGAATGCAGCACGTCGGTTATTAGGCTGAACAATTTACTTCATTCCGCGGTGTGGATCAAGTGTCCCATGTCGGCTGTAGTTATTTTATCGTGGTATCTCTTGAAAGCGTTGGCTTTCAATCGCGGTTAATGTTTGGGTGCCTTCACTATGATGTAAGTTATTATACCTTTTAATTTATATTCATGCCATTCTCATCTCTGTAATGTATCGTTTTCAATGAATATATATTCATTGAGAATGATAACTGATTACGGAGGTGAGATCGGTGCCCATCAGCAACATAAGGAAAACCCCCAAAAGAAGAAGAACCCTGAAGTATCTGACACAGATCGACATCCAAGGATCACGCCAGCTGCACAAGGTACAACTATAGGCATGCAAGGATCAAGCCAGCACAAGCTGGTACAACTGACTACATCACAAAACTACGGCACGCAGCAACATCGCTGCCGGCCAACCAGGCCTGGGAGGGATCTAGACCGCATGGGTTGCGACAAAGTCGGCCCGGCTGTGGCGGCGGAATAACACATCAGCCACGGTGCGAGTGAGGGCGAGTGACAGGCGAGCGCTGCCGCCATTACGAGGACCACGTGCGGGCAGACCACGGGGCAGTCTGACCCTCGAGGTCGAGGCTATCTGCACTGCGGCCGGCGCTGGCAGCACACAGCGCCGGCATCCTGATATCAAAGAGACAACCAGCGCAGGCCAGAAATATAATGATATAGCCGCCGGGAGGATGTGGCAACCGGAGAGCGGCCGAGCCACGGAGACATCGATGAGCATGTGGCAACCCTGCCCATGATCGTAGTCAAGCACGGTAATGTCTACAATATGCTCCCTAGTAGAAGCGAAATGAGTGAGAATGTTTCACACCGTTGATTTAACCGATTGTTTCTTAATTGTTTAACACTAGAAGTTAATCTCTGTTTAATTTGCGCCATTTGGCGAGCATTGAATGGAGCCTGAACCTACCGGGGGGAATCATGCGGGGGAATCTTGCGGGGAAAAATTCAGAACGTGACTTTATTGCGAAGTCCTAGGTACTACATTTTGCTTGGGTATGTACGGTACTTCAGTTTCGTCACTGAAATTTTTCCCTTCAGTGTTGCGTTGGTGTTTCGTACGTTCTGCTGAAATTTTCGTGTTCAGTGCTTAGATCACAATTTGATCCCGGCGCAAAATGATTGGCTGTACGGTAGGAACCAAAAACGAAACTATATGTATCAAAGTTCCACAGCGCTTGCTGAATTTGCCCCGGAAGCCCGGGGGCACTTTCCCCGCTGAAAAGGGTGTCCGCGGAAGCGTGTTGTAGTCATCCTCCGGGGGCGCCGGCCCGGAGGATTGATGTACGTGGCGACTGGAGAGCGGCCGAGCCACGGAGACATCGATGAGCAGGTGGCAACCCTGCCCATCTGCCCATTAGCCATATTCATAACTGAGAATGATAAGTTACGGAGGTGAGACCGGCATTCAACATAAGGAAATTAAACCCCGAACAGGAGGAAAAAATGGTTTGGACTTAGGACTTATGTTTTTGCAAAACTAGCTTAGCCCTAATTACCGGGAGAAGACAAGTGTATACAATACGGAAACTGACCGTATGTTGCGGGACGGGGAAGACAACTAGTGGAAAACTCGAATAGGCAGGTAAAACCGTCCGGTAAGTTGACCTTGACGGGGTAACATAACCTTGACACCAGTCACACATAGGAGGGCCTCGAGCAGCACGTGACCCCGGCCCCTCGCGTTGCAGATGACTAGGCAGCCCGTGATGGGCAGCACGCTGGCTACCGAGCTCCCCCACCTCTCCACCATCTCCACCGCCACCTCCACTCTCGTTGTCTCCGCCTCCACCGCCACCACCTCCACCACCGCCTCCACCACCTCCACCACCGACGCCATCACCGCGCCCAGCTCCGTGACATCGACACTTAGCGCCTCCAAGACAACGCCATCGCCATTGAGTGCCTGCAAATTAACACCGCAGGCCTCACCGCCCAGTACGTGGTGAAGGACATTGCCGCCAAGCCAGCCCCCGCTGGCCCGCCGGCAGTGCTCCTCCCCACCAGACCTGGGCGGACATGCTGAAGCACCACACCACCTCCACCGGCCCTCCACCATCGCGGCACAGCTTAAGCAACAAACGCTCGACCTCCGCGAGGAGGCCGAGCTTGACAAGCGCGGCCTTAACGCCGTTGTTGTCAACAACTTCGACCTAGTGGAAGGTGAGAACTCCGTGGGCCGTAATCATGCCCCATGCATGATTACGACACATACATGCAACCATATAGTCACTAGAGGGGGATATAATCCTATAACATGACACCAGGCTGTTAGCTAGCCGTCATGACTGGACTTGGTCACGCCGCGCCCAATCCTGGAAACTCAGCCGTAGGATCGGCACAAAAATCCCAGTATAAAAAGATTGGGGGCATGTAGGAGTAGAAATAAGAAATGCATTCTCGCGAGTGGCCGGGGATCGTCCGATCTCACGAAAAAAGTGGCGCAGCGCCGGCGGATTCATAGTCCCAAACAATCCTTTCCGAATCTGCACTGTACACTGGGAAGTGGGGCTTTTTGCCTTCTGGGGCGTACGCGTGGGAAATTTTGCATGAGGTAGGGAAGTTAGAAAATAATAGCCTGTAAGTCGGAAAAAAGGCTAACAGGAGGAAAAAAAGCCGGAGGAAAAAAAGCCTGAAAAGAAGAACCCTAAAGAAAATAATAAAAATGTGACACGAGCATGCAAGGATCAAGCCAGCTAAGGTACGACTAACTACAACACAAACTACGACAGGCAGCAACATCGCTGCCGGCCGACCAGGCCTGGGAAGGATCTAGACCGCATGGGTCGCGCGACAAAGTCGGCCCAGATGCGCGGCGGAATAGCACATCAGCCACGGTGGGAGTGAGGGCAAGGGACAGGCGCTGCCACCTGGCAATACAAGGACCACATCCGAACAGACCATCCATAGGGCAGTTTGACCCTCGAGGTTGACCTGCGGTCTTCACGCCGCTGGCAGCACTCGTGGAAAAACGCCGCCGTCTTGGGGCCCGGATGGCCCCTAACTCCTCAAAGACAAAGGGGATGACCCGGTGGGGCCCCACATTGCCGTAGGAGGCAAACTTGTCTCGCTCCGCCACAGCAGCAGCAGCAGCGCTGGCGTCCACAGCCGCCCGGAGGATGTGGCGAACGGAGAGCGGCCGAGCCACGGAGACATCGATGAGCAGGTGGCAACCCTACCCATCGTAGTCAAGGACGGTAATGTTGGGCCGGTCGTTGGGTGAGTAGACGGCGGCCTTGGCATCCGCGTCCTCGATCGCATTTGATGGTGAATCGAGTGGGGAAAGACCGACCGAACCAAGGCACACACCACCCGGAGAAGAGAGGTGTGGAGATAGAGGAGCACGAATACATCCTCGTAACACATGGGAATATCCCAGGTTCTTCGGAGGTGTACGTAACACGAGGAACTGGAGCTACCATCAATAGGGCATACAAGATTAGTTCATCAATAGGTCGTATAAGTCATCACGCTAGCCTCCACGTCCGGGAATACTTCGCCCACCTCGAGGACCAGCACGGCAAGTACGCCTGAATCCGTTTGTGCCACGCCCAACGGCCAGTAGGCGGCGCACAACCGGCGCCCTGGATGTTGTCCGGCTCGCCGCCGCAGCAGCTGGACCTGTGGTATTTCGGCCCTCCAGTCCCGGCTGCTCTCGGGGCGCTCCACCCGGTCGCCTCCGCCGCTCAGTCCACTAGGGGCCGCCCGCCCAGCACCATCCGCGGGCGTCCCGGTGCCGCCCACGCCGAGCAGTACTACACGTTTCCGCCCCTGACGGAGCCCCTGGCCGACCCCGACGAGCTACCGCCGTTCACCGAGACCGAGCTGTGCATCGCCGCCAAATAACTCCGCTTTTACGCCGCTGTACTGTAGGACCTGACCAGCTCCCCGCCCCGGTGACTAAACTGGCGGCGCTCACGGGATTCCTGCTTGACGTCTGCAACCGGATCCTACTCGCCGACGAGCTGGTACCTTGTCTGACAAATTTTCCATATCGCTGGCTGGGAGACCTAGATCCACCCCCTATGTCTGCCACTAGGTAGTTGATCACGAAAGGTGCGGGCTCCCTTCCGGCGCTTGGCTGTAACGCTGGACCGCTCCACGCGAGGAGGTTGCAGCAATGACTTGCAAATTTTGCAATTCTCATGCTAGTCGATGATCGAAGTAAAGAGGCTGCCCCCCTGGACGACTGAAGTCATGGTGCGTCCTCTCTCAGCTGCAACAAAGTCGTGCTTGTGGCTGCTGCTTCAGTGGAGCTCTCCGCCTTCTGTACCCCTGGAAGGTTTGTATTTATCACGTACTGGGCGGTGTGCTTGAGTTTGAAGGTGTGGTAGTACAGCCCTAGAAGGCCTATGATGCGGAACCCCACGACGAGGATGATGAGGCAGACCGCATCCAGCCAGATGCTGAGCTCAAAGTTGAATCGCCTCAGCACCTTGTTCCCGGTCAACAAGTTCTTGTCCGTCTCCGTCAGATGGGCCGAGTTGTTCGGGTCATAGAACAGCCGGTCTTCCTGCACGCGGGAACATCATTTCAAGGATAGTCATTGCGGAAAAACAAACGAGTGACGCTGGTCAAACCCACAACCCGGGTGGCTATTGAGGGACTGGGCATGCAAGGCATGCAGAATCGATCGTCCGGCATTCCCAAGGCAAGAAATGATCCCAGGCAGAGGAACAAAAGGCAAATGAATACATGCATTCATTCAAACATGCTGAAGACCCACATGGCATTTGTGGTGGTGATATCAAACTTGACTAGCCCACAAAGTGTGTGCAATGCATGTTTGAACATCCATTACTTGTGTTGCTCCCGCGTGAGTAGCACATAGGTGCTATATGACCCAACACATCTGGCCTGAAACTTATCCTTTCCCCCTACACAACAAACCATTACTTTTACCCAATAGGCAGGTAATGCCCATGAGATTTTCTGTTTCAGAAAAGGCAGGCAGCTACAACACTTTGTTTCTTACAACCAGAAAGAACACGACGCCACAAGAGAGAGAGGGCACCTGCTGGAGGGGGGAGACACCTGCTGGCCAAACTGTTATGCGAAGAAGGAAAATGTGCATTCATTGACCATAAACATGCTCGCTTACATGGACATGGCTCTGTGGTTGCGACTACCAAGAAAGAATCATAGCGAATTAGCTATAAAAATCTATTCAGACTTATAAACCTTGACCAAAACCCCATCTAGCTGAGCTAAAAACAAAATTTTGGAATCCCAACCAATGCTTCCTCCTTCTCATGTTATCCCGTCCCCCTCTGCCCATCCCCCCTGGGCTCCCTTTCTCGCGATCCTGCCATTCCCTGTCCCACCCCTTTCTTGCCTCCCCTGCAACACGATCACCTCACAATTCTTGCCCACCCGCTTCCCCTCTCCCCCTGATCAGTGTGATATTTTTCTCCTTGCCCCCTTCCCCCCCTCCCCCCCTTCCCCCCTTCCCCCCTTCCCCCTTCCCCCTTCCCCCTTCCCCCTTCCCCCTTCCCCTTCCCTTCCCCCTTCCCCCTTCCCCCCTTCCCCCTCCCCCCTCCCCCTCCCCCCTCCCCCCCCCCCCCCTCCCCCCTCCCCCCTCCCCCTCCCCCTCCCCTCCCCCCTCCCCCCTCCCCCCCTCCCCCCCTCCCCCCCCCCCCTCCCCCCCCCCCTCCCCCCCTCCCCCCTCCCCTCCCCCCTCCCCCCCTCCCCCTCCCCCCTCCCCCCTCCCCCTCCCCCCTCCCCCCTCCCCCCTCCCCCCTCCCCCCCCTCCCCCTCCCCCCTCCCCTCCCCCCCTCCCCCTCCCCCCCTCCCCCCCTCCCCCCTCCCCCCCTCCCCCCCCCCCCCTCCCCTCCCCCCTCCCCCCTTCCCCCTTCCCCCCTTCCCCCCTTCCCCCCTTCCCCCCTTTCCCCCTTAACCCCTTTCCCCCCCCGCCCCACTTCCTGAACGCACCATCTCGTTGCGCATGAGCCCCTCATATCCGTAGCTCATGAAGCTGATCTTCTCGAGCCACACCCACGCGTCGTTGAGCCGCTCGCGGTTGGCCAGCAGCCCGCTCGTGAGAATGAAAGGAATGATGGTCATGGGGGTGAGCGCGACCGCCAGCGCTGGGTTGGGGGCGAGCGCGCCCACCATGATGCCGATGCTCTGCGCAGCAAACGCGACCAGCATGATGATGCTGTACGTGATGAAGAAGTAGCTGGCCCCCGGGCGCAGGCCCGCCATGAAGTAGACGATGATGTTGAAGATGAGCGGGAAGAAGAGCTGGAAGGGGGCCTCGGAGACGTTCTTGCTGAGGTAATACGCGCCGACAGTGTAAAAGTCGGACGCGACCTCGCGCATGAAGATCTTTTTCTCGATCGGGAAGATGAGGACCGCGCTCAGCATCGCGGTCAGACCCTGGTTCAGGGGCACAAAGAAGAGGAGACCGGAACGGTCCTGAACGCCCGCAACGCTGTTCTGGACGTCGAGGAAGATGAGACCCGTGATCAGCCCGAAGAAGAGCGTCTGCGCCACACGCGCGCGCATGCCCACCTTGTCCCGCATGTAGTTGCGCCAGTTGCGCACACCCAGGATCCAGATCTGGCCCCAGTAGCCGAGCGGAACCCAGTTCTCCGCCCTGTGGGACAGGTGGCGCGCTCAAGTGCATACAGGTGGCAGTGCTCGAGCAGAGACCACAGAGCATGAGACCGATCGTGCCAAACAAAATGGCAAGGGGGGGAAATAACCGGGAAGCTGACCAGGCAATCCGGGTTGGGGTGCCGGTAAGAAGAAGAGTTCACAGGCATCGCTATATCTGGTCAGTGGAATTGTAGTCCGTACGTGACAGTACCTTTGCTACAAGTTGTCCTTACCTGGACAAGAATACTTGTATTACCGCAGTGGTCAAAATCGCTTTGCGACAAAATACTTTACGACTTGACCTCGCAAACTGCTATTGATGGGCTTCATTTTTTGTCGCAAAGTTCAAATGTTACCGCGCCGCGCGGCGCCGCGCCACAATTTTCGCGATATTATTACATGAGACAACTAGTATTATTTAATGAAGTATATATTATAATCAGTATTCCTTGCTACCCGATTGATCATCAATCAAATCACTTAGGTAGGCTATTCATTGATTAATAAGGTAGGTACAAGCCTACTGACCATAAACCAAGTCTATCGGCTCGCAAACATAAAACTGTGCCTTCATTTTGGGTCGCAAACTAGAAATTTCACCTTGTTTTGGGGTCACAAAGTAGTTTGTCGCAAAGTGATTTTGACCACTACGGTATGAGAAAAGGTGCGGCAGATGGGGAACTCCCAGTGAAAAACCACCGGTGAAAAACCACCAGGAATGTCCCCAATGGTGCTACCCGTGGACATTCACATAGCTTCTGTTACTGTCCATTATACTATCGAGCAACCATTCAAGGTAAAACTAGCCATGCGCCCAACAGCAAGACGCAGCCAAACAGGAACTATCGGCTACAGAACTCCAGCAGCGGCATCCACAATGGCTGCCTCCACAATTGTGTACCAATACCTGGAGTATGATAGTCTACTGGCTACCAGGGAGCAAGGAGCTAGGCTGTATTTAAATAGGCTTGGTGGGAGCAAGACTCCAGGCTGGCTGTATTTAAATAGGCTTGGTGGGAGCGAGACTCCAGGCTGGTCAGAGTAACCGGCTGGAGCAGATGCCAGTACCACACTGACACACATAATAGATCATACATCCAACTCAGTCATGGGCAGCGCACGCAACACTCATAGTCATGGGCAATGCACGCGTCTATTTGAAAGTCGTTTCAGCCTCAGAAAACAGGCAAAGTGAAAGATCGCATTTGGCCCTTGCTCCTCATGCCAAAGCGATGGATCGAATGCGCCCTCCCACTGCCCCCATCGAATGACGGACCGGATTCCCTTGCAGAATTGCTCACCAACCCAAAAAATGGACAGGACTCCAGTGCTCATCTGCCCACAGAACAAAGAACCAGACCCCTTTGCTCATCTGCCCAAAGAATGAGGAATCAGAATCCCTTGCTCACCGGCCTACAGAACAAACAACCAGACCCCTTTGCTCATCTGCCCATAGAATGAGGAATCAGAATCCCTTGCTCACCGGCCTACAGAACAAAGAACCAGACCCCTTTGCTCATCTGCCCATAGAATGAGGAATCAGAATCCCTTGCTCACCGGCCAACAGAACAAAGAACCAGACCCCTTTGCTCATCTGCCCATAGAATGAGGAATCAGAATCCCTTGCTCACCGGCCTACAGAACAAAGAACCAGACCCCTTTGCTCATCTGCCCAAAGAATGAGGAATCAGAATCCCTTGCTCACCGGCCTACAGAATAAAGAACCGGACCCTTTGCTCATCTGCCCAAAGAATGAGGAATCAGAATCCCTTGCTCACCGGCCTACAGAACAAACAACCAGACCCCTTTGCTCATCTGCCCAAAGAATGAGGAATCAGAATCCCTTGCTCACCGGCCTACAGAACAAAGAAACAGACCCCTTTGCTCATCTGCCCAAAGAATGAGGAGTAAGAATCCCTTGCTCACCGGCCTACAGAACAAAGAAACCAGACCCCTTTGCTCATCTGCCCAAAGAATGAGAAATCAGAATCCCTTGCTCACCGGCCCAAGGTCTTGCGCCGCTCGATCTTGCTCCGCGCGCGCGAGGGCGCTGGCCGGATCGCGGGCGGAAGTGACATCTGGCGCAAGCCCATCGCGGACGCCTTGAACGCGCCCACAAAGTCCACGCCCTCGTTGCCGATCCCCCTGGTCTGCTTCATGAGCTCGGCGATGTAGTGATCGGCTGGGTTGTAGTTGGGCGGGCAAGGCAACCCGATCGCGTCAAAGTGGTTGATTGCGTGGCTGGCGGGGCCTGCGTAGGCGACGCCCCCGCGGTGGAGGATGAGAAGGTCATCAAACAGGTTGCAGATGTTGGAAGATGGCTGGTGGATGGTGGACAGCACGATCTTGCCCGCGGTCGCCAGCTGCTTGAGAATGAGCATCACGCTCTCCGCGGTGAAGCTGTCGAGGCCGGACGTCGGCTCGTCCACGAATAGCTGGGGGTGGGTGTAGGTTACATGTGTGTGCGGTGTGTGGGGTGGGGTGGGGGGCCATGTGTTCACGTCGTATCAGGAAATTGTCCTTGAAGGCAAGTGCTGCTTCGGGAATTCAGGAGGCAGAGAGTGAGGCGATGGGTGGGGCGTTTTAATATGCCTGCCTGCTTGTGTGAAGGCCCCGCGTATCGCGGCCGTAATCACCAGCACAAGGCCGAATGTGGTAAACAGGTCGACTGGGCAGCCAGGAGGCAGAGAGTGAGGCGATGGGTGGGGCGTTTCAATATGCCTGCCTGCTTGTGTGAAGGCCCCGCGTACCGCGGCCGTAATCACCAGCACAAGGCCAAATGTGGTAACCAGGTCGACAGGGCAGCCAGGAGGCAGAGAGTGAGGCGATGGGTGGGGCGTTTTAATATGCCTGCCTGCTTGTGTGAAGGCCCCGCGTATCGCGGCCGTAATCACCAGCACAAGGCCAAATGTGGTAACCAGGTCTACAGGGCAGCTACTTGGGTAAATGGGTTCATGACAAGTAAGGGTGGGCGGTTTGATGCACATGAGTGTGGATGATTTGCAGCTGGGCGCGCGCATGTACGTGCGTGTACATGTGTGTGTGTGTGTGTGGTAGAGGAAGGGGGTGGGGTACGAGGGAGGTGCCATGTGGGTGTGTGTTTCTGTCTCTCTTGGCACGCAGGTTTACGCGCACACAAGCACTTGTGTCCTTGATAGTAAGTAGGTCGTTGAACGTGAAGTGCGGCCACAAAGCATGAAAGCCCCATGCCCACCCTCATCAACACCCGTTGAACGCACCACGGGCGGGTCGGCGATAATTTCAATACCGATGTTGACACGCTTCCGCTCGCCGCCACTAAGACCCCCCATCGTCGGGTTGCCCACGATGTTGTCCGCCACGTTGGAGAGGCCCAGGGTCTCCAGGGTTTTCTGCGGTTCACGCATCGAGAGACAGGCAAGGCACTGATGCAGGTGAGTGGTGACCCTGCTTGATGATGTGCCGATGGAGTAAGGGCAATCCAGAGGCAGGCGCCGTGGAATTCTGCGAGCCTAGAGGTGGCTACAAGCCAGCAGCACGAGTTGTTAGATGAAACACGGACTGTGCGCACCATATACCCCAAACAGGGCCTATTACTAACCAGCATGCGATCATATAGATATGGCGTATGGACAGTGTGCACCACAGACACAAAGAGTACTGGTTCTTACAGGTTCTTCTACAGTATACTCCATTTGTTCTTATACGGCAGTGATTATGTTCTTTAGGTTCTTATACGGCATATGTGATTATATTCAATAGGTTCTTATACGGCATCGATGATGATCAAAACGACAACCAGCGCATCGATGATTATGTTCATCTATGGCATGTGGTATGTGTGCCGGGCGTGAGGATGGGGCTGTGACAGGGAGGATGGCCGCAACTATAAAAAATGAAATGTCTAGTAAGCTTTGCAAGAGCCACAGCTGACAGGGTACGATTTCCTAATTGGATATCTAGTCAAAACTAACGTCAATGACTCATGCGCTTGTCTGGCTACACACGCGTCTGCTGTTTAGATAAAGGCTGGTGCAATGACAAGAAAAGTGATTGCCGACAGCGGTGCTACTTTTTCAGCGGGGGCAAAGCTGGCAGCCATTGCCGGCAAAAGGCAACCAGGTCCAAACTGTCTGCACCAGGACAGCCACCCATGATGCACGAAAACACCTCCGATCGCTGCGTTGTTACAAAGATTGCAATACACTGCAACTGTTCAAACGCTGCACCGTTTAGTAATATGTTTGCCAAACTCGATTGCATCGGCGTAAGCCTGCAGCAGTTTGTCCGTGCCCAATGTGCCTCATGCGATTGAACAGCCACGAGGGGAGATGGGGAAGCGAAATCAAATCACCAGCAGGTACATGACACTGTGGAACCAAAATGGCAACACAACGTGCTTTGTTCCCCCCCACCAAATGCTCCCATCCCACCCCATCCCACCCCATCCCACCCCATCCCACCCCATCCCACCCCATCCCACCCCATCCCACCCCATCCCACCCCATCCCACCCCATCCCACCCCATCCCACCCCATCCCACCCCATCCCACCCCATCCCACCCCATCCCACCCCATCCCACCCCATCCCACCCCATCCCACCCCATCCCACCCCATCCCACCCCATCCCACCCCATCCCACCCCATCCCACCCCATCCCACCCCATCCCACCCCATCCCACCCCATCCCACCCCATCCCACCCCATCCCACCCCATCCCACCCCATCCCACCCCATCCCACCCCATCCCACCCCTCCCACCCCCTCCCACCCCTCCCACCCCCTCCCACCCCTCCCACCCCCTCCCACCCCATCCCACCCCATCCCACCCCATCCCACCCCATCCCACCCCATCCCACCCCATCCCACCCCATCCCACCCCATCCCACCCCATCCCACCCCATCCCACCCCATCCCACCCCATCCCACCCCATCCCACCCCATCCCACCCCATCCCACCCCATCCCACCCCATCCCACCCCATCCCACCCCATCCCACCCCATCCCACCCCATCCCACCCCATCCCACCCCATCCCACCCCATCCCACCCCATCCCACCCCATCCCACCCCATCCCACCCCATCCCACCCCATCCCACCCCATCCCACCCCATCCCACCCCATCCCACCCCATCCCACCCCATCCCACCCCATCCCACCCCATCCCACCCCATCCCACCCCATCCCACCCCATCCCACCCCATCCCACCCCATCCCACCCCATCCCACCCCATCCCACCCCATCCCACCCCATCCCACCCCATCCCACCCCATCCCACCCCATCCCACCCCATCCCACCCCATCCCACCCCATCCCACCCCATCCCACCCCATCCCACCCCATCCCACCCCATCCCACCCCATCCCACCCCATCCCACCCCATCCCACCCCATCCCACCCCATCCCACCCCATCCCACCCCTCCCACCCCCTCCCACCCCCTCCCACCCCCTCCCACCCCATCCCACCCCATCCCACCCCATCCCACCCCATCCCACCCCATCCCACCCCATCCCACCCCATCCCACCCCATCCCACCCCATCCCACCCCATCCCACCCCATCCCACCCCATCCCACCCCATCCCACCCCATCCCACCCCATCCCACCCCATCCCACCCCATCCCACCCCATCCCACCCCATCCCACCCCATCCCACCCCATCCCACCCCATCCCACCCCATCCCACCCCATCCCACCCCATCCCACCCCATCCCACCCCATCCCACCCCATCCCACCCCATCCCACCCCATCCCACCCCATCCCACCCCATCCCACCCCATCCCACCCCATCCCACCCCATCCCACCCCATCCCACCCCATCCCACCCCATCCCACCCCATCCCACCCCATCCCACCCCATCCCACCCCATCCCACCCCATCCCACCCCATCCCACCCCATCCCACCCCATCCCACCCCATCCCACCCCATCCCACCCCATCCCACCCCATCCCACCCCATCCCACCCCATCCCACCCCATCCCACCCCATCCCACCCCATCCCACCCCATCCCACCCCATCCCACCCCATCCCACCCCATCCCACCCCATCCCACCCCATCCCACCCCATCCCACCCCATCCCACCCCATCCCACCCCATCCCACCCCATCCCACCCCATCCCACCCCATCCCACCCCATCCCACCCCATCCCACCCCATCCCACCCCATCCCACCCCATCCCACCCCATCCCACCCCATCCCACCCCATCCCATTGTCACCATCTCAACCGATCCTCTCTGTCCTCTGACCCTCCAACCACCAAAGGTGACCCCATCCCACCCACGCCCGCTTCGCTCCCTCCCCACGTCCTCATCGCCCCATCTGCCCATCCTTTCCCCCACCTCCCCCCCCCCCCTTCCCCCCCAGGCCCTCCCTATCTTTGAAGGCTATCTGCGTGGAAGAAAGTGTTAGTTTCACTTAGGTTCATGGGGTCCTATAAGAGATGGCCACGTGGAGGGTGCTGGCTTGCATCCGCGATGGCTTGTAATGCAGCAATCTGTACTCGCATCCACAATGGGTCGAAATGCCGCCACCTATTGCTACTCACATTTACAATACACTGTACCTGGACCACAATGCCGCCACCTATTGCTACTCAAGAGTTACAATACACCGTACCTGGACCACAATGCCGCCACCTATTGCTACTCACATTTTCGATATACCGTGCCTGGCCCACAATGCAGCCACATCTTGGTACTCACATTTACAATAGACGGTGCCTGGCCCACAATGCAGCCACATCTTGGTACTCACATATACAATAGACGGTGCCTGGACCATACTGCTGCCACCTATAGTGCTACTCACATTTACAATATACCGTGACTGGACCACAATGCCGCCACCTATTGCTACTCACATGTACAATAGACCGTGCCTGGACCACAATGCCGCCACCTATATTGCTACTCACGTTTACAATAGACGGTGTCTGGACCACAATGCCGCCACCTATTGCTACTCACATTTACAATATACCGTGCCTGGACCACAATGCCGCCACATCATGTCACTAACATTTACAATGCACCGTGCCTGGACCACAATGCCGCCACCTAATGCTACTCACATCCACAATCAACCGTAGCTTCGCCGTGTTCACGTCGGCCGATAGCCGCAGGCGCGCGCTGAAGAGCAGCAGCTCTCTCGGCGTCTGTGTCTCCATCATGAGGTCGTCCTGAGTGACGTACGCGTGCATGCGCTTGAAGTCGGAGCGGACAAGCGGCTGGTTGTTGAGCAGGATGGTGCCTTCCACACGGCCAGTCGCCAGCCGGCCCGACAAGCAGTTGAGCAGCGAGGTCTTGCCACCTCCAGAGGAGCCCATGATGGCCAGCAGGTCGCCCGCACGGCAGTGGCCCGAGACGCCGCGCAGGATCTCGATGGGGGGCTGAAGGGGCCGGGGGGAGGGGGGGGGGCAGAGTGTGGGACGGTGGGGGGCCCAGATAGATGGGGGTTGCGGGGGGATGGGGGGTTAGATGGGAATCGGGGGATTGGATGGGAGGGTGGGGTGGCTGGGGTTTGGGGATGAGGGGGTGGGGGCTGATGGTGTGGTGTGTGGGTGGGGGTGGTGTGTGTGGGGGAGGAGTGTGGGCGTTGGGCGGCGCGGATAGATGGAGGTTGGGGGGTAAAGGGGGGGGGGGTATGGGAATGGGGGCTTGGATGGGTGTGGGTGAGGGGTTGCTGAGGGTGGGGGTGGGGGTGGGGTGGGGTGGAGGTAGGGGGTGGGGGTGGGGGGTGAGGGGGGGGGTTGGTTGGGGGAGGGGAAACGTGTAGGTTTGATGCCAGAATTTTGATTGCAAGGGTGGCTGCGGGAGTGGTGAGCGCCATGATATGGCAGCCATAGCAGGCCTTTTTGTGTCCTTATGTAAACAGTCTTTCTTAGTTACTGTCATCGTATATTCATTGCTGGTACTGCCTGGAAGACTGGGATTAATTCAATGCCCCGGTAATTTGCTAAGATTGTTAGTTTGTTCATGTATTCTGGAGCCTTACTTCCAAAGGAATAAACTGCTTGCGTAGTAGGAGGGGGGTTACAAGTGATGTACTGGGTAGTTGCCAACTGCAGCTGGGTAGTTGGCAGTTACGGTGCAATTTCGCATTGCTGGTCTCGGCCTCACCGGACAACCGCTATTTGCTGCCGCTGCGCATAAGTAGTACAGAAACAAGGTATTGTGCTGAACTGTTATGTTTAAACGCGCCAAAGCCTCGAAACGTAATGGCGGTCAGCAGCACTAGTAAATGAGTATGTCGGCATAATCGCATGCTTCATGAGTAAAACTGCGCGCACATACGACTTTGGGGCATGACTAGAGAATGACGTCAACAAACAATTGAGAAAATGCAAGAGGTGGAATTCTTCAACATCCTTAAATCCAATGTTCACTTCTAGCGCGCAGACCTTCGGTAGTGTTTCATATGCACGACCCACGTAAAACGTCCGGGTCATCACTCGTCATTGTTCTGAACATGCAGAAAAATTAGTGCATTAATGTCTTCTTCAACCCGCGTCTTCTTCGAATCCCTGCATACGCTTACATTTACCATATTATCGCGGGGAAAATTCCTGGCGGAAATTACGTGCCCCTCCGGCTATCGGTAGCTCATTTATTGAAAGATGGGTATGAGACCGTGAGACGTACCTTCTTGGGCGGGGTGACCGTGTATTGCAGGTCATACCAGGATAGATGGGAAGGCGCGGCATTCTCCCCATTCATACTCATGCCACCTGGAAGCTGGATGCCTTCTCTGAGCAGGTCTTCCTGCTAATTAACCAGCGGGGATCCTGCCTACGTTATATTACGCATCCTAATATTGGAGGGGGTGTAAAGCCGAGCGTCGACAACCCTGGCGTCACCGACGCATGCAGGTGTTCAGTCCCGAAAAAGCGCCTGTTTAGCGAAAAGCTCGGTAAATTTCAAAAGTTCACCGATGCAGGGATTATCATGCTCGTTTGAGTAAATTTGATTGAGAGTTAGCAGTCATGATAAGAAATCACCAGCACGTTTTGGTCGGCATGTCCCCGTGCCCCGCGTGGAATGGCGGTCTCTGCCAATCACTGACGCAAAGCCAGCCTAATCTGGCTGTTGGCAGCAGGCCAAGTGGGATCCCGCAGGACGGCATAGGAAGATTCTCCAAAGACTATTCTGTGAGGTTGCCGCGTGGGCAGTTCCACCGCGCACGGATT
This sequence comes from Mesostigma viride, assembly GCA_009746045.1. Taxonomy (NCBI): domain Eukaryota; kingdom Viridiplantae; phylum Streptophyta; class Mesostigmatophyceae; order Mesostigmatales; family Mesostigmataceae; genus Mesostigma; species Mesostigma viride. The sequence goes on from RPFO01000448.1 coordinate 1,698,671, forward strand.
TGCTGCCACATGGAATTTTCATTTTGGCTCTGCCTTGCGCTATGTCGCTGGGCAGTTTTAGGATAACAAAAAGCTGTCATGCGGCCAAATATCCCTGCCAAGGATTGCTACATGGGGTGGCATTAATGATTAAGAATTTAAATAGTCCATTTTATGATTGCGCATGAGGACATCTGGTCGCTATCTAAGCAAGCTATAAAGGTTGTCTCCCATGATATATGCAGTCTTTCAGCATACGACGTGAGGCGAGCTTTTTCAACTCCAAGGTCCCCGTACTTGCCGGCGTAAAAGTAGGCAACGACTAGTGTAAATACACGCGCGTGTAGAGGCCAAGTCACTGATTCTGTGTTCATGTCAACCGCCATGCATGCGCGAGGTGCCATTACTTGTGTAGGCCTTACTCCATTGACGGCCTGCTTTGCCTCCAAGGCAAGTAGATCCCAACCGAAGTCGGGACGGCTGTTAAAACGGCAGCGCCATAATGACTCGGCAGTTAAAATTTACCGCGTCGTTAAGAGTGAATTGGCGCACGGTGGTGCTTCTCAGGCAGGTAACGCCGAGCAGTCCTCGCGCTTGCGCCAAGTCGGCGACGTATTTTCCGCGTCGCGAGTGCGGGTAGACGACGACAAGATATGCAGGGCATTTGGGCCGGTCGCCCAAAGAGATGAAGGTGATGCGAGCTCTGCGAATAGCCGTGGATTTAAAGAGCGTGTGGCTCTGTCGACTTCTCCAGTCGAATAATCCCTACATGATCTTCTGCTCTTGCGTAAATCCGTGCACTGGGACTCCTTCCATCCAGCAGAGCTCTGATCGCTACGACCGCGGCTGCTGTAGTCATCAAGCTCGTGTGGAGCTGTATACTTGCATGTATTATTAAACTCTAGCCCCAAGGAAGTGAGAGTCACATGCAACATAATCCATACCCTGCATCACATCTGGGGGCCCACCGTGAACAGTAGCGTTCTCACCCTACTTTCTCACCCAGCTTTCTTTAAACCTTCGCCCTCAGCCAATCAACCTCTCCTGTGCGCAACAGATAGTGCATGTAAGCCTCATTGCCGGGTTCCAAGCCATGGGCCCCAAGCGGGCTCCATGCCATGTGGGCGCGGGCATGTCAACAACCTTTGTTTGACGCTGGGAAAACAGTGGTATAGCGAGGACGTCCTGTGCCTTGCATGCTGCTCCTCATGGGCTAGTGTGGGCACCGCGAATGTCCCCTGACTTCAACAGTGAGACGTCCGTGAAAATATGATGTTCATGTAACTACCTTTTTGTCTTCTGTGACTTTTCAAGTAATTGGCCCCTCTCTGCCCATGCTCCCCCTCACTGTGACCATCCCCCCCAACCACCCATGCACCTTCAGGCATCGGCCGGTTACTTGCTCTGGATGAGTTCTTCAGCAGCCCCGGCCCTGGCCTCTCGCTGACAGCTGACATTCCCGAGAGTGTGGTCTACTTTTTGCAACCGGCAAACGATGTGGAGAGCCCCCTAGACACCCCCTCTCAGGGCCACGGCATCCAGCTTCACCTGAGGTCACAGTTTGCATCCCAGGCGGGAGCCGCCCCTCCCATCCCTGGCATCGTGCACGTGCGCAGCCGGGGCGACGTCCCTGTTGCCACCCTGGCAGAGGGGGTCACCGTCCACGTGGTGGCGGGCGCGTGCGGGGACGTGGCCACGCGGCCCCCACTGGATGATTTTGTAAGTGGCTTTGTGAGGGAGGGCTTTTGTGAGGTAACTTTGTGAGCTATATTGTCAGTATGTTTGTGAGCGGGCCAGGATGGTAATTCACGCTAGCATGTGCCACATTGGCAGCAGCAACCTTTTCTTGGAGAGCGGGGTGGCCACTTTGTATTTTGAATTGGACGAAGGAAGCCACCCAAGCGGTCAAATGGCAAGATACGCTTTAGTGGCAAATGGTACCACTTGCTGGAACCCTGTTTGGCACATTCCTTGGTGACCCCCATGTGCGGGAGCCATGGCCATGAGTGTGGCCATATCACTAGGGTGCATGCAAACCATCGACGGTAAACCCTAGAGCCCCCACCCTAAACCCAGGACATGGTACCTGTTTTTGCACCACTTTGCCCCCTGGCGGTTATTTCCAGTGTGTCAGTAACTAACTCGTACGATGTCACGTCTGCTTGCGGTGGTCACGGAAAAAGAGTAAATCATGCAAGCACAGGCACGTCCATGCACAGATACGCTTTCATGCCCAAATACACAAGCAAGGAAAGGGATTTCACGTTACTAGTTGGGACTAGAGAAACTGCTACTGGAAGGTCAACCAAGGTCAACCATGCAGCTTCCGCGGTCTAAAAACGGCCTACTTGAGGCGCTCCAATTGCCGCTACAGAGGTGACGGCTGACGTGTGCGTTTTGCCCCCCTGCTTGCCCCCCTGTGGGTGCTGGGTCCCAGGTCTTCTTTGACGTCAAGGCAGGGGCGAGCAAGGATTTCTGCGTCCCGCTGCCGGCTTCCTACACGGCCGCCGTCTACGTCCTACAGGTCAGTCTAAGCGGATGTACTTATGCACGAGAGACTGCTAGATGTGCCAGCCCTTAGCCCTAGTGATTCAGTTCCTTGCTAGCTCCAGCGCTAACGTTATACCTGCTACATGCGGCGCCATCTCGTGGCAAAGGGAGACAGAAGGCTGCGCGGGTGCTGGTTGCGCAAACACCTGTGCGCGATGCTGTGTTGTTGGTGCAGTTTGATGGCTGATTCTTAGATGCGTGCATGCAGCCCAGAGGGGATAATCAAGTGTCATTAGAATGGAGAAATGCAGCAGGAGTGGGGGCGGGGTAACGTGACACGTGTGCTAATAGAATTATTTGCCCACTGCGGGGACAGGGGGTGCCGCTGTATGGGATAGAGCTGCTGCCCAGATGATCCCAAACTGTGTGGCATCTCTAGTTCAGGTTAAGGAGAAGTTGCGAGCCGGGGCCTTTACCCGATGCAGTCTTTTTTTGAGAATAATGGTACTCTGTGGTTTGAGCCGAGGGCTAACTTAGAGTTTAAGGAGAATTTTTTTTTGGCAGCACGTGTTCATTATTCTGGGATCATAGACAAGTCGACCTCGCCATTCATACAATGCTTCCGTTGAGTTTTACCTCTATCTCCTGTGCTTTCTTACTGTCCCGATCTGGCCCACCAGGGTGTTGGCATATTTGGTCCCAAGGGCGGCAGGGTGTCCTATGAGAATGAGGGCCACTTGGTGATGCTCCCTGGGGACCTTTCAGCGAGCCGGCTGGACACGTCCCTGCTCCAGATACGAACACACCCATGCGATGGTTTGAGGTGCATTATTGTAGCAGCTGAGGGAGACGTGCTCCCCCTCCGGGGCAACTCCATACTTCCAAGCTTACCATGAGGGGTCCCCTTAATATGGCCACCATGTGTCAAAGAAAGCACAGTCAATGTAAACATGCCTGTGCTGGCCATGCACTGGAGCCGCAAATTGAAGTTGCATTTATGGCCAGTGCAGTTTTGTAATAATTTGCTGACAGGGACAACCTGCACAAGATGGTAGGTTGCCTTTTGCTCTAAGCCATTTTATTTTATGAATCAATGACATGGCACGCGTCATTTCATGATCGATGATGACGGCATTTACTACAGAGATCGATAACTGACATGTAACTGAAATTATCAAAGAGACGACCAGTGCAGGCCAGAAATCTGGAAGGATCCGGACCATGACCGATAGCTTGAGTCATGCACGCTAATTAATCAATTAGTTAATGTGTCATGTGGGCCGGTGCCAACACAGATCGAGTAAATTAGGAACCTTCTAGCCCCTAGGTATACACATGCAATGAGAAGGAGCTGGATCGAGGGCGCCCTAGCTTCTCTCACTGCCATGCACAATTAAGTGGGCAGGCCACAGAGTACGCGCTCTCTCCACAGCAGGGTGCGGCCGGGGCACAACACTGTGGGTGCAATCGTACAACCATGCAGCTAGCTCAGTAGTACGCCACCATAATAGGTAGGCTGCATGACACATATAGCTTATTAATTAGGTGAGGTGGGCTCAAGACGTTGGCTAGCTAAGGCGCAAGCAAATGGCCACATGATGAGCCATGGCTGATCGAATGCCGTCCATATAACGTAATACATGCCCGACAATCTAAACGTACAGCTAGACTGCTCAGTAAGTGACTATGCTGAGCTAGCTAACATGCTTTATGCCAAGACGTGCTATAATTAATGCCTAAGAGTTCTGTCCCATTCCAATTGCCCCCATCTAGGCAACTAGAGTTGCTTTGTCCTGGGCGAGCCCGGGGAGGCTTCGAACGACAGTTTGTTGTTTACGTATGATTTAGGCCCCCGCCGGGTGCCAGTACACTTGGGGCTTCCATGCGGGGCTGGGCTTGTGGCGCAGATTATGTCGGGCCACTGGTCGCGGCATTGCTGCTGCTGGGCTGGCCGGGCGTCAGAGGCATCGTCAAGCGACTAGGGAAGGTGCGCCAGCTTCTTGCGGCGAGATCTAGAGGAACTGAAGTCGGGCTGTGCTGTCGCTGAACTAGCTGTGAGGACCACAGTCTTGCATGTTGAGGGGGCCCAGCCTTGTCCCGTGGATCAGTGCCGGGCGCAAGCGGTAGGCGCCCTAGCAGTGTCGCACCCAACGGCAGCTCCATGCGCGCGCGCCAAGCTAGAGCAGTGGTTTGTGAGCTCGTCAACAATTAGAGAGTCTGGGGTTGATCTCCCCCGGCTGCTTGTCGAAGCGCCTGAGGATGACCTGGCAGCGGCGGCGGTCGCGGTCAGCAGCCTAGGCGGCCCGTGTCTTGCAGCTCCTGCTTGTTACTAGCTTGGTGGTAATGGTGCATGGCGGACTGGCGGTTATAGAGGTTGCCTGGCAGCCTCTTGAGCAGGTCCGCCCATGATGCGCGAGTCGAGGGGTCATCGCTCAGACTGGCCCAACGTATCGGCGGGTTGGGTGGCGATGGCCGGTGGCCTGGTTCGCTCGGCGATCTCAGGGACGAGCGCGTGGCCAGGGCCGGCGTCTACTGGCCTTGGCCGGACGTAGCAAGTGCATGCCTCCAGATTCACGATGCCTTGCCGCCAACTTTGCCTTCCACCAGGTTAAGGCAGGCCGTCACAGCGGCAGCAGCCTCGGAAACAGTGGGCGGGAATTAATGTTCTCTTGCGTGGTGGTAAACTGGGGCAGCTCTGGAGCTTGTGTGCGACTTTGGCTTCAATGTTGTTGACTATACTTGGCGGTATGTGATGGTGTTGCATGAGCGGGCCGTCAGACGCACATGCAGTCAAGGCAGCCTGCGAGCTGCCCAGCGCAATTGGCGCCAGGTGCTCCTCCACTGCATGCAGCTCCTGAGATGACCAGTGTCCGGGCTGGGGATGATGGCGCCGGCGCTCTTGGAGAAGTCCGAGCCTACCCGTCGGCTGGCAAGCAGGTGAAGCTTGAGGCCGCCCCCGAGACTCGCCTCGCGGATGTCCGGGTCGTCGCAGTGCAGGTAGCTGCGCATTGGATGGTATATAGCCCACAAATCAGTACTCTAGCTACGGGCGGTTAAGCTAAAGCAGTGCATATATATATTAAAAATATAATTACTTACAGCAGAGTGAAATCACTCAAACCAAAGCAAACGCCCAGCTATATATATGGCTCGATCCCAGTTGGGCCAGTCAAGTCGATATCTTGTCGCCGCGGCAGATGAATCTCGCGAGATCAAGCTAAGTGCCTGAGAACCTCGCCACTTACCTTGACATTCTTTGGTGAGCATACAGATAAATGCTCTGTAGAGCATTTAATAATAAGGATGCAACCCCCCTGGTTGCAAGCTAGCGCCACATCCGAGTCACGGCGGAAGTCCTTCCCATTGGTTATTATGGGCAGTGCGCGGTTCCTTTGCCGCTGCATGGCAACTAGCTTGGTGCGGAGCATTTCGTCGAGTTGTGAGGTAAACAGGGTGCCTAGGCTGGAGGATAGCTGGGATCAGCGCGAGAGCGTTTGCAGGAGTTGCGGTTGACCTGTTGTGCATGTAGCCGGAAATTTAGACTATTTGTTTGTCGAGGCTGCATGCGTTTGCCGCTTGTGGTGGCATCGTCATGTGCAATATTGCGCTATAGCCATAGCTGATTATACTGGCGGATGCGTCTTGGGGCATCCAGTAAACCACCGCTGCCGCGCCTGCTCGACGGGACGGAGGTCCCGTTCCGCGACCGCTTCAAGCTGTTGGGGAGCTGGCTTCCTGACACCGCCGACGATGTGGACACCCGCATCGGCCTTGCCTGGGCCAAGCTCCGTTCGCTCACACCCTACTGGCGCTCGAAGGGCCTGGACGGGCACCGCAAGCGCATGCTCTTCAAGGTCCTCGTCCTCACGGTGCTCACGTATGGCGCCGAGGCGTGGACCCTCCCACCCAAACTGGCAGCTCGGCTCGACGGCACAGTTTACAGGATGCTCCGGCAGGTCCTTAATGTAGGTTTTTCCGAGCGTCCGTCATCAGAGTCTCTGTATCATGGCATGCCTCGTGTTTCGGACGAGATTAGGCAGCGTAGGATAGCATTTGTAGGACACCTTGCCCGCACCAGCCAGGTCGACACCACCCTTGGTCTGGCTGGCCCCCAGCGGCTTGGACAGCCAGGGCGGCACATTCTGACCTGGCCTGGCCCCAAGGACATTCCCAAAAGGGTAGGGAAACCTGTCACCAACTACGTTCAGATGTTGCTGGACGACCTAGTGGTCCCAGCCCAGTTTGAGCACCGCATCCACTCTCTCTCCCGTCTTTGGACTGCCATGCATGCAGGACAAGACGCGGTGGAAGAAGATTGTCAAGGCGCACACGCCCGACCCTGTGGGCAAGCCACCTCCCCCCAAGCGGAGGAGGCGTTTTGATGAGTAGTGTAGTTAGGATTTTCTAGATAGAGTTAGGATAGTTCGATCACGCGGCTTCCTCCACCCCATCCATCATGAAACATGTGCTACATGACCTCCCCACGGAGGCATGTTATAATTTAATTTAATTTAATTTAATTTTAAAATTTTTAATGCGTCTTGAAAAGACGCATCGGATGCAAGTACTGTAGTCCGACTAAATTTCCGATGCAATTCAGTCGGATTTATATGTGCAGGGAAGAAGCCGGTATTCTGGAGGGGGGCGGTCATCTAAGTCGACCACAAGCCCTGGTGGCAGGCGCCCCCTCATGCCCCAGCCACCCCAGCACCTAGCCTATGAGGGGGATAGCGCCCCAGCCTATAGGGGGATATAACAGTAGTGTAGAATATATTAGTTAAGGCTTAGCCAACGTGGCTCACACCCATGATCGGATGTCACGCATGTATGCCTATGATGGAACCAGGGTTGGGCGTGAAGGGGGTCAGGGAGCCGTCATTGACGTAACGTAAACTCGTAAAATGGAAAAAAGGGTGACGTAAAACGAAAAATTCACGTGATTGAAGGTTTACGTGCGTAACGTAAAGACGTAACGTAACTTAGTAGTGAAAAGATGTAAAAAAGTAGAAATGCACAAATTAAAGCTCATGCAATTTAAGCTCACGATTTCCCACCATATTTCCATGGCAAAAAGCCAAAAACTAGACACTGTTGTCCGTGCACCACCTGGCCGGTGCCGCGCTGGCGCGATAATTAGGCCTACAAGAGCTCACCAGAGCCCCTTCATCTTGCAACTATCTGCCGACCTTCCCACACGGGCTTATATTACGTCTACTTTACGTTACGTTTTTACGCGTAAAATGACGTAGAAAGGCAACGCAAACTGACGACGTACGTGAAGGCATTACATGCCCATTTTGCCACCTAAAGCGTAACGTAAAGTTCACGCGTTTACAATTACGTCGACGTAATTACGTGTTCACGTAACGTAAACCCTTTTATGCCCAACCCTGGATGGGACCCACACCACATTACACATTAGCTTTAGAGTATTTAGTCATGCTTTGCACATGCAGAGAGTTACTCTCTGCTGAGATGTCATGCCCTAGCTCTTGCCTAGCCACAATCATCTTCCACCGCATGTCCGCACCTTAGCTGCTGGAATACATGGAGGTGCAGGTGTACCTTGTGCACCCAGAGTAGGTGGCTGTTTACATTCCCCACCTGCAGACCTGTTGTAGCCCAGAATGCATTAAATACCATAGGCCCCCTTCTCAGGGCCATGTGTTACTTATACTCCCAACGGAGTTATGGTCTTAATAAATCACATACACGTATGATTGTGCCACATGCATGATCCTGTAACTGCATGCTAGACTTGGCCACCGGCATGCGACGTAATACTACATGCCTACCAAATATGCATGCATGCTGCACCCCGGCCTGCGATGCACATAAATGCACTATTGCCACTTCATAAATGATTGATATAGAAAATTGGCTAGGCAATCCGTTAGCCAGTGCAGCATAGATAGTGTGCTTCGCCACAGAACCATCTCACATGTATCTACTGGCCATTGTCACAACTTGCTGCGGTGCAATACATGTGAGGGCAGATCTCCTGTGGTCCTTAGTGGCCGCATGTCTCTTGGCAGCAGGCCAGACTCATTGAGGAACTTCCCAAACCGAGACCCAGGTTCACCAGCATCTCTGCTCTCGTGCCGAGGCGGCGGCGCATGCTGGGTCAGTGTCCAGGCGGCAGACACAGAGGGAGATGCCTCGTCCAGGTGGCGGAGAATGCTCACATCGCGACAGCCTGTGGCCATGGCGTGAGTACGAGCCAACAAAGATACACTTCAATAAATGTCAGCCCTATTCATATCAAAAAGGTCAAAGCACTTTTTCTCTCGATACCCTAATCGAAACTGCTGCTGGCGCAATACAAGTGACCTCATGGTCCATGCCGCAGATGGGAAAGTTATTGAAGTTGCAGCCATTATTGAAGTTACAAACCGCAAGACTGGACAGGGCTACGCTTCTTGAGGGTCGGACCCCTGAGAACTTGGGGTGACTTTCCAATAAAATAAGATGGCTGCCTTTGTTATAGCAAGACCCCGTGGAGAAAATAAATAGATAAACACTATAAATAAACAAATTAATAAATTAATAAACAAAACTACTGTAGTACCAGTATACTAAATAATAGCAAAACGCCAGGGAGATACATGGGGCAGATGCCACATGCATGGAGGCTACATGGAGAGATGCCACTCACCCCCAGGTCTGGCACGTTTCCCCTCCCCCCGCCTGCAACCAACCGCTTGAGAAGTCCCAGCTCCCAGCAAGACCCGCTGGCCCTTCCCCTCCCCCCCCTTGCCCCTTCCCTTGGGGCAGTGCCTGACATGTAATTCCCACCGACTTGACACTACTTGTCAAGCAAAGTATATCATCGAAAGGGGGTAGACTATTGCCTTTCGTTTTGGCAGAAAAGGGGCAGCAGGGTGGGACAAGAGTAATATGTGCCACAGCGAAGGAGCATGGTAAGGCTGTCGCGGAAAAGTACGCCCAGGCCAGACCACGCACTGGAGCCTCGCAAAGATAGTTTCCGCTTGCAATCGGTACCAGAGAAAGAACATGTGGCATGCTGCAGACAATGGAGTTTCAAGGATTCCTTGAACAATCACATGCGTGCCAAGGCAGCCGGAAAAACAAGTCACCAATAAAATGCGTAGTTTGTTTTGATAACAGACACACATGCCCGATAGCATCCGGTAATGACAGGCAAAAGCGCAGGGGGTGGGTACGCGGGGAAGAATAAAGCATGGTATAAGCACGGTATAAGAACGGCACAAGCGCGGAGGAGGAACGGTGGAAGCATGGTAGATGCAGTTGATCTAGATCACGTGCATTGGTGAAAGTGAGGGCGCGATGACCTTTTCAATATCACACTTTGGTCCAACATACCGTCTTCCAGAAAGCGGCGGACAGGCTGCAGCATGGCGGCAGGGATGCTGAAGTTGATGGTAGGGATCACCACCCCAGAGCTGTGGGATGCATTGCTGAGGTGTCACCATGGAAGGAATGCATCCCACAGGAATCGGGCATCCCACAGCATGGAAGGCATCCGGGCGTGAAGGGTGGGGGCAGGCACAGGGGAATAATGGTATAGCAGATGCAGTTGTGCATGTCAGCCAAGTGTCGTGGTTAAACGGTCACGCTATAGTTAGTCCTGGTCACAACACGGCGCCTTTGTGCACAGCTACTATTACTGCCAACACTTTGGTGAAATAGCAACATATTAGTATGCGAGCCATTAAACCAGCTAGGCACAGTCATTCACGCGCCATCCCAGAAACTAGGTGCAGTCAGATGCTAGGCACTGCGGCTTTGCGAGGCAACCCCCTTACGACTTCGCAAGGCAAGGGGGCTTGGCTTGCGATAGTGTTGCAGGCCATGCGAGCAAGGGCACACAATCACCTCGTGACGAGCGACAGCAGCGTGCCGTCCTCACGAAGGACCACGCCCCCAGAGCCGCCCGCGTGCACCACCGCTGACGTCATCACCAGCGCCGCCACTTGTGGGGGATGGTAGGTGGCCACCTGCACCCGCACCCCCTGGTCCCTGGGCCCACGGTGCTGGCGAGAACCTGAACCCGTGGCATCCACCTGCACATACCGCAGTGCCTCTGCGGGCACATTGCCACTACCCCCACCCAGCAGTGCTCCAGTTCTCCCTTTGCTGGCGCTCGCATGCACACCATGCAATCGCCTGGGAGGCCCACCCATGACCGCGTGTGACAGAGCCACGTCTTGCGGCGCTGTCCTCATACCCCGCGGTCCCCTTGCCGCATCGTCCGGCTCCCTCCCCATGTCCTGCGGCTCTCTGACCTCTCTCCCTCGAAATGAAGGAGCCGAGAAGGGCGACAAGGGAGCAGCGGGCCCCCGTGAAGGCGTCGGCGCGCACGTGGATGCCCGCGCAGGCACAGGAGCCCATGATGACGAGCGTGGTGATGTCAGTGTGCGTGTCGGCATCAGTGTGCGTGACGGCGCACACGGTGCCTGTCCCACGTCCACAAACTGGACGCTGGAGACCACCCCTGATGTGACCATGGGGCCCCCACTGCGGGCAAATGGACCCAGGAGTGCGTAGCCCACCACGGTGACCGGCTCCCCCCGGACAGGGTCAGGGATGCCAGCAGCAGCAGCACCCCCACCACTACCGTCATCATCATCTTCATGAAAGAGGGGCGCGCCAGTATTAATATTATCGGCAAAGGGACCACCGTTGCTATTGCACGGACCGCCCGGGGCATCCTGGAAATGATGATGGCCATGTCGATGGTGGCAGCCTTCACATCGTGGGGATGCCGGCATCTGCGGCGCGACAGAGGCACCTCCGTCGCTCCTGTCATCCACCACAAGGCAGATGCCGGCATGCCCACCTGTGTGTCTCTCCATGCGTGCAGCACACTGCCTCGGATCACCATAGAACACGCCCTGCCTCGGATCATCACCGATTAAATCACCATAGAGCATACCGCAACCACTCCCTTCGTGGCCCCACCGGATGGGGACCAGCTCGATACCCCGCGCCCGGATGCCAGTGCTACTGTTAGCATTACCCTGAGCATTACCACCCTCGCCACCATCCCTGGCAGCGCTACCATGCCTCCAAGCTCCTGACCCACTGTCTGCTGGCAACGCCGCCTCCATCGCGGGCACTCCCCGGTGCCCTCCACCTCGGCCGCTGCCCTCCCTGTAGCCCTCAACCCTGGTGTCTACAAGCCCTGAGCAGGGACGGGCGTCAGTGTCCACACATATTCTCGGTGCAAAGCTCTCGCTCGCATGTCCACCCTCCCCACTACCAGCCGCACAGCCTAGGCTTTGCGATGGCCACACTTCAGGGCCCGATGAGGTTGGATTCAATAGCTGTAGGGAGCTCCTGCCTCTGCTCCTGCTGCTGCTGTTGTTGCTGCTGCCGCTGTTGTTATTGCTGCTGCTACTGCTGCTGCCGCTACCAGCCTCCACCGGCGGGCGCCAGCTGGCGCACGGAACCAGCCGCAGCACCGCCACGTCCAGCACGCCGCGGCTCACGTAGATGACCTCGGCAGGGACCCAGACGTCCCGCCCGGCATCCGTCACGCTGTCAGCCCAGGGGGATGGGGGGGGCACATTGTCCCCCGGGCTGTTAGGAAAGCCGGATGACGGCACAGCATCAGACGTTGCTGCTGTCGGCATCGTCGGTGGCAGGGCTAAGCGGACCCGGAAAGACGGCGGTTGCCTTGAGGGAGGCCCGACACTGCCGCTGCCCCCAGCGCCCATGCAACCATGGCCCCCCAAGAAGTGAGCTCCCGTGCACGTCGGCAAGGGGGCCGCGCCACTGTCCGTGAAGCCATGCTTGTCCGCACCTGCATGGGCATAATCCCACAAGGTCCTCCCCTTGGTTTCCGCTGCCCCCCGCTCCCACGACCGCCCCAGGGCCACATCGGTGCGCGATCGCCCAAGGGTCCCTGGGCCGGGGTCATCCCTGCCGGTCGCCACCTGTGCGGTCCGTAGCGGGGCACCTGGCGGCCTTGGGGGCGCGCTCGACGCGACCACATGCGCGTTGGTGAGGATGTGGCCGTCGCGGGAGATGACGACACCTGTCGCCCACGTCCCCGATGGCCCCACAACCATCACAACGGAGCGAAGTGCGGAGGCCAGCGTGACCGCGCGATGATGGCTGGTGAGCCTGCGATCGTGCTCGTTCCAGTCAGGACCGATGCACTGCCCGCCGGAACGTTCATCGCACCTTGAAGTGCATTGGTCAAGGATGTTCGGGGACACGGTCCCCCCCGGTCCCCAACTGTACGTGGTGGTGTCCTGCTGATGCGGCCCGGGCAGCAAGGGGCGCCCTGGAGTAGCATGCGGATGCGGCCGCTGCGAGGAGCATGCTGAATGGCTGCACTGGATTTCTGGATGGTTTCGCCGTGCCTCGCTCGGTGTGCACGCAGTGGTGACCCCAGTAGGCCTTCCGGCGTCAGCCATCGCGGTGGTGACAGCAAGGCGGCCGCCTCTCTCACAGCTAGCCATGGCCCCCCTCGCGTCTCTGGTTGCTCTCATACTGCTGCTGCTGCTGCTGCTGCTGCTGCTGCTGCTGCTGCTGCTGCTGTCATGGTTTCCGAACGTGCTGTGGTTGCAAGGGCCGCCACTAGGCTTCTCAAACGGGCCGGTTCCCACAGCTCCCCTGACATCATATGCATGACAGGGAACATGACCCATGGCCACGTCGGGCGGGCCTCGTTCTCTGGATGTTTGCCTTTCTGGTGAACAACAAGCACCTGAGTCAGGCCATGGCACTCGGGTGACATGAGCAGGAGGATCTTGACAGTGTTCGATTTGATACCCTTGGGGTGGTGCTGTGAGCCATGGGCCTGGCGAGCCGAGCGCTGATGCTGACACAGCGGCTGCTGTCTGGACTTGAATGCTGCCAGATGCACCTCCCACGTCAAGGGACGGCAAAGACCGCTGCTCCAGCGCGTTCCAGGTGGTGGCGGCGTCTCCGTTGGACGAGACAGTAGACGGTACAACGGACAATGCACTGGATGATGATGACAAACCAGATGTCGATGCCGCAGAGCCCATGAGGGACGGAGGCGAGGAGAGTCGCATTGATGTGGAAAGCTGCTTGGCTCGCTCGAGACGTGGGGCGCTCGTGTTGTCGCGAGCGGTGAAGAAAGCTGAGAGGCAGGCAGCGAGCAGGGGCGCAGGGAGTGCCAGCTGTCGCCGTGCCAAGGGGGCACCCAAGAGTGTGCAGCGGGGATAAAGGGGTAAAGTAGGGGTTAGATCGGGTTTCCTTAGGTGGATGATAGGGTTGTACGGGATGGCGTGAGCAGGGGAAGATCATGTGATCGAGAGGGGAGGCGAGCAGGGGGCCAAGGATGGTGCGAGGAAGTGGGCAAGGAGCGGGCCAAGGAATGCAGCCAAGAGTTTGCTAGCAGTGCCCGTGAAGTCTCTTAATGAAGGTCGAGCCATGGTGGCCTTGCTGGAAACACAGATTCATGATTCACTGGGTGCAATCGGAAGTGTCAACATGGAGGGCATGCAGCAGCAGCTGTTTGCAATGGAACGTCGCCGGATGCAATCAGCCCCCATACACGTATTCATAAACATATGCTGCTACGTGGGGCAGTAGACTACACCACCACGTGATTACCAATCATGTGGTTGGCTTCTGCCATTGCTATGGCAATGTCTGTATCATGACTGAAAGGTCATGGAGGCCAGCCACGACGTCGCAGTACCAGATCTCCCGTCTGCACTCTTCCCGCGAACAAGAAAGGTGCACGTAGGTAGGTGGCAGCAACGGTGAAGTAACAAATGCCCTGGGACCAAGGAAAGGATCACGGCACTTTCCGTTCCCAACTTACCGGATGCTAGCATAAAGCCAGTGTCCCGTGCCATCGCAACTGTCTCATGCCCTCCCCTTGAAACTGCGCGTAGAAAGGCGGTGGGGAGATCAAAAGTGACTAATCCTGCCTATTAGCCCATCACTACATAGCATACTGGTTTATAAAGCTTGCATGATAACATTCCATGGCATATTTGGTACCAAGGACGTATATAGGCTCACCTGGATTTCTGCAGAGCCTTTCCTTTGGCGGACAGGTTGCAGCAGCAGGCCCAAGAACCGCCCGTCGGCTGCCAACACAGGGCCGCCCTCCATGCCTAAACATGAGGTACAGCCAAATTGGCAGTAAAGAGCAAATGTTTCAGGCAGGGTTGGTAGTAAGCAGAAAACGCCTGAATTGTTGGCAGCACGGTGCAACACCTGCAGTGTTCTTCCTCGTCAACACAAATCAGTAGGCTGCGTCTGCGAGAAGTGGCCCCAAAGAGACTCTACTAATCTGCAAGCACCCTGCAACCCACCTGGGAGACACCTGGCGTCGAGGAAGAGGAGCGCAGGCGATGTGCTGGCAGCTGCGCGCCAGGTATTCGATACCACGCCCGTGACCAGGCTGTAGCAATCGAGCATGTGAAGTGGGGGGAAAGAGGGAGCCAGTGGATTTTGAATCGGCCGGTGTGACACTCCGCCCGACGCAGGAATGTGATGGCCATGAAGGATGTTGACTGAAATGATAGTACTATGTAGTAGATGTGTCCGAGCTAGCTAGTGCATTCTAGATCCCAACGCACATTATATCCATAGGAAATAGGAATAGCCGTCTGCAGCAAGCTTGTATGGGTGTATGGTCAGAATTGGGTGCAAACAGGGTTAGCAAGGCAACAGCAACGGTTGGTAAACTGCTGTAATATTCACAAACGCAGGTGACAAATAGTAGGAACGTAAAATATTTTAGCAATGATGGTCAAAATGGTAACAGCTGTCCACAACAACTACTGGTCAAATGGTAACAACTGGGGAGAAAAAAATCATTACATAGCACGCCATGATTGAGGAAAGATGGGAAGAAATAGAAAGCACATTAGGATGGAACCAAGAGCAGCAAAGTCACTACCAAGGCCAGGAAGATGAGGCAGGCATCACCAGATGCTCAAGCTTGTTAAGCAGAATCTCTGCACCATGCTAACGAAAGAACCCACCTATACCCCACCTTCACCAGAGCAACAAAGATGTGCATGCCAGGCCATAACCTGCCAGCCCAGGGCTGGAACTGATGGGGCGGCCCCTTTAAACAAGGGGTCGCCCTGGCAACATTTTAGGCCATTCCCCTGTCAAAAGCGTGCTCACCAGCATGTACTCACCAGTTATGGAAATGTCGTGGTGACAGCACACCGAAGGGCGAGCCCGCGATAAGAACCGGCGTGCCGACATGGGTAGGGGTCTCCAGGGTGCCACGTGGGAGTATGTGAGGCAGTCTAGACAAGGTGGCCAGCTCATCCGGCTGATATTCCCCAGATTCCATCCCCGCCCAAGCAGACAAGCAGGATGGAAGGACACGGAAACGAACGGGGCAACCCCAGCAGTGAGAGACAAGCTGTAAGTGGCGCTGGTGGAATAAGGAACACGAACAACCCCAGGACGGGTGAGACAAAAGAAAAAGGCTTACACAGATTGTGTAGCCGCGTGCCTCCGTCCAGAACGACCGGGCACCATCAAAAGTGCTCCGCAGCGGTGTGAACGACGCAACAAGACAAGAAGGGGACCTGGTGGGAGTCAACAGCAACTACTCACAGACACCGCAGGCCACATGGTGGACAATCCACGCCATAACAGCCCAATTATCAACCCTTCGCTCAAGTACGAGCAACAATCACATACCGCGAGCTTCACGCCGAATATGGCCAGCATGCTGGTTACTGGCGGCCGCGCTGACAATGCCGGCAGTGGGTACAGCCCCGCGGGTACAGCTGCCACTGATGCCGGGGGCAGGTGGCTCATGTCCCGCTGCTGCTGCTGCTGGGGCAGGGCCTCAACCAGGAGAGATGGCGGCTGCGTGGATTCCTCCAATCCAGCAGAGACCGAGCGCCTGATAACCACATCTGCC
Organism: Mesostigma viride; assembly: GCA_009746045.1. Classification (NCBI taxonomy): domain Eukaryota; kingdom Viridiplantae; phylum Streptophyta; class Mesostigmatophyceae; order Mesostigmatales; family Mesostigmataceae; genus Mesostigma; species Mesostigma viride. The sequence continues at coordinate 1,715,007 of RPFO01000448.1, forward strand.
GCGGATGCCTCATCGACCCACAAGGCTCCATTCTGTCTCCCCCAATGTAGGTCTCTCAACTCCCCCTCTTTAAGGGGTACATGGGGATGACTCGTGGAGTGAGCTCGTATCAGCCCGCAAGCTTGGGCTCGCAGAGGCAAACACTCGTCAAAAGCTGCAGTACTCCATGCTTTTAAGGGCCCATCGCTGGCTGGAACTCGCCCATCAGGGAAATGCCCACCAGAGGAAGCGTCCCCTTGCCCACTGCTCGTAATTCCGATTGCAACATGGGATGGCGCGCCGGTGGCGCCGCCATGGGCGAACGTCCCCAGGCGCGCCGATGGCTGCGCGGCGGAGGGTGTCAACGCCCATCCCTGGACCCAGCCACCCCCTTGTGCAAGGATGGACTCAAGGGCGGTGCTCGCCTCGGGGCAGTCCAGCTGCGACAGGACACAAGGGGGCACATGGCCATGAACTTATTATTTGGTAAGCAAGCTGTATGATCAGCAAGCGGTCACTGTACGGTCACTTTCCGGGCAGCGTCGTGACGAGAGGTGGCATCGGATGCAAGATGAGCAAGCCAGTTCCAACCAGTATTGGATGGCAGACATATACCTAGCAATTACACAAGATTTCGAGGAAGCAGCGGAGGACGGTGCACACATACCCCAGGAGATGGCCATTCACTACCAGGGTTTAGTGTGCTCAATATTTATTTTAAATAAACACTCGTTCTACTCTTTATTTTTTTTCATTGTTCCCTCAAGGAAAATAGGCCGACCAGGCAGCCACAGACAGCCAGGCTAGGGGGGGACGACCTGTGGATGCCGGCATGCTGGCAAAGAGTTTACGTTGGGTGACAAGCACCGCCACCAAGCTGTTAGATGGCCCGTCCTAGTGAAATGCCCACCACCACATGCTTCTCTGGCTCTCACGCACCAATCAACTTGCCGGTACAACGACACCATGACTATGCCACCTATTCCCGAAAATTCCCGATAAAGTTGTGGTCGAACCACCGCAGCGGGGAGGAGTGTTGGCCTGGCAAAGCTACCACCCATTGTGGTCCAACCACCGCAGCGGGAAGGAGTGTTGGCCTGGCAAAGCTACCACCCATTGTGGTCTAACCACCGCATCGGGGAGGAGTGTTGGCCTGGCAAAGCTACCACCCATTGTGGTCCAACCACCGCAGCGGGGAGGAGTGTTGGCCTGGCAAAGCTTCCACCCATCGTGGTCCAACCACCGCATCGGGGAGGAGTGTTGGCCTGGCAAAGCTACCACCGATCGTGGTCGAACCACCGCATCAGGGAGGAGTGTTGGCCTGGCAAAGCTTCCACCCATCGTGGTCCAACCACCGCATCGGGGAGGAGTGTTGGCCTGGCAAAGCTACCACCGATCGTGGTCGAACCACCGCATCAGGGAGGAGTGTTGGCCTGGCAATGCTACAGCCCTTTACCTACAGAAAAATATAGGAACATGTCGAGTAGAGCCGACACTAGGGAATGGGCTACTACATTAGCCCGTCCTAAGTGCAGAAACAGAACAGGCGTTCCCCAAGTCCAGAAACAAAGCAGGCTTTTCCAAGTACAGAAACAAAGCAGGCAAGGATTCCGCACACTCACCATGGAGAGAAAATCCGCGGGCCTCCGTCTGCCCTCGCTGTACGTGTTGCGGCGGAACGGGTCACCCAGGGACACCTGTACCCGCGGCCCAGGTGGGTGGAACCATAGGAGACACAGCAGCAAAGGCAGGTGATGGATTTGTGCAAGTGAACAGAGACCAAGCGCGCCTATGTGCAGTGAGCGATTGCCTGAACGTACTGTGCAGCTTGCACTAGCTCATGAACTATCTCGTTCACCCTCCTGTATCCACTTGGACCTGAAATAGGAGTAAGAAGTTCTGGTGATCACCTGCGTCTTATCATCATATTTGTGGTCCCGATTCTCCAAATTTCTGGCTTGTGCTATTCGTCTAATCATCATTGATGTCCTCTTCAGCGCGTAAGGCCCGCAGGACCTGAATGACAACTCCCATACTGGCAGAGCATGCCCCAGATCAGCAAGCCCTGCATGAGAGGATGGGCACCTGGATGTGCCAGCTGGCACCTGAGTACATCATCCTAAAGGCATGGGCATGTCTCTATGAAACAGAGCATGGTCAGGAAGAATGTAGCTGATGCCATGGCAGGCAGCGCGTGGGGGTACACACAGTTGAGGCTGCACAAAGAAACGAAAATTCACTTCCCTCGTGCTTTGTGGCAAAAAACTTTTCACTCCACACAAATATGATGTCAATAACAATGCTGATCATGATAAGAATAATGCTGATATGATTGCAATATTAACTTTAGGAGCACTGGAGACCCGACGAGCGGGTGTCCGGCGACTCGATGCCGGTTAATAATGACAATATTAACAACAATAATGATGATAACGACAATAATAGAGATATCAATAATAATGATAATAATAAAAATAACAGGACTGGAGACCTGACGTTGACGAAAAAATCGGGAGGTAATTTGCTCACCGTGACGTCAACGCTGGTCCCTGGCAGGAGCGCGTACGATGGTCCAAGCGTGCGCGCGGCCACTCTGGGAGTGTCACCCTGGAGCAGGCAGATAGGCACGTGGCACGACCCGGAGCCACCCCCCCAACGCAAGCATCGTTGAGAGCAGGCAAACTGAGAATGTGTGCATGAGATGATACTGAGGTGTTTTAAAAATGTACAAGGCGGTAGCACGACAGACATGCATCAACCGGCCTGCTCGACTGTCCCAACGTCTGGCCGTCTGCAGGAAGGGTAGGGGAGAGGGCGGGCGGGCGGGGCGGGCGGGCGGGCGGGCGGGCGGGCGCGGCGGGAGGGAGGGAGGGAGGGAGGGAGGGAGGGAGGGAGGAGGGAGGGAGGGAGGGAGGGAGGGAGGGAGGGAGGGAGGGAGGAGGGAGGGAGGGAGGGAGGGAGGGAGGGAGGGAGGGAGGGAGGGAGGGAGGGAGGGAGGGAGGAGGGAGGAGGGAGGAGGGAGGGAGGGAGGGAGGGAGGGAGGGAGGGGGAGGGAGGGAGGGAGGGAGGGAGGAGGGAGGGAGGGAGGGAGGGAGGGAGGGAGGGAGGGAGGGAGGAGGGAGGGAGGGGGAGGGAGGGAGGGAGGAGGGAGGGAGGGAGGGAGGGAGGGAGGGAGGGGGAGGGAGGGAGGGAGGGAGGGAGGGAGGGAGGGAGGGACGGAGGGAGGGAAGGAACACTCTTTGAGGCCGCTCCTAACAAAGAACTTATCTTCTGCATTAATTTATTCCACAATCAGTATCTATTCCCACACCATGAGAGACATCAGTTGACTAATATCCTGACCAATCCACCCCCTGTCCGCTGCAGCAACCAAAGGTGGAGCTTGTAACCGTTATTCACAAAAAAACGTGCTTTCTACAAACAACCGTTAGGAGTTGAAATTCAAAATATATTTATCATACACCCATATGAAGTTAAGCTCGCAATGTCTAAGTGTGACGAATCAACAAAACTATAATGATGTCGTACCGAAGTCTTTAGTGGGCTTAAGCAATATGCCTGTGAACTGATGCAAGCAAGTATGTTTTTTCACATCCAACCAGTTGTGCATGATACCTCTCCGCCAAACTTATCCCAAGTCTTTCCAAAGCAATTCCAGCGACCCATTACCTGGGCTGCAGCAGGAGGCAATTCTGAGGGCGCCGTCAAGAAGGGCAAGACAACACTTGCGGACGTGACGACGAACGCATTATACACTGATGTGTCAGCTTGTGCATGAGCTCCTTGCAGAGGGGTAAGCACCCAGGTTCCCGACGATGAAATAGCCAATTGCCCATCTCTGCAAGGGCAACAGGTTAAACTCGTAGGCGTGAGAACAATGAAGGGTAATGTCAACAAAATGCAAGCGTAAATGGTCGAATTAGGGTCTATTGCAAACACTGAAATTTCGGTTGAATGCTGATATCGGCAGCCTGTCTGTTTATTGATGTCTGACATACTACCGCCGGGGCGAAAAGTCGTGAACACGGCAGAATGACTGGAGACTTACCGATATACGTGGAAAGGTTCGGCAGCTGCCTTCGCCTGCTTTGGATCCTGTTTACGTGCAGCAGTGCAAAACAGCGTGCACAGCAGTCGGATAAAGTGTTTGCAATTGTCTGGTAGTATGTAAGTACAAACGATTTAATTCAAATGATTTTATGTTATAGAATGACCAAACTCGTATTACCGGGCCGCAAACCGTGACCATTTCTGCAATGGCGTGTCCGACCGCAACCGCCTCGGCCCATGGGTGTTCCTCAGAGCGCGTCATTGGTTCAAAGTGGGATTACTAGAGGAATCTAAAATAACACCGTATACACTGGACGAGCAGTATTGTCAAAACGAGGGTTAGATGTAGGGTAACAGTGTGAACGTATTAATCCGCGCATGAAATTAGGAAGCAATTACGTTAGGAGGCGCGCGCCTGGCCGTACACAGAATTTCATGAGGTAAGTTAGGGCCATGCCCATATAAATCGAGTGCATCCTGACGTTGTGTCTGCCTGCAGGCATGTCCTTTTCGGCATGCAAATTTTAAAACAGATAGAAACGTGACGGGGAAGCCATGCCAAATTGCCCAATAATTGCGCAATAATTAGCCAAGCGAGATGGTGACTAGGGAATTAGGGATGTTGTCGTGAGGCACGAGGTGTCTAAAACTTGCACCGCAACATGCCATCTTGGTGATCTTGCCAAGGCTGTCACGGCTAGCTACTGACAGCGTCACGCGCTCAGAAGCTCGGAGCAGTGAGCACCGAGCACCATGCTGCTGGCAGCCAGCGCCTGACAGACAGCATAACTATGTTGGTGGGGCTTACGATCGGGAGGATTAATTTTTGGAATTTTTTGCTGAGGGCACAGGAGGGCATCAGGATTCAGGAGCGCGTTCCGTGTGTGCCAACTGCCAAGACGTGACAGACCGATTGCCGATAGCTGCGAAACACGCTGGTGCGGGTGCCTGGTGGTCACTGCCTCACTGGTCACACTTTGATCCGAGTCTTATGAAAGGCTAAACGCAGGAGCGTTAAGCTATCCCCAACCGTCGCAAACGAGTGTCGAAATGTTACCGAAGTAATTGTTGCTTGGGCTGTCATAACAAGGAAGATGACACAGCTAGGTTTAGCTGAACATTTACAGAAAATGAAGTGGCAATCATGTACTACTTCTGCATGCTCCTGCGGTTAGTGTAGATCAGGTTCTTAAACCAGTAGATCTGCCGAAAATGCCGTCTTACTTGGAAGAATTCATTGAAGGTAAGTGGGATATGGCTTTTGTCCCAGCTTCCCCGATAGATTGCTGCCGTGTTAAATATCGTTAGCCCTCCCACTTTTTTGTGTCGGGGACCCGACCATGAATAATCGTCCTGCATGGTTTTCAAGTTAGACTTAACGATTTATTTCCCGATATTTTCAATGTTTCCTGGCTGCATTATGTGCGTATCCGGCTCCCCAGGGCTCTCGTCTCTCCCTCCTGACCTTCATCGCAATTTCACGCTGATGAGGGAGTTGGATGAACGCTCAAGAGGTGCGTTTTGACGGAGGTTATTGTAACTGTTTAGTAGACACGCTGCAGTGTTCGCTGCTATAGTAATTGCTATAGTAATGACACAAATAAAAGTACATGTATAATTGGCATACAGTCTCCACTAAATCCATTTCAGTCTGCAGCATGCTTGTAGCACTTTCCCTCTGTTACCCACCTAGCTATGGCGCTTGACACACAATTTAAACCTAACATAAGGCTTTGCTGCTAATTTTCTCTCTAGTATACAACATACCACAGTGCTGCTTGGGGCATATCTTCACGCGCCATTGTACAGGTCATTGATCTTTCTCAAATGCCTGTTAAACTCTTTTTTCTGCCTGAAAAGAGTGAGTTTGCTTAGAAGTCTCTAGATGTTGCCCTGGTCGCGCTCGCAAAGGCTAGGATTTGGTGAAGCCAAGAGTGACTAGCCACGACGTCCTTTCCGCTACTTGATACCCGACCTTGAGGATACCTGACCTTGAGAAAGGTGAACCACGCGCGTTACCCTGCGGTGGGGTATATATTAGAGTATAACAAGTGGCCCTTGCGGAGTCGAATATGCGGCAGGGGAAGGGGAGTTCACTCGGTACCCCACGGTCTCCACTCTTAATCCCTGAAAGTACAGCCCCACTAACAAAAATGTGTTCTTTGTGACTACTTACCCCATCACAACTGCACGGGTGGACCATGGGACCCATCCTCTCCCCCCCCCCCCCCCCCCCCCCCCGCCCCCCTCGCACATACGACCAGCCCTGCAATCACGCATTGAGGAGGCTTGCCAGCACAAGAGCGAGCGAGCTAGCGCCTACACCCGCACATCGTCCAAGGATAATGACGCCATGCAAGGGGCAGGCGGGGTCGGCGGGGCGGGCGCGGCAGGTGCCGGGCCAGGTGGCGAGGAGGGCAAGGCAGGGGGTGCCCGAGTGCAGGAGGACCAGCAGGCGTGCATGGAGATTGCCGACGAGAAGATCGCGCTCGCGGTGCAGACATATGATCTGGTGAGGACCAAAACCAGAAACAGAAATTAAATACATGACTTGAGGAATCGAGGGGGTCAGGGGTCAGTGGAATGACATGGATAGGGATCGGCATCAAGGTGCATCGAAACAGAAAGGGAAGGCGTATCATAATCAGGTGTGGAAGGGACTTGAATATTCGTGACAGTTGTAGTGATCACTAATCAGGCATCAGCCATCACGGGGGGTGGAAGGTGATAACATTGATAAAAACATAAAAGTACTCATCTGTCCCAATCGGCCGCGTCTGGTTTGCTCAGTGTTACTATGGCTTTGCTCCAAGCTGTCAACAAATGTAGGAGGGGGGCCATCCCCCCCTAAAATCGTACATGAGCGTACTCCCTGGTTTGGCCTACCGCGCCGCCCGGCGCCAGCCAAAGTGAAAAATGGCTGAGTGCGCTCTGTCAGCCAAAAGGCTGCGCCGGATTGAAAACGGCAACTTTGGGAGTGTGCTACGTGCTACGTGGTTTGTACGACACGTGGCACTTTTTGTAGCATCTCTTAGTAGAAGCTCTTAGTAAGCGATAGTATTAGCATAGTCTCCAAGTAGAAGCAGTTTAATGATGATTAAACATTTTGTACTGCAGTGCTCCGGCTTCAGGCTGGTTGTTGGTGCAACGGTGGTCTGCAACTTGCAAGAATGACGTCAAGCCGGCGGAAATTCGATGCCTATTGCCTGACGCCAGGTCCGGTGTCAGAATCAACAACAACAACCTGACGCCTGCCTGAAAGTTGATACGTCTTCCTAGAATCAACCAATACTTGGTAAGTTCTCAGCGTACAAGTATAAGTTTAAGTACAGCAGGGCCAAAGCGGACTCCTGCACTTAAAATCAAACGCCTGACCGAGCTAGCGGGATCACCAGAGCGCACTCCTTTCCTAAAACCAGGCGCCGGACCGGCGGGAGGAGTCAGCTCCTCAAAATTTTTCTTCGCGCCGCCCTAAAAATTTCAAAAATTTCGACAGGAGTACACTCCGTCGCAAAAATTTTGCCGCCGGACACATTTTATCCCGTTTTTGGAGTTAGCTCCACGTCCGAAGGTGCCGTGCCGGACACACGACTGAGTGTGCTGTTTTGGCTGGATGTCCCCCCTCCTACAAATGTGAGGTAGTGCTGCGGACTGTGATGAAGGCCATGCCTCTGCAGCCTCTGGATCTAATTGTCAGGCATGGGTTGCTTCACGGTACCCCTTGTGCTCGGTTTGGCTAGAAGTTATTCCCTTGTAATAAAGCCATGGTCAGCATCACCGCCACCGCCACTGCCTCCCCCCTTGTTAAAGTGCCGCTGCTTGCAGTTTCCGCGGGCCGCGCTGCTGGTACTCGGCCAGAAGACATCCAGGTGCATTCGCTGTGTTGCATTTGGGGCATCCAGGCCGGCCCTTTCAAATATCTCGCGGTGAAAGATCATGTAGACATTAAAAGGTGGCAATGTAGATCGGAATCGTGGTGAAAGATCATGCAGAGATGAAAAGGTGGCAATGTAGATCGGAATCGTGGTGAAAGATCATGTAGAGATTAAAAGGTGGCAATGTAGATCGGAATCGTGGTGAAACATCATGCAGAGAGCTGCTGCAGGGCTGGAAATTGGTCGACTCAACGAGGTTTGTAATTTGCTCATTTGTATATTGTCGACCCAACAAATGCCTGCCTAATGCCTGCATGTATCAATCTTATGCCCTGGCTCACATCGGACTGTGTGCGTGGCGGACGCAGGTGGACGCCCACATTCAAAAGCTTGACAAGGACCTACGCAAGTTTGAGGAGGAAATGAAGAGAGGTGAGTGTTTGCGGTCTATGCGACAAACAATGATTATATACCCCTGCGCGACCATGGTTGACATCTGGTGTGGTCGACGTGTCATGCCACCTATCTGACTTCACGAACGCATGAGTGACTGTGCCTTCACCAACCATTATTGCCGTGGAAACTGGTATTATCACTGTGCCTACAACTGATATTATAACTGTGCCTACAGCCTGTTGTACATTTAAAAAATAGTGCCATTATAAATAGCGCTGTTGGAGGCTTGCCCTTTCGGCTTGGTCTTGCTGAGAAGTTTGGGCTTTTGCCTGTTTGTGTCTTCCTTGCATCTGCTCGCCCGAGGCCTGCCACCCATGGACTTCCTTCCCCCTCCAACAGCAACGCCACTCAACCACCACCACAAACCCACGCACACCCCTTCACCACTACCACACACACACACACATGCACATACATGCCCCCAACCACCAATGCATGCACACAACACAAACGGTGCAGAGAAGCGGCGGAAAGGCGCGGCGGGGGGGACAGATGGCAGTGACGGGGGAGGCGATGGCACGCCTCGGCAAAAGTCCAAGAAGAACAAGGAAGCCGGCACGCCAAAGCGGAAAAGGTCCGCAGTGCTGACCCCCTAGCGCAACTGCCTGCTGTAGTTACCTCCTTGGCTGCCCCCTATGGTTTCCTTATTCACGCACTCTCAGAGTGCCACTTCGATTATACCAGTGATATCTCAAATTAATTAGAAACATAACTCCGTTGGGAGTACATGTAGCACATATCCCGGAGAAGGGGCATATGGCTTTTAATACATTCTGGGCTACTTCCTGCAAGAGTGGAATGTAAGCAACACTTGCTCTAGGTGCCTCAAGGGCACCGGCACCACCATGCTGTCTCGGGTTCAACCCAACTAAGGGGATCCGGGCACGGGGGAGGAAGATATCTCAAATGGTATGATGTAATATCCAGCCATAATATCAAGGAGACAACCAGCGCAGGCCATTGCAAGAAATGTGGAGAATGTGGGTTATGGCAGCTCAGCCATTATCTTATCCGCATTTGTCGAGTCATTTGGGATGATGGAGATGAATGGGGTCGTGGAGCCCATAAACATACTGTTCTTCAGTACGTGCATGCCTCCATATTAAGTACTGTTTAATCATGATGTTTGATTTTACCGTGATACTTTGCTGTTTGCACCCTTGTCCTGTCATGCTGCATGTAGGCAGCCTTGGCAACCGCGAGCTTTCCCCAGCAGCCCTCACGGCCATCTTCCCTCAGAGTACTCCTCTACATGCCTACTGGTGGCCACACAGAATGCACACTAGACGCATATGTGCTGCTGCCCCCCCCTGCCCCCCATCCCTCCCGCCATTCTTGTCTTCCGTCATCCCCTCCCCCCCAGCATCCACCGCTACGGCCATAACCCGCACACTTGATGTTGTGGGCATTGCCTTTGTGAAGTAAAGTCAATGCAAATGGTCTGGTTTGGTATCGAAATAGTCAGGCCAAACGCGTCAGCGTGTTGACCCAAGCTTACACACAAGTAGTCAGACTAGTGATTCCTTTTCTCCCAGCTCCGATCTGTGTGACCAGCAATTGTGGCACAGCGTCTCTTAGCCCAGCTGGCCAGCCTCTCACGGTCACCACACTTGTCAATCTACTCGACCATTTTCATCGACCAGCCACCTGTGACCAGACAGCAAACGCGCGAAGCATTGAAGTCATGCTTTGATAGAGAATGTCGAACCATCGTCCGATTCTTCAACAAGTTGCTTTTCCCTCCTTGGGCCCGTCGGCTTCCTGCTCTTGCATGGCTCCACATTCCTCTCACGACTGGCAAGTGGTACTGTCCAGGCATGGCACCTTCCCGCGCCTAACGGCTTCCCGACGTGGTTGAGCCCCCACAGTGTACGAGCCACTTTGCGCTGGCCAAGCAAAACGAGCACGGCTATAATATCACGGTACATTTTTTCTAGGGAAGCTAAGGTGGTGACGGCTACCCCTCTCGTTGGGGGTCGCTTGGCCCAGTTCTGGAGGGTTAGCACTCTTTGGGGAATGTTAAGATGCTATGAGGGATGCATGCATTAGCATCCCTTATCAGTGACAATTCTTTGAATTGTGTGCTGCTGGTCGGGCGGAACGTCATCGTCATGCAGGGGGTCAACCGGCCAACTCAAGGGCCTGCGCGCGGACCTGGACCTGCCGGTGGATCCCAACGAACCGACCTACTGCTACTGCAACCGGGTAGGTGGCTGGTGAACAGGGTAGGTGGCTATTAATGGTATATGCCAGTAGCAACCAGGTAGGTGGCTGGTGAATAGGGTAGGTGGCGATTAATGGTATATGCCAGTAGCAAGCAGGTAGGTGGCTGGTGAACAGGGTAGGTGGCGATTAATGGTATATGCCAGTAGCAACCAGGTAGGTGGCTGGTGAACAGGGTAGGTGGCGATTAATGGTATATGCCAGTAGCAACCAGGTAGGTGGCTGGTGAACAGGGTAGGTGGCGATTAATGGTATATGCCAGTAGCAACCAGGTAGGTGGCTGGTGAACAGGGTAGGTGGCGATTAATGGTATATGCCAGTAGCAACCAGGTAGGTGGCTGGTGAACAGGGTAGGTGGCGATTAATGGTATATGCCAGTAGCAACCAGGTAGGTGGCTGGTGAACAGGGTAGGTGGCGATTAATGGTATATGCCAGTAGCAACCAGGTAGGTGGCTGGTGAACAGGGTAGGTGGCGATTAATGGTATATGCCAGTAGCAACCAGGTAGGTGGCTGGTGAATAGGGTAGGTGGCGATTAATGGTATATGGCGATAAATGGTATATGCCGATAGCAACCAGGTATGTGGCTGTTGGATGGGATTAGGTGGTTATTAAGAGTAGGTGGCAGTTAGAACCCGGTATGTGGCTGTTGAACAGGGTTAGGTGCCTATTGGGATGAGGTGGCCAGGTGCAACTGGGTAGGTGTTTACCGCAACCGAGGAGGTGCCGCAACCGAGGAGGTGGGGGGTAGTAAATTAGAAGCCATGTTTTCAACACGTGGCATGGCCATCTTTTTTTGCATGAGTACAGCCGGTTGCCGCGGCGGACGCTCCATGGCTTGTAAATGGCAGCATCTGGCGTTTCAGAGTTGTTTTATAGGGCCAAATGCGTGAGATTTCCCGTTCTTTTAAAAACTTTGACTGCGGCGTTTGCGAAGTCATTTCCATGTAAGATGGTGACAGTGCTTTGGGCATGACTAAAGCTTTCCTCAATGTGTCGCATTCCCTCAACACGTGAAGCAGGATCTACGCCCTGTAAGCTTCTTTGGAATCGCCCCGTAAGTTTCCTTGGAAGCTTGGCACACATACCAACCTCTCTTAACAGCAATATCTTTTCGATGAACAACACTGGTTCAGGTATGGCTATATCAGGTGCCCAGCACACACACAGTCCGCTCATGCCTCTTCTTTACATGAGTGGTGCTCTCTTGAGCGTGTAATGCTGCTCATCAGTGCAGGCCCCTCTTCCCCCTCTTCCCCCTCTTCCCCCTCTTCCCCCTCTTCCCCCTCTTCCCCCTCTTCCCCCTCTTCCCCCTCTGCCTCCTCTGCCCCACCTGTGCCTCGTTTTGCTTCCTGCAGGTATACTTTGGCGAGATGATTGCCTGCGATAATCCTGATGTACGTGCGTACCACCCCTTACTCTTCAGGGCAAACAACCTCGCAAAACCACTCTTTTTCAGAGACTAAAATATGCGATGGTCGTGTTCGTGGTCTCCCCTCTGTACACTACCACGTTATCGGAAGTATAGTGCTTTACTAGTATACCCAGGCCGACTTCAACCGCGTATACCTAGGTCGACTTTGTACCCAGACCGATACCATTAATGGTCACTTCACACCATCCTGCCTTATGACCATCCTGCTTTATGGCATGCATCTCATGTAAACATGCTTGTAGTCAGGATTTGGGAATGGTGTTCGTCAGTAACCGGTTATCACCAACAGGGCGTGGTTGTGTGTAGTGATATCTTCTTTGTCATACATTATTCAGTTTTCGCATCACTTCCTGGTGTGTAAGGGGGTCGGTTTCCTAGCATCTGGACTGGCGGCTCCGTTTTCAAGTTCCCGAACGCTGTGCCCGTGCTAACTATACGTTCCATGGCCTGTTCATGTTGACATGATTGTGCTCCCTTCCAATTGCTTGCTGGACGTTTGATAAAGACTACATCTCTGCACGCCTTTGTAGCATGGTGTTGTCGCTTTGACCAGTTACCTTGAGGCTGCTCTCAACCTGTGCGTTCCCACCTAAATCAATGAGCCAACCTATACTTCCACTGTGATGTGTGTGTACCTGTATTGCTGCATGTGTGTTGATCACAGTGCATCATCGAGTGGTTTCATTTCGAATGCGTCGGGTTGACCACGGAGCAGCGCCCCAAGGGGAAATGGTACTGCCCGGATTGTACGGCACGCATGCAAGGGCTTGGCATCGCCCAAGTGCGCAAATAGCCTCGCTGCAGAGCTCTAACCATGCACCCACGCTGCCAGTCCAGGGGCCAGCATGGACCCACGCTGGTGAGCACTCCAGAGAGCAGTGCATTCACCTTGTAAACTATCTAACATCCCCTATTTCGACTAGTTGAATGCTGTTCAAGGAACCTTGGGAGCCAGCATGGCAAATTATACTAGGTATACCTATTTTAATCTAGTAGTATTTATATTAATGAAGCAACCAGCACAGGCCAGAAATCTGGAGGATCCAGACCATGGTAGCTCAAGCCTGCCATTATCTTATCCGCGTTTTCGAGTCGTTCATGATGATGGATATGAATGGAGATGGAAATGTGTAGCCTTGTTAATTGGAATTATGGCTTGAGCACTGTAGTGTCAAGTGAGAAAACTATGTGTAACAAAGATGTCCTGCCAATTTTATAAAGTTATATGTTACATGTCTCACGTTTTAATTGACAACTAGATATCGCATTACCTATAACTAGTCAAACACGTGCTCCCGCTGGGGAGTCACGGAGTATTAACCCCAATGGATGGATCAAGATGGACAAACAATCTTACCCGTTGTATCTATATCTAATGCCTAACAATCCGCGAGGGACATGCCAAGGAGCGGGTAGCTGTGCCTAGTTCTAGCAGTCATGCCGGGCGCGTTCTCCCATGGTGGGTGACGCCGGCGCCTCTTCCCCGGTAAGTTAATTAATTAATTAATTATTTTTTATTTATAATTTATTTATTGAACACGTGCTCCCGTTGGGGAGTCGCGTACGTTCTTCCCCAGTACCTAGATGCATTACCAGTATCGAGTGGACACGGTGTGGAGAACCCGGCCCTATGCACCAAGCTCATGTAGTAAAGCAGAAGTTTGGATCGAATTACTGGCACCGGCCACTCTCAGGCATGCAAATTTTAACGCCATGTCCCCAGTGTCGCCCGCAATGGCCATCTGGACAACGTGGCCAAAGACGGTACCACCGTGAAGCAACGGCATACCATATCGATATGGAACAGCATTCGCCTTTCATACTTGCAGTAAACAGTTTCCTGAGGCATGTCAATCTCAGAACCGCAGCACTAGTGCTTTCGTGCTGGATCGAGGGGCTAGAAGAGTCGTAAGTGGCTGCTTTCGAAAACCACTGCTAGATCAAACCCAAATCAGTGCAAAAAAGTTGTATATGCAATTCACAGAACGGAATACTACGACCGACAACGAAATCCTACGTCTCAATTCAATGGGCATCGGCATGTCACTTCATAGTTCGATGAATCAATTTTCTGCCTGTATATTATATTCTGATCAGGCACTCCGCAAAGGTGAAAACCATTTACGTTCAGTGCCGGGCCGCGGAAAGTAAGTATATTATATGTTTAGTTGTCTCAATCAAAAAAGAGATGCTCTTCTGTCCTGCTGGGTGCTGGCTGCTGGCCTGCAAGATATTTTTACATCCGGCATGACCGCCGGCTCCAGGGTACCGCATCCACACTCAGCCACGAGCCACGAGGTAGCCATGGCTGATGGCGGAGCTCATGACTGACACATGTTTGAGCACCGAATTCGGCTGTGAATATCACTATCGCTTCGTCTTTCTAAGACGCACATGCTGATATAATTTTCCGAAGCTGTTACGCAATATATGACGCGCAAACGCTCCTCGACGCAACGCAGACTGGCGGCCATGCGCTCGGCCATGAAAATACGTCTGCAGCTCCGGCTGCAGCTTCGCCCTCAGGTCCGGCAGGCAGCGGTGGCACTAGTCGCGCACTGGTGGTCGCCCCGAACCCTCCCGGGCTCAATGCCTCGCCCTCGGCATTCCCTGACCCTAAACGCAGCCGCCCAGCCGACAAACTGAAACAGGAGGGTTTTCACGCCCCACAGAACCGCGCTTTTGGCCCCAACCTTTCAAGGTCGACGATCACGACTGGACCAACATGTCCCCAGCAACTGCCCTGCATTGCATCTATAAATCGATGATTCGCGTAACCGGCGGGGTGGCCGTCAAAAAGCCCTCATATGGGTTGCGGCCGCTTAAAACACCAAACACATTATGCTCACTATCGCGCAGCAAATCATTGAAATATAATGGTTGGCGTGCCACCTCTTCCCGCGTGGTAGGGTGAGCAATTCTGTCCGGTTTTAGGTTCTTATAACCCTTCCACATACGTGCCCAGTACCATGATAAGCCTTTGTACGAAGTGAGCGCACATGTAAGTATTTTTTCCGGGTAAATGGGTATTTTTATTAACCAACAGGAATATCATTAGGTGAAGAGGTACCACGTATCGACCAGCTGGTTACCCTCTGAGGGTAGTGTGATAGGTGAAAGGTTTAGAAAGGAGCATTGTGTGACCAGGGGAGCCAAGTGACGCGCGTAAGGTCACCGTGAGGAATGCAAGTAAACACCATGTTGCGTCCCAGGAGAGCATGGAAGAGCTCCAAGGGGCTGGGCCTGTCATTGTTGGGCCCGGGGTCCCACACCTTGTATTGTTCTTGCGCCAAGAGCCAAGCGCGACGCATTGCTGAGTTCCAGAGGAAGATAAACCGCCTCACAACGGCGGCTTTGGTGTATTCGTGCCGCACTTTGAAAACCGTCTCGTTCCGGATAGTCCAGATCGCGTATAGCATATTAGTTCGGAGCCATACCCAGGCTAGTTGACTGTCGGATAGCTCCTCCCCGGGGGTCCCCGCCATACCGAATATGATACAACGCACGGATAGCGTTAGTGTGGAATGTGGTAGCGCGGTCCATGCGGACCATACGTTAAACAACCATTGCCACACCCCGCTCACTTGGCAGTAGAGAAAGCGGTGCTCAATTGTTTCCGAAGGGAAGGTGCACAGGCATGTCGCATCGTGGTGAAACCGGCTGCTGAGGGTCGCGTTTACCCCGATGGCTCTGTGCAGTAAAAGATGTTGAATGTCGGTCGCTCTGCGGTCCACCAAAGGGTGATCGACCGCCAGGGTGATAAGTTTAATCCAACTATATCCAGGCCATTGAAAGCCCCATCGTGGGCGGCCAGGGTGGAGCTTATGGTTCTCGTGCAATAAAATGTCATAACCCCATTCTGCCGTGTACTCGTAAAGACATTTGCTGATCCTAGACATCCCCTTGGTCAGGGTCCAGCCAAATTCCAGGGGGTCCAATGGTAAAGTATCCAATCTCGTATTGCCTACGTGTAACCAAGTGATGGCCTCCGCCGGGGTCGTGGGGTCCGGCTGGAACATGCAGGACCTTGATACTAACCACGGGACCATCCGGATACGGTGACATTGGTGGGCTGGAAGACAGACACATAATGTCGCCAACTGATTGAGGCAACCATTGTGGCCTGGAAGGGTGTCGGCCACTTGGACTTGAATTCCGGCCGGAGGCAACACTCCCCGGACCAGACCTTTGCATGTGGATGTGATCCCGTCTGGGTAAAAACTGATCCAATCACCCGGCTGTAGGGCCTTGCGTGGGGCCATCATCACAGCATGCCATGTAGCTGGGATGGCCTGGATGAGGGTGTTCCAAGCGTGTAGCGATGGCATGTTTTGCACCCAAGCATTAACTTCAGTGTATGCCCGTAACCGATATCTGTCCCCCTGCCACGCGTAGAGATCGAGCACTCTCAGAACAGGGGGTGATGCGCACAGGAAGCCAGCATAAGGGTTGTGCCCATGTAACGTGCCCAAGGGCTTGCGCGCATTGTCCACGATCAAATCATTGAAATAAAGAATCTGTCGTGCAACCTCCTCACGAGTGGTGGGAAAAACGAGGCGCCCAGGTTTGAGCTTGTGATAACCTAACCATAGGCGCGACCAGTACCAGGGGAGCCCCTTGTATGATATCAGTGTGCAGCCAAGTACTCCAGCGTCAAGGTGCCATGATGTGCCATTAGCATGGGTGTAACTAGCGGAGAGAGACTCTTTTGCCAACAGGCAGCCAGGGTGCGTGTTCACTTCCATGTACACGCTGATCACTTGTTTAGCATACATCGACCACAAGCGCCATTGTATGTTGTGTAGCCCTAGACCACCGTGCAACCATGACATAAAGGACATATCCCGGCTGATCCAACCATGTACCGTGTGAGATATCAAACCTTTCTGTTTCCAAACAAAGTTGCTGCCGATGCGTTGGATAAGCTGTATGGTATGATCGTTGGGAGGGTGTGCCAGACAGTAGTATAAAACCTTGGAGAACAAGAGTTGGTTGACGATTAGTGCTTTTCCTCGTAAGCTCATCCGCTGGACGCCACCCCACCGCCCTGCCGTGAGGAGCACTCCTGCAAGTTTGCCCACGTGGTTGGTTTCGTCATATAAAAACGCACGATGTTCAGCCAAACGTCCCTCTGGCGTGCAGCCAATGGGGCAATTGTGCAAAAGATGGTGTTCACCTGGTTTGACCCATGTCATGGCCAGGTGAGAGGGGTTTATCCGAGATGGGTTGGGTTTGCCGATGTGCAGTCCCGTGGACTTTTGCACATTACAACGTTGTTGTGAGGCCACAGAGTACGTGTTGATATTTTCCAAGACAGCATTCACTTCCTGTAGAGAGATGCAAACATTGGTGGTGTCATCCACATAGGCTATCTGTACAATACCTTTGGCACTGCCTGCAAGCGGGAAGCCCTGCAGACGAGGGTCGTGCTGGTGGAGCCAAAACAATCCTGCGTGTGCCAGTAGGAACAAGATGGGGGACATACAATCTCCTTGGGGGAGGGATCTTGAGCTGTGGCCAAGTGCAGATTTGTGACCGTTGATAAGGATGTACCAGGTTAGCGATTTGATCATTCCCATGATGACCGTTAGGATGCGTGGGCCAAACCCTAAGCCGATCAATATGTGTCGGAGGTATGCCCAGCACATGCGGTCAAACGCTTTTTCAAAGTCCCAGAAGAGGATAAAGCCGGCAATGTCGTCGCGCCATGCCTTCTCTACTATGTCCATTATGAGGGTGATGCTATCGTTGATATGGAGGTTAGCACGGAAGCCTACTTGCTCCGGGCCTATAAGGCAGTCGAGAACAGAGTAGAGCCTTTGCTGAATTATCTTGCTAATGATTTTGTACGCAACCGTAAGGAGCCGTATTGGCCGGTAATTTTTCCACTGTGTTTTGTCACCCTTTTTGAACAATAAAATGAGGGCTGTTTCGGCCCATTGACCCGTAATTTGTCCATGTTGCCAGATTTCTAGTATGCATTGATAGAAATCTACGTGTAAAAGGGACCAAAAAGTTTTCCAAAACTCGATGGGAAGCCCATCCACCCCTGGGGCACTACCGGTCCGGATGTTTTGCATGGCATTAGTAGCCTCCTCCATGGAGGGGGTTTGGTCTAGTTGGTGTTGTTGCGCAAGTGTGAGGCGGCGTGGGATAGCTTGTAAAATTTTTGCTATGGCCGCGTCGGCTTCGGGGTTGGGTTCATTTTGGAACAGCGAGGTGTAGAAACGATGTCCACTTTCTAGGATGGGGGTTGTGGCCGTGTGTGTGCCTTGTTCATCCTGGATTTCTGAAATGATTGAGTTGGATTTTAGTGGTGGAATAAGTGCGAAAAAATCTTTTGTCATGCGTTCGCCTACCTGCGCACATGTAAGTATCAATATTGCTGCCCCCAAGTGCCATGATGTACCATTGGTGTGGGCTCGGCCGTTTCCAAATCTCTGCCGCCCATGTGCGGCGTGGGCAACAACAGCAACAACTAGTAGTGGCCAGACACTCTTTCTTGTTGTTGTTGTTGGGTCTCACGCCCAGACACTCTAGTTGTGGCGTACATGTGTTCCTGCGTACAGTATCTTCGTTTCTTGCACGTTTGTGATGGCATGCTGTTCAGTGTCTTGGCCCTCGGCCGTTTCCAAATCTCTGCTCCCCTTGTGCGGTGTGGGCAACAACAACAACAACTAGTAGTGGCCAGACACTCCTACTGTAGAGCACTGCACAGCAGTGGCCAGACTGGCAAAAGCTGGCAAACAGCATCCTCCAACTGCTCCAAGGTCCACCTTCGTCCTGTCCAATTTGAGTGTCAGGTTTGCTCGTGGAACGCCGCGCCGGTTCACGCGACCACCAGGCGCAATATTAATTTGTGGCTGACCTGTTGCACACGTAGGTAAATCCGGTTCGCGCCAACACATTGGTCCGTAGTTTCGAGGCGATATGGACAAATCAGTCGCCAACCGGCACGAACGGATTCCTACTTGGCAACGCGGGCAGTCGATTTTTTATAGCAATGCTGACAATCGAGGTCTAAAGATAGAGCCAGATCTTTTCTGGTCTGCTTATACGCTGGTTCAGCTTCGCGAAGCTGGCTTGGACAGCAGGTGCATGCGATTTCGCTAGATTTCGTGGCTAGCATCTTGCAGCAATTCGACTCTTTGATTAGTGGATACAAAATATTCCGGATCTGTTGCAACCCCATTGGCCGGAGTGAGAAGCCAAAGGGTATACATCCGGACGTATTAGGTGGTCAGCGACTGGACAGCGCGCCTGCTCAGTCACTAGGACAGCGCGCCTGCTCAGTCACTAGGATAGCGCGCCACAATCCGCTGTTGTGCAAGCGCGCCCGTAGGTGCCCGTTCCCTTCAAGGTTCCAGTTTCGTCTCAAGCGCGGGCTTTCCAGCGCACGGACACCTAAGCAACGCACCATCATGGCATACACCCCATCGTGCAACAAGGAGGACTTCCGATCTGATGCTGTTTTACGTAATAATGGAGGATTTGTCGGATATCTAGGGATAGAAATGCTGTAGTTGATGCCAGATCGGCGTCGGATGCCAATGGCGCTACTTGCGTGCGCCGTCTGACCGTTGGCTAGATATTTGTCGGGCAAAACATATATCATAGGCAAAACATAGTGATTCATGGGTTCCACGCTGAGATCCTGTAACCTATTATGTTATTATTTAACGATTTAAAGTGGGCGAAATGCAGCGTATGTGACATCAATGAACCCTAGTGACATGGTGTGTAGCCGCTAGGGTATATTACCGCCGGGAGAGGCATATTGCCGCCGCCATTGCTAGTGCATATACCTATCGTCCTCCCGGAACGACAGAATGGCACCATTTTCACTCTCCGCAGAGATCCCGATGGCGGCGGACACCTACTACAGGGAACGTGACAGCGCGCCCTTCCGGAGTCTGCTGGTAGGTTGGTGTATATCGGCCCGCTTTTACGGCTTTTTTCCCCCCTAGCAAATGCGCATACCCAGTAGCCTCATCACGCATTTTTGTACACATTCTAAACTAAGTGTGTATATATGCGTCTACGGCGCAGTGCAAGGCGTTGGGCATGAAGGAAATGCGAGTCATGGACTCCTGCCGGCGCGATGGACGCCTGGAGATCAAGTTGAGAACGATGCCCAAGGTGGAGATTCCACGGTCAATGAAGAAGTTCCTTGGTAAGCGGAAGTAACCACCTACTTGTAGGACCTGTGAAGACCTCGATCGCCTTTGGCAGCGTCTTTCCTTCCGGTTCTACCTGGCATCACGTTTCAAGTTATTGCCTTCTCTGTCTCTCCCTTACCGTCACTCTTAGAAACAGCGTTAGAGTGTGTGTGTGTGTGTGTGTGTGTGTGTGTGTGTGTGTGTGTGTGTGTGTGTGCTGTTGTTGCTTGTAAGCAGCCTTAAGTTCTGCGCTGGGCCTGGGCTGGTGGGTTAAATACTCCGCAGTTAAGTATAAAGAAACACTGGATTCCGCCTCAACTTTGTTGCGGATTTTAGCAGAGATTTAGGAGACACTAGTGGATCGAATCACAGTAGTATGATCAACCAGATAACGGGAAGTGGGTGGGATTTGCCGCCGTCTGATACATGGGTATATGTCTGTACTGTCATGCACGTGTGAGTTGGTTTTGTCTCCAAAGTGATGCGAAAAACCAACTTGAAGATGCAAACGAAGTTACTAAGATGTAATACCTGAACTAGAATATTGCCGAATGTACTTGTTGCAATTACTACTTCATACTTGGCTGAGGCACCGTGACCGCAAACCACCCCAATCCAACCTAGTAGACGAAGACAATTCAACCAATCACAAGTTAAGATATGAATGGTTCAGCCATTCATGTCTTTACTAGAAACAATCAGACGTGTGCATATACAATGTGGGGTTTCTCTTTATGCCTTCTGTCTTATCGTGCACGCTGTGTCTGCCGCATGTTATTCAATCAGTCTCTTGCTGGTTAATAGGCTTGTCACCAGATAAATAGCTTATACTTACTCCTGAAGCTGTTGTGGCTGTGAAGCCCTGCAGACTGCTCAATGCTCATTTTCAGATGCTCTGGACCTCGGATTAAGAGAAAAGAACAAAGCTTTTGGGTCGACCTGTATAATCGGTGTGTGCTTTTAAGCATGGTTCTGAAGTACGTCCTTTGTTGTGCCTATACCAGTGGCTTGCATGCACCGATCTGATAAGCTGTGCATACTGGCATTTCCTTTTTTACGCTCGTCTTTGGACTTGGCAGGTTCCCAGGATTTTTCCTTCGTTGATGTCCTCTTGTACCACCAAGACATGGATGACAAGCTTGACAAATATGTCATCAAGTTTGCATCGCTGCCTCCCATTTTCCCCGACAAGGTACGTGGTAGCATGCTATGGTTGTAAGCAGTGATGCAGCATTGAAAACACGATGGTTGCCGCAATCTGCTGTGTGCAGGATTCATGCATATGTTTCTCTTCCCTAGAACATTGTAAAATGTCCCTGCAAGTTCTGGTAGTAATTTAGTTTCTGCCCACATTTCTCATGTCTGGCCTTTGTTTTCCTGCTTGCTGTTGCCTTTCATTTTGGGTTGACAGGTGGATATCGGTGGCGTTCTTACAATTGAGTCGACTGGGCCAGAGACATGCCGTCAGGTAAGAAGCATGAAGTGTTTGCATGTATTGGTTCTCTGTAATTTAATTGAAGCCAGCTATTTCTAACCCATCAGCGCTGCTCTGGCCGCGGTCAGAGGCTTTGGGTCGTTTGACGTAGCGTTTCGATGTCAAAGGATGGTCTGGTGGGGAGCCATGCGTGTGTGAGGGGGGGAAGAAATGGACATGGTAGGGCAGGCGGGAAGGGGGGGGATAATGCAGGCTTCGCAATTATCATTTTTGCTTACTAACCTTGTTTTTAGCACTTGGACTGTCACGTGATTCTTGAACCTCTAGTTCATAGTGAGATTTCAGCATAGCATTGTTTCTGCCGGCTGGGGTTGGGTGCTAATGGTACCAGTGCCCCTGCACTTCTGCATCCCCCGCGCCCTCTCGTGCAGACGCTGCAAGGTGACGTGAACGTGGACGTGTTTGGCTTCAAGTCCGCCGTGGAGCACCTGGTGATCAAATCACTCACCAACACCTACAAGCAGCTGACCAGCGTGGTCGATTCCTGGACCGGTGAGCGGCTGCGCTTCAGCGAGGAAGACCGCAAGCCCCAGATGGAGCCCATCAAAGTTCCCACCGCCGCGGCCATCGTGCCCAAGGCCCCGGGCATCATTGGCCGATCCCAGGTGCCACCCAAGGCCACCGTGTCAGATGGGTCCCTCAGCGAGCGCAAGCGCCGGTCCAGCAGCGTGTCCGCCGCGCCGGAGCGCATCCTCGAGGAGCCGCCCGTCGAGGCATCCGACCCGGCCACGCCTGAGGTCAAGATTCCCCGCGGGAGCAGCAAGACTGCCAAGGACGACGCGGCAAGGGACCCCTCGCGCAGCCCAGGGTCCATGGGCCGCTTCCGCGGGGCAGGCCCCCCACCCACACCCCCTGTGGCATCGCCCATGGTTTGCAAAACACCCGTGGGGTACGGGAGCCTCTCGCTGCTCCCCGACCGGATGTCCACCCGCTTCCAGCCACTGGAGAGCGCCGATGCTGGCGCCCGCGCGGATGGCGGCACGGAGAGCCCCACCGGGTCATGGTGCACAGCCATCTCGTCGGTCCAGCATAGCTTTGATTTCTCGGATATCTCGTCCACGTCGCGCGCGCACGACAACCGTGCGTTTGTCCGCTCGTCCTTTGACGAGGACCGTGCTATCGTGAGCCGCCAGAGCTCGCGCACCAAGCTGTACGACAGCCTACTGTACCAGGTTGCCGCGGAGCTCTCGGACGCCACGGTGACGACCAAGCCGCCCACGCAGGACAAGCACACGTCACGCGACGTCCTGTTTGCGTCCTCGCCGCGCCTGTCAAACGCGTCCACGACCTCGTACGCGACGGTGACAAGCAGCTGGCCGCACATGCCCGCCGGGTTGGGCCAGGTGGAGGACTCCATCAGGCCAGGTGGGGACGCGAGCGGGGTGCCCTCGGACCGCTACGACGACGAGCAGTCGTTTTTCACGCCGCAAGCGCGCAGCTTCAAGGACTACCCCTTCCCGTCATTCTCTCGCGCAAACAGTTTTGCAGGTGGGAACAAGCGCGGCGACCAGCCCACGCCAGTCGCACCGGTGCTGGCGCACGCGGGCGGCGCGCCACGTACGCCAGCCGCGCTGGACATGGAGGACACGGAGCTGTGCGGCGACATGGACGCGTTTGTGCTGGACTCGGACACGGTCCTCCATGAGGAGCGGCGCAACAGCGATTCGGACGATTCCATGCGGTCCGAGGTAAGCGACCGCGCTGTACCCAATCCCCTCTTTTTCATTGCTGATGTCCTTCATTGCTGATGTCCTTTTCATTGCTCATGCCCCTAGAGACATGCCATATGGCCTCCTAATTTCTAGTGCAATTTTTTATGTTGTAAGCCCCCAATTTCCAGCTTCCTTCATCGTGTCCAGATTTTCTTCCATCGATCACTTGCTTGTTACCTACTGAAGGCAGCCATTGCTAATAGAGTACTTCTTTCTGTGCCCACAACTTGGGTGTATGCCCTGTGTCCCTTGCTGGCGTTGCGTGCAGGGTACCGAGCTGCCCGTCCATGTCCAAGCCATCGCGCTGGATTTGATGCCCAGAAAGATGGGACCCAAGTGGGATCGACTCAACGAGGTACAGAATTCAAAATTTGATTTGTTTCTTCAAGCATTGTTTGCGGATGCATTCAATGGGTGCCACCAGTAGTGAGTAATATCCCCACCACACGTCTGACTTGAATGGCCACCTGCGCTTGCCTTACGTTCGTGCCTGCTATCGGTCATGTCTCCTCAGAGTGGTCGCCCCACCAAGAAGGACGGCATGCGCGTACAAAAAAGCCCATCCTCCACCTCGTCGTCCTCGTCCTCATCAAGGAGCAGCACCGCGTCTTTTTTCGGGAATTTATGTCGCAGCGTGGGCATGAAGAGGCGGTCCTCGCCACGGCAGTCTCCCACCCTGAGCCCACAGCCGTCGCCCCGCGGCAGGAAGCCAAAGCACCCATCCGCCAGCGCCAAAGTCGTGGTGTCCACCAAACCATCCATCAGGGTGTCATGCTTCGGTGCTGGGAAGAAGCGGTCGAAGCACACGGCTCTGGGAGATATCGAGGAGTAACCCGAACTGGTGCGGGGCTGGAGACATGGGGACATTGTAAATTTTATTCGTATCTCCATTCGTTGTTGGTATTTTACGGTAGAGTTTACGGTAGAGTTTATTGATCGTGACAGTTCTCATGGGCAGTTTGCTGCTGGATGGTGGGAACCGTGCCATGCTGACGAGAACTCCTCGATGTATTATTTCCAGTTGGTGTGCCACTCTTTTTTTTACGGGAAAACCAGGGTATCTGATGCTTAAGTCTAAGAACTTGCGTCGCCGTTGTAAGACCAGCTGTTCAACTGGTCATGGACCAGTAGTGGGCGAGATGCATGGATCAGCTTGTGAAGTGATAGAAGCTCCTTGAGGCTGTGATTAATTAATTAATTAATTAGACTCGTGCTCCCGTTGGGGAGTCACGGCGCATTGAGGCTGTGATGGCTGGTACTAGGTAGGACAATAAACTTTGGTTGCACACCGCTCATGTTGCGACCGCATTATTTGGGCGCTCTCGGCAATTGTCTATTTTGCAAATGTTGCCGAATCTTCTTGTTGTATACGAAATACAAACGAATTCTCAAGCTATCATGTGTAATTTTTTTTTTGTTGTCTCCTTGATATCATGTGTAATTACCCGCGGACCAAGGCTAGCTGCGGCAGCATGGCTCTCGCACGGTCCCATTTTGTGGCAGGCATGCAGATAACATGATAGTGCAGAAAACTATTGAGTATTTTTATTAATTCCCACATCTGTTCGGTGCTGCCCCTTGGCACAAGCTCTACAAACAGGTCGTGGACCGGCTGGATCGCATAGTATCTCCGCACATCTGAACCCTGTGATGCCAGATCTCCTTTGCGGCCGTTCCGAGCTTGGCACTGGATTCGTTGTCCACATCGTCGCGTCGCTGCCGCAACACGATGTTTTCTGGCATCCGCGGGCTTTTGGTTCCCGCGGCACATTTGAAAGTGCTGTCCTCCGGCTTTTTGCCTTGGCACCGTGTGCAGTTCTTGGACGTTTGGAATCATGGCATGGCTAACGTGATGACTGACTAGCTAGACCTTTTCAGTGGTTTTCCATTTGCGGGTATTTCCTCGTAAATGGTGGGAGAGCGATCGCAGCAATGGTGCTCACCACTAGACACTCCCGGCCAGTTAGGCTCGAAACACACGCCCTGATCAAGCATGCTGTTTCCGGCCCCACCGTCTAGGTCATCTAGTCGCTCCACACGTAAGCCAGCCATAATGTCTCTTTGATAATGTTGTCTCTTTGATAATTTCAATGCACAAGGATACACATTTCCATCACCATTCATCTTCATCATCCTGAACGACTCGAAAACGCGGAAAAGATAACGGCAGGCTCGAGCTACCATGGTCCGGATTCTCCCGATTTCTGGCCTGCGCTGGTTGTCTCTTTGAATATAAAACTCGCGAGAGGTCCCCAGTTCGATTCCGGTCGGATTCATTTGCAGATCGCGTTTTCCGCGTTTTCCGCGGCCTGGCACTGAACGCAAAGGTTTTCACCTTTGCGGAGTGTCTGATCAGAATAAAACTCGCGTCCTCCCGTTGGGGAGTCACGGAGCCGATGCATGGATGGATGTCCATGTATAATTATTACCAAAAAATACGGCACCGGTCTATAGTAGTTGCATGTCTAGCATGCACGCATATGGACCAAAATAAAAAGTTACACCATGATCCTTGGGTAAAAATGAGCATTCAATGCACTCTTAAAATTAGGAATCACATTGTAAAAGGACGGATGCTAACCGAAAACTAAATACAAGATAGCTGCTCTGAAAATGAAACCAGGGAGCACAGGGGACACCTCACGAAGGAACGGGATGGTGCCTGTTTCAGAGGCAAACTGGACTGGGCGTAACAATGTACAAAAAAAACGCAACATCATGGCAAACAAAGTACCATGGCCCTAACTGTACCAACGATTGCAATACAGAACCATGATTGCGATGCCAGACGTGCACAGCCAGCTCCCCAGACGACCATATTCCAGGACAAAACCCACCTTTGCTAGTGTCAGCCACAACCTTGTTGGGATGGCAGAAACTGACGTGTCAAGTGGACTAAGAATGGCAGGTCAGTGCACCCGCACATGTCTGCAACTACACGCTGAGTGGGCCATCTGCCAGCTAAGCTGGACAAATGTGCCTTGATGGGCCCTGGCATCCGCAACCAACCACTTCCCATGCCACCCAGCCAGGGTGGAAGACCATCAGCTGCAGCGGCCAGCAGCAGCATGCTAAGAATAGCTCCTTTCAGGCAGCCCTTCACTTCAGAACAAGCAACGATGCTGACTCCATGGCGCACAGAGCGCCGGCTACAAGGCACAAGGTTACCGCCCAGAATACCAAACCCGCGACTCTCATGGACAGCCCTGGCCGGCAGGTTCAGGGCTGCTTGGGAACAGGCCAACCCGGAAGCTGCACTGCATGCACACCCGTGGGATGCCAGTTGCAATCTGCGGCATGCCAACCGCTTGCACTGGAATGACAAGGGCAAATGAGGTCACCGACCAGCAAGGGCGATCATGCTCTTTCCAGGTCATCCCAAAAGGGCCCCTCAGCCCTTAATCACCAGGCCATCATCTGCGTGCCTCTGGGACCACAGCCCCTGGCACCACGTCGGCACACGCGACCCAGTGTCCCTCTCGACGCACAGAAATGATAGGCCCCCCGCCGCCAACCCCTTGTGATGCCATCCCCATCCCAAAATGCTTGGACATCATTTTTGCAGTACCCAACACTGCCATGGTGCCCTCCTGGCCCTTGCAGGTGTAAGGCATGCAGACCCTGGCCCGTGACTGCCCAGTCCAGGTTCCAGACAATCCCCTGGGACCATGCCGTCTAAAGTCAGATGCAGGAGGAGCAAATCACTAGTGACCAGTACACGTCCCTTGAAGGTGCATATACCAAGGCAAGTGATCATGGCCTTGGCCAATATGCACGCGAGCGACAGTGCCCTCGCCCACCGTGGCGGGAAAACTTCCACCAGGATGCGTGATGCACTTCATGGACGCCATCCACAACAACGGCCGTGCACGGTGCACAGCCACTGGTCACGTGCACAGCTACCATAGGAGGGCTTGGCCAATGAGTGGCTTGAAATAAACACATGGACCCACCAGGCAGACAGGCAGGCAGCCTGGCCAATCCACGTGCTTTATGATAACTGCACCCTTATGCATAAGGCAGTGCACGTGCCTTCTGACAACTACCTGCCCCCGGCATCACCTCCTCCTCCTTTGTACTATAGACACCGCCCACCGCCCAAATTGCCATGCCACGTGCGTCTACTGCGTGATGGTTAGTCAATGCTGCAGTGTGAGCGCAGCCTGTGGTTAAAAAGCCAAAAGGAGCACAGGAGACCCTGTCGACCATGGAAGACACCAGGCCACATTTGGAGGAGACCAATGACCATGATGCCGCTTGAGCACTGGGCAGGCGATAAATACATTCACGCTCACCCAGGATCAGCTCACCCACTTGACGTATGTGTATGCATGGGGGCACAATGCATGGGATTGGTCACTGTAAGGCCTGACGAACGCTATAAGCCTAGCGCGTGCCGGCCCTGCCATCATTGCTGTCCCCCTCGTCTCTTTCCGTCGCAAGGGGTGCCCGCTGTGACGTTGACAGCGAGGATGAAGCCCCTGTGCTGCCATCCGCCCCCAACTTGCCCGGTCCCCTGCTAATGCCTATGACGGTCGATGACGATGGCGGGGCGCCGCTGCGCGACCCCCTGGCGCCATGCGCCGCGGAGTCCCTGGATGAGGGCAGCAGCAGGGTGCTGCGGCTGCGATCGTCGTCCACGCAGGTGCAGCGATGGTGCCGCCCTAGTTTTTTCGCGCAGCGGGCGCAGGGACCCTGATGACCATCATCATCATCATCATCATCATCATCATCATCATCATCGTCGTCGTCGTCGTCGTCGTCGTCGTTGTCATGCCCGTTGTTGTCATTGTCATGGTCTTCAGAATCACCCCGCCCTCGGCCATGCCGCGAGCCCCCTTCCTCTTCCTCCTCGTCTGAGGTATGGAGGTCGATTACCAACGCCTCGGGTGTCGAGGACGATGACGGCGATGAACCGAGCGCGCCGGCATTCGCGGCTGTTCCCGTCGCCCTCGTTGTCCCTGGTGTGCTGAAGGCCAGAGAGGAGACAGCGGCGGGGGCCGATGACGCCGAGGGCGCACCGCCGCAAGAGTCTGACACGCCAGATGGCCCTGGCTGGTCCCGCAGCAGCGGCATGCGTTCAGAGACGGCGTTCGATGGCCCGCCAATGGTAGACGCGGATGCCCCCCCTGACGAGGAGGTTGCAGCGCCCGTAGCGGTGGAGGAGGCAGATGACGAGGCGGCCGCAAGGGAGGGCATGACCTCGCGCTTGCACACGGGGCAGCACGTGCGGCGCGACATCAGCCATGGGTCAATGCACGCGCTGTGGAACTCTGCGGTCGGTGGGTTTGATGGGCGAGGGGAGAGACAGAAGAGCGGTGATGAGGAGAAGCGTTCAGGCACCAGGAGAGGCCGACAGACAAGCCTATTGTCCAGACATGCGTAACATATGCATACACAGACAAACCATGGATGGACAGAGAATCGTAATATTCAAGGCACGCTGGGCATCACAGCTCTCCATCACAAGAACACGTTCACCATGTATACCTTTCCCTCAACAACGACCAAGGATTCCACAGGGGCAAAAGCCTTCAACCTTACCCATGTGTCCCAGAACCTGACGGTTGGATAAATATAGTCCACCCTGGCTCCACCCCATGTGTCCCATAACCTGCCTCTTGGATAAATTAAGTCCACCGTGACCCCACCCGTGTGCCCCAGAGCCTGACTGTTGGACAAATATAGTCCACCCTACTTCCACCTCGCCCTAACACCCCAGCCACCACACCATCAGCCCCCCTGATGTTCCCCAACGTCCAGACCATTCACTTGCCCTGCCCTACACCATGCGCCCCCCCCCCGCCCCCGCCCCCAGCACGTCCTCACCCCAAGCTACATGCCCGCAGTGCCACAGCCTCTGGCATAACCAGATAACCCCCTTGACTATCCATCCCATTAACTTTCTGTCCTCCCATCACGCATCCCTGGCAGGGCTGCAGCCGGTAGCATAAAAACACTGAAGCCCCCGCTCATCTTCCCCCCACAGCAACGCACCATGCCGGCAGGGCAGCAAACGCAGCTTGTCCCCATTCGCGTACTCCTCCAGGCACACCGCGCAGACAGACCACGACGAGTCGCCGCTCTCGCCCGCCCCCGCCTCTGGGTCGCGCTGCACGGACTTGAACACGAGCGTCGGCAGTAGCTTAATCTCAGCCGCGGACAGGCCCACAGGCGCGTCTGGAGGGGAGGAGAAGAAAAAAGTGAAATGGAGGTGAAGGGAGGAAAAACGGGAAAGAGGATGATATAAGGGAATAGAAAGCACGGAAAAAACAACAACAGAAGGCTTAATCCAAGGATGGCAATGGCCATGATGATGCCCAGGAATTTGATGACAATTATGACACTGATTGTCTTTATGCAGGTTTGAAATTCATACCACCACCAACAACAACAACAACAACAGCAAAAATGCAACCAACAACAACAAAATGGGCCGTACCGGCACGGGCGCCCGCCCCCGCGGCGGCCAGCTCTGCCTGCCTGCGTCGCATGAAGAAAAAGGATGCCATGACGGCTGTCACGCACACGGTGGCGATGAAGGCGACTGCAAGCGCGGAGAGAGATGTGTCCTCGATTGTGGGAACGATCCACACACGGGTGCCCGGGCTCTGCAGCAAAAACTGGAGCTGGCGGCCCGCCCTGGCAGGGTGGGCGATTCGGGGTACAACCGTGGGTAATGGTGGCCGAGGTAAACATCCGGGGTGTCAATTTCAAATTAAAAAAAAAATAGATTGACATGATTAGTCTATTATGTTTTGACAATTATATACACAATTGACTTGGCGTAGCTAGCAACGACAGCCAGTGAATCTGAAACCGTGAATCACGCGGTTCAACTATTGATAGTGGAAGGCAAAGGGGGGATATCTTATGGTGGCGAAGTAACTTGCGAAATGAAACTGCTGAAGAGGTGCCTCTAAACTCTTCCCATACCCAGGCCGCACATGTCCGGTATCAAACGTGGCCGCACAGCCTGGTATTCAAAAGCGGACCCACTACTTGGCGTTGTCAGGAGTAGGTGTCCCAAAGGTCACGCTATGCACGCCTAATGACATGGTCCGACTCATACATGGTCACTCAACTAATTTAAAAATGAGGGCATGTTGTGCTTTAAAAACTAATCACAAGGCTATGCTACTTCATCCTCATTGAGCAAATCCCTAACAGCTTTGTCACGTTCACTGTCATATCTTTATTCCAATGTGACCAACCACGATGCGTACCGGTTGTCGACGAACACGGCAGGGATGATGATGTCAGCCACGTTCCGGCCCGCCACTGGGGTTAAGCAACAGCGGTTTACAGACAAGGGGTTGAATAAAAGGGGGTGCGCAACAGAAAGTGGCAGGAGGGTGACCAGGTCGAGGGGCGGGGGGGGATTGGAACAGGGAGGAGGCGGTTAGTGCATGCCGATTGTAGAAACCGTCAGAGACTGGGAATGCCTGGCGCAAACTTGCAGGCAAGGAACTCCCTTGGCAAGAAAAGGTGTTTCTTCCCAGGCTGAAATCACCGCCCCCGAGTACATACATGCACCAGCCCACTAAATGGAACACGCGTATATCATACCATATATAATAACAAGATAATAATAGAAGCCATGTTATAACTCAAATTATATCATCGCTAATTCACTACTTCAGTCTAGCAACCAGCGCGAACAAACACACACACACACACACACACACACACACACACACACACACACACACACACAACAAGACCACAAACGCATGTGCATGCTTGCGCAACGCAGATGCTGCAGACAGGCAATCATGCCCCACACAAATGCAAGCATGGGCACAGCTAGGCAAACTCCGTCCCAGGATCCTCTGGTACCTGCTTGGACCACAACCGAACGCTTGCCATTTGCTCTGGCTTTGCGACGGAGTAGCCTCCAGGGCAGTTGTGCTAAGCTACCTATCTAACCCTGGAGATAGTTCCTGTCTGCACGAATGCCATTTAAGCATTTGCTGCAAACAGGAGAATGCCATAACATTCTTCGCTGGGACGAAGCTAAGGACCGTAAGGTTCAAGATTCTTCTACAGCAGGATCCTCCCCCCTTATACCATGCTGGTGTGCTATAGGCAGAGCACACCACAAGGGGAAATAGAGTAGCAGCAACACAAACTTCACCTTCACCCATGCGAAAGGGTCCAGAAGCCAGGGTGGCATAAACATATAGCCAATTACACTTGCGTGCTTGTCGGGCAAATCGAGGCATCATTCCCTAGAGACGGTATACCTGTACGACGCTACACAACACATTTCGCTCACCAAACAAACATAACTTTTGGGGAACTCATACTGAACAGGCTCGGAAACGACACCTGGGAAACGCCAACTACGTACTTCTGATGAGCTCACGATTCCGTTCGTTGTCGAACACGATAACCGCATCAGCCCCAGCGTTTTGGGCATTCAAGACTTTCTGCTCAAAACTGCAGCTGCCGCGGATGACAAGGGCAAACCAAGTGCCACGGTTGAAGAGGGGACCTGCCATGGTAGGCCCGCTCACTACGCCTTGGTCCCTATCCGGAACCCAACCGAGCGATTCATCCGAATTCTGAAGGGGAGCGCAGGCATCCAAGGGATTTGCCTCGATCAATACCCCTTCGATGCCCCCCGGGGTAATTGCAGAACCAAACGTGGCTTCCGCGTCAAAGAAAGTGAAGGTAGCATTTTCCGAGGTGACTACGAAGATCGTGGAACCTGCAGGTCGGATGCTTACATCCCAAAGCATCAGCATTAGAAGCAGTAGAGCCGGCAAAATCCGGCGCAACATCATGGGGTCCATGGCTACTGTAACCGCGTATTTATACCCAAAACTGCAATTGCGATGTTAAACTCCGTAGAAAAAAACAGCCAGCAACCACTGGTAGGCCGCTATCTCGCCGCGGGTCGGCGGCGCCATGTTTGGGCGACCATGTAAGATCCCAAACTGTCGCTCCTTCATCGTCACAATTGCTATCTTTCTTGCTCGACCATGATGGGGACGAGGTGAATGTTGGGCTATTGAAGTGACGCGGATTCCTTACACCTTGTGCCTGTGGAGGCAAGCTTCGTGGCGGGTGTTGGCCTGTTGGGCTGTTGGAGAACATGCTCGGTTTATCTGTACCCGAACAATTCCAGAAATATATATCAACACCCAGGGTTCCCTGATAACGCTGCGTTACATACTACAGTAATAGATACGACGTATCTCTAAAACCCTTGGGCTAAATATCTGGATGTTGGGGCTCTCGGCGTGCGAATGAACCTGGCTGTTGGGTTGTCGGAAAGAGCTGCGCCACACCTGTCCTACACCTGGACCCCCTGCCTGGACAAGGATATCAGCACGGAAGAATCTGGCAAAACACCAACAGCGCAACAAATTGATCTAGGACACGTGTCAGACTATCGCTGCCTTTGCGCGAATTTGTCGACGTGTGCACAGGGCGGAGGGCAACCGCCAACCGTAACATTTGTCTGCGGTTCCGCTTACAGCACTGTTGTTGTTGTTGTTGTTGTGTCCCACGCCGCCCAATGGCAACAGAGAAGCAGCACTGTAGATAGCAGCTGATGTGAACATGCCGAAAACTTAAGGACCTCTAGCCCCTGCGCAGGTTTGAACCATAACATTTACAGGCCTGTAAAACGACTGGTCCCGAAGGCCGTCCAGACGACCCCGTCCAGACTCTACAGTCTACAGTGCGGCGTGGGACACAACAACAACAACAACAACAGTGTAGAGAGAAGAGAGCTGGGGAGTGGGGACAGCATAAACTTCCTGCTCTAAGATTGCCTCCAAGCAGGCTGCAGCCACCTCGACTCGAGCAAAATCTACTGCTGCAGATGTCGGATTGTGGCTGGCGTATATTATAGTTGTGCCTACTCTCGCTTACTGTGCAGTTTTGTCATTGATTTCTTGCCCGACACCAAAAAATGAGGCGGGAACATGTGCATTTCGAGTTTTTGTCGTGTTTACGGAATAATTAGCCTGTCACGAACGCTGTAGCTCGAATTGCAAGGCATCGTTCATGTCGCTTTGCCTGTCGATACCTCGTCAGCTGCTTCGCAAGAATGTATCGTGTTTCCTGAAGTTTCTGATCTCTCCAGTCCTGACGCCAGTTCCCCGAAATGTGAAGCCTATTGGCCATCATCAGCGTCAATTGTTCGGTACAGCACGAGTATTTAATGGCCAGCACCCTCCACGTCCGAGGGCCAGGAATGCAGGTTTCTTATCCAGGCAGGTTGCATCCACACGTGCCTCGTCGGGGACTGAGGAGCACAATTATTCACAAAATGACACGGTCGACACAACAGATAACTTTCAAAATGAAGCGAGGTACTGTATATTCCTGCTCGCGTTGCATGGGACATTGCTTCGGAGACATTAACGCGAGTCACTTCTTTTGCCACTTGATGCTCACCAGCGTGAGTTTGGCGCGTTGGTTCTGGCCCCTTGTCATGCGTCTGTCCCATTGTCCATATTTCTGCCGGGGCAGCGGGCAAGACATCACAAAGCCTGGACGCCCTTCTGGCGGCGTGCGGAAACGGCGGCTTGACGAAGTTTGTGTCGAGAGATTTCCGCAGTACAGTCGCACAGTCATCCAGTCCTGGATTTTGCAGGGTACGAGGATAGTCGCCAAATGCCAGAAATACCACAGTGGCATGTATAGTAACAGGGCTTGTTAGTGTCCCGCCGTAAGTTTACCGGTAATGGCTTTTGGCAGCAGAGATTTACTGAGTGCAGCTTCTACTAAGGTTGACGAGGCTGTACTTCAGATGAAGAGTGTGGCACTCTTGCGGTCAAAGAATCGTGGGAGCAATGCAGATGCCGCAAAGCCATGGGTTGGGCACCAGAATGCAGAGGATTGATAAATGACCAGTGTGTTATCAATGCAGATGGGGGAAGGGGGTGAAACGTGTGGGGGGCAGTGCTTCGTGAGTGTGACCCCCCCCCTGAAGAAACCAGGTCGGGAAAGGCCTCAATGGCGGCAAAGGGGTGTGGTGGGGGAGGGGTTGAGGGAAAGGAAGTGGAAAAGGACTTAGGGGCAATGGATGTTATCTAGGAAACTGATTGTTGTCTGAACATTGTGCATTCCAAGTTTCTCACAAGCTTGTAGAAGTTCTTGTGAAAAGTTTGGACAGAGTAATCTAGGAAAGACCATGGTTGCGAAATTGCGCAAACCCACAGCTAATGAGTCCCTTAGGGTCCATGTGACCCTCGCAAATGGCATGCCTGACCTCCATGTTTCCCTTCCAGTATACGCACCCCCTCCCTCCTTGACCAACCCCAACCAACCCAACCCAACCCAAACCAACCCTAACCAACCCAAACCAACCCAACCCAACCCAACCCAACCCAAACCAAACCAAACCAAACCAACCCAAACCAACCCAAACCAATCCAAACTAAATTAAACCAAACCAAACCAACCAAACCAAACCAAACCAAACCAAACCAAACCAAACCAAACCAAACCAAACCCGACCACCCCCCATTAAGCCCTACCAACCCAACCAACCCCAACCAACCCCTACACACACACACACACACACACACACACACACACACACACACACACACACACACACACACACACCACACCAACCCAATCCAACCCCTTCTGTCCCCGATCAGTGTAGTGACTCACGGTGTGCCATCTTCAAGAAATGTGGATGCGTGCGTGACCAGGAAAGGTCTTGGTGAAGGGTAGACCGGTGACGAAAGCGGGTGCCAGCATCGCGTCAGATGCTGAGATTCGGCTGACGGCAGACGACCCAAAGTTTGTGTGCAGGTAGGTCCTTCCCCCCCTCCCCCCCCCCCCCCCCCCCCCGTCTCTCTCTCTCTCTCTCTCTCTCTATATATATATATATATATATCGCCCCCCCCCCCCCCCCCCCCGTTGTCTCAGTATGTGTGTGAGTCACTAACTCTCATTCTCTCACACACTCTGTGTGTGTCTGTACGCATGAGTGAGTGTGTGCTTGGTGACATCTGTCCGCAACCGGGTGTCATGTGCGGGTGTGGATATCCGTCCCTCTACCCCCTCATACGCCTTTCTGCCGTTTTCGATTCCTGCTTCTTCCAACTGGCCCCTTCACCACGGACATGCGACTCCTGAAGTGATGCACGACTCTTTGTAGCAAACCTTTGCTGATGATGGCCTGCCCAATTGTTCTGCATCGTGCTATGTGGTTGTCAGATGGCCTGTGATTGCGACTAATAGCACTCATGTTTAAGTGACATCTCCTTGGGGGTGCTCGCCAGCTTTTCTCTCTTCTCTTTGCAATTGGTTAAATGGTTGTAGCACTCCACCCACCCGCCCACCCACCCACCCACCCACCCACCCGCCCACCCACCCACCCACCCACCCGCCCGCCCGCCCGCCCGCCCGCCCGCCCGCCCGCCCGCCCGCCCGCCCGCCGCCCGCCGCCCGCCCGCCCGCCCGCCCGCCCGCCCGCCCGCCCGCCCGCCCCCGCCCGCCCGCCCGCCCGCCCGCCCGCCCGCCCGCCCGCCCGCCCGCCCGCCCGCCTGCCCGATTGCCCGCCCGCCCGATTGCCGGCCCGCCCGCCGCCCGCCCGCCCACCCACCCACCCACCCACCCACCCACCCACCCACCCACCCACCCACCCACCCACCCACCCACCCACCCACCCACCCACCCACCCACCCACCCACCCACCCACCCACCCACCACCCACCCACCCACCCACCCACCCACCCACCCACCCACCCACCCACCCACCCACCCACTCACCCACCCACCCACCCACCCACCCACCCACCCACCCACCCACCCACCCACCCACCCACCCACCCACCCACCCACCCACCCACCCACCCACCCACCCACCCACCCACCCACCCACCCACCCACCCACCCCACCTACCCACCATTTTTTAATTGTGTGGACGCACCTTTGGTTTTGTGGCGGTGGCCTGGTTAAGGTTCCATCACGCTTTACCCTTCCCCCACCGCCATGCATCACCCATGGCTACGGCTCCTTTTCGGTCACTCTCCATCCATGGTGAGCATGGTCACGATCCACTCGTGGTTATGGCTCACCCATGGTTTTGGTTCACCCGCGGTTATGGCTCACCCGTGGTCATACTTCGTTTGTGGTTATGGCTCACCCATGGTTTTGGTTCACCCGCGGTTATGGCTCACCCGTGGTCATACTTCGTTTGTGGCTATGGCTCACCAGTGATCACTACACAGCCAATGGTTATGAATTCCCCTTGCTCACGATTTAACCAGGGCCGGCCTGAAGCTGGAGAAGGCGCTGGACCATTTCGCTGTCGACGTCACGGGCAAGGTCGTCATGGATGCGGGCCTGTCGACGGGCGGCTTTTGCGACTGCCTGCTGCAGCGCGGCGCAGCAGTTGTGTATGGCGTGGACGTGGGGTATGGCCAGGTAGGCGGTGGGTAAGGGTGATTGACTGGTATTCCTTGAGCTATTGGCGCTGTGAAGTGCGTGCGTTGTGAATTGCGTATAGTATCATACCACGATGGTAAACTACTATGCCCTTCTTCCATTCCTGTGATAGTTGCAAGTGTACGACAATGCCCAGCCGTGTTTCAATGTCCGTCGGTGCCTGGTATGCATGCCCCTTAGCCCCCTGGGGGGCTTCAAGTATTTGTTTGTGAATGCCTGATCTCTGCTGAGGCTCCTGGGGAGATATATATATATATATATATATATGCCTTCTGTGGCCTTGAGGCGTCTTCTAAGGCCCCCGTATCCATTTTTCGTATGGGTATGCGAAGGTGTGTTCAAGAGTGTATGCCTGGCCATACAAGTGTAAATATGCCGTGTCAATGCTGGAAAATTTGGCATGTTATCCTGAAATTTCAACTTCATTTTGAGTTATGTGCATGGCCTGCTGGCATTTTTGAGTTCCTGCCTCAGATCTTTGCTGTCAAGAAACATTGTGCAGTTGCAGTTTCAATCTGCAGTCATCCTTTTCTCGAAGGCCTCAAGGAGACAAATTGGAAAGTAAAGCCCGTGACTTGCATCGTGTGCCAGGCCATTCTGGCCATGTCCCCATATCATCCTCATCTGGCCATGCTCTCACATCGTGCCTATTGATCTGGGGCTTAATCAATCCCTCCCCACCACCGCTCCCGGGGACACCAACAACCATAAATAAATGTGCAAGGCATTTTGGGGTATTCCTTACCATTTTTTGTTAGGGCTCTGGAAGCCACCCACCCCACCTGCTTTTACAAGCCCGGATACCACAAGTCCATACCAAGCCAAACATTCCCTGTTTTTCTCATGCCATTCGGTGACAGGTCTCGGAGAAGATCCGCGTGGACCCCCGCGTGGTCGTCATGGAGCGGACAAACCTGCGCCACCTGCGGCAGCTACCGCCGGGGCCGGATGGGCAGTCCTTCCAGGGTGTCGACCTCGTCACCCTGGACCTGAGCTTTATCTCGGTGCTCATGGTACGCTGCTGTGCTGACACCTGGCGATACCCCGGCCTTGGATTGGACAGGGGCTCCTATCATGCTGAATATTTCGAAACTCGTGCGCAACTGTGTGTGTGTGTGTGTGTGTGTGTGTGTGTGTGTGTGTGTGTGTGTGTGTGTGTGTGTGTGTGTGTGTGTGTGTGTGTGTGTGTGTGTGTGTGTTTGTGTGTGGACCATGGTTCCTTAGGAGTTAGGGGGGAAGTAGGGGAAAGTAGGGAGGCACTGCATTAATATTTTAATGTGTCACATTCCTTAATTGTGCAAGTATGGAAGCATTGCGTTCATTAGGTAACGTGGATGGCTTCTGAGCGTGGATGCCAGGGGAGGCAGCAACTGGTGAGCGTTGAGGGTGGTTGAAGCAGTAATCAGGGCTCACATCAATGGGACAACCAACGCAGGCCAGAATTCTGGAGAATCCGGATCATTGTAGCTCAAGCCTGCAATTATCTTATCGGCGTTTTCGAGTCGTACAGGAGGATGGATATGAATGGAGATGGAAATGTGTAGCCTTGTTCGCTGAACTTATGGCTTGCTAATGCTAAGAGCATCTAGATGACCTAGACGGTGGGCCCGGAAACATCTTGCGTGATCAGGGCGTGTGTTCCGGCCTTACTGGCCCCTACATTTTTGGTTGTCGGCTTTGATTAACTTTTTTGTCACCGCTCCTTTGATTAATGACGCGTTGGTCAGGGGCGAAGGTTGACAGTTCATGATGGATCCAAGTTGGCTTGTTCTCCTCATTGTTTCTTTTCTCTTGTTCTTCCTGATTTTAGCTCATTCGTTCATGGTTTTTGGGTGGTTTTAAGGTGGTCTTTTTTTTTCCTCCGTGCCTGCTTCGTGGCATCATCTCCCTGCGTGCTCACCGATGCGTTCATGGGTGACTGCTGGGTCCCTGGGCATGGGTGCTGGCTGGGCCCAGGTCATGGAGGCGGTGCTGTCGGTGCTCAAGAACCCGGGGGGGGAGCTCGTGGTGCTCATCAAGCCCCAGTTTGAAGCCAAGAAGGGCCAAGTGGGAAAGGGCGGCATCATCAGGGACCCAGCCATCCATGCCGAGGTGTGTCCGCGTGCACACGTGATACGGATGGATGGCATCGGCATTGCCGGCCTGCGGCCTTGTGCCTCATGTAGCAGCTTCAAGCATGTCCTTTGCTAGAGTGCAAATGCAGGCTCGGGGCGTTAGAATGCTGAGTTGTTTCTTGCTTGCGGCAGGTTCATCAGTAGAGTGCTGCTGGAAAGGGCAGCAGTGTGCGTGCGAAGTGGCTTGTTACTCTTGGTCTCTTTATGGAGGTTGGGGCGGTATGGACTGCTTTACTATGGTCTTCCTACACCTGCCTATGCTCTTTGCCATTTGAAGCGCGCTTCGAGAGGTTCACTTTCGGCTGGGCTATTGTTTACTGAGTTGGCTTGCTTGTTACTGTTTGCGATGGTTTCATCATGACTTTGACTGACCGGTGCGTTTTGGACGATTGTTGAAACTTCACGTGCATGCCCACCAGATT
Organism: Mesostigma viride; assembly: GCA_009746045.1. NCBI lineage: Eukaryota > Viridiplantae > Streptophyta > Mesostigmatophyceae > Mesostigmatales > Mesostigmataceae > Mesostigma > Mesostigma viride. Next base: position 1,754,353 of record RPFO01000448.1, read on the forward strand.
CTTGACAAGGTGGTCCGGGGGATTGAGAGCCACGGCTTCAAATGCCAGGGAACCACTGAATCCCCCGTGAAGGGTGCAACTGGCAACACGGAGTTTCTGGGGTATTTCTGTCGTTTCAAGGCAGATGAAATGGGAGTTCAAGTGCCAGATTCATTGTAGTCCAGCTAGGCTGCATGCCTTGGGGGGTATTGCACTTTTGCTCCTGCCATCAAACAGCCATCCATGGGAGCATAACCTGTAATCAGCACAACGTGTTTCTTTCAGGTGGACGATATATTAATCTTGTGTTTATGTTACGCGATGCCTCAGCAGTTCAGCTTAGGTCTGGGCAATGACCCGTCCACCTGGAGACAGTTGGACCGCATATTGTCCGCATGTCAAGATTACCAAGACGTATATATCTGACCGAAGACAGTTATTTATTTCTGGCTTTCTGTACAACAAAGTTAACTGATATTTTTTCCTCCTGTTCACCTTTGGCCGGACTTTCAGACTTTTTTTTTGCAAACTTATAGCCCGAGGCGGGGCCCGAGATTAATTAAGAGGTACCTTGAAATTAAATAAGAGACATGCCTCTATCCAGATATATTTTTGGATGCGAGTTTCGATTGGCGTTAACTTGTAGTATTGGACGACAAGTCGACAACATGTCAAGCCGTTTCATTCATTTCGACTTTTACATTTTCACGTAGTTGTTTGAAAAAAAGGATCAGTTATATACCCGACTTCTCCGTTAAATCTCATCGACCGGGTTTCGAAACAACCCACGAACGCCGTAGATATGCAGATCCAACGGAGTAAACAACGTCACGACCGACGCGGCGCCAAATAGTCGCCTAGGTTCCTAGCTTTTCTGCGAGCCATTTTCGTGCCGCGTCGTGTACCCGTGAGATGTACCCGTGAGATGCAAAATCCGCTTGCCAGCCCGGGACTCCGGGAACTACGTCCAATACGTCCCGTCGTGCAGTACCACCAATGCACTACCAATCTATCAATCGTACAATACTACGACTTAACGCCAACAGAAACTCGCCTCCAAAACTATATATTCACAGAGGCACGCCTCTTATTTAATTTCAAGGTACCTCTTATTTAATCTCAGCCCCCGCAGACTTGTCTTCTCCCGGTTAGGGCTAAGTTTTGCAAAAAAACTCCAAGTCCTAAGTCGAAACCATTTTTTCCTCATGTTGAGTTTAGTACCGTATCAAGGAATCAACCAGATGATCAGTACCGGCCGATATACTGCATGGCCTGTACATATATCTCTTTGATATATCTGCAAGATATTAATTAACGAATTAATTAAGAACATAACTCCACACATTAATGAATGAATTAATTAATTAATTAAACTCGTGCTCCCGTACGTTGGGGAGTCACGGAGCACCGAAGTGCATTTAATCCCTGTACATGTACGTGCACATGCAACAGGAAGAAACGGCAGAGACCCCCTTTCTCCTTCATACGTAACACGTGGCCCTGAGAAGGGGGGCTATAGTGGTTTTTAATATACATTCTATTAGCCGGAGTCTGCCCAACTTTGACTGGACTGCCTGGCGCTCGAGGCTCGGGCGGTTGGTCCAGAAATCAGCCCCAAAATGGAGGCCCTGGCCCTCGGCATGGCAGGGCCCCCATCCACACTCAGCCTCTTAGACGACACCGAGGTCAACTACCCTACTTCAGGCCGCTTCAAGCTGCTCGGCATGGTGGCTTCCCGACTGCGAGTCCTGACGACCTGACGACACGGATCGGCATATGGCGTGGGCGCAACTCCATGACCACCGCCGCTGGTGGAGCAAGCCCGCCCTATACCCCGGATCGTCAAGCGTGACCTCTTCAAGGTCGTCATTCTGACGATCCTGACCTACGGCGCCGAGCTAGACCTTGACACTGACGCAGGAGCTGGAGCAACGACTCGACGGCAGGGCCGCGCCACCGGCCGTGGACTTTTCGTGATAGCCACTCGGCATGGACGTGTGCTACACTAGACGTGACGGGCTCACACCCGGGCAGCCTCCCGGTTTGTCTGTAATATGGAGGCAGACGGTACGCAAGGATAGATGGCAAGTAGTGATGAAGGAGACCACCCCCAAGTCTGTGGGGGCTCCGCGTGTGACCGCGTATGGTATTCATAGCGATTCGGGTCGCAGTGCCCACAACCCTGTAACTAGGACCTAGATAGCTTACACCATCCATTCCATCCCATGTTCCCGGCCTCCCACTGAGGACTTATGCTCATGAATGCACGTGACGTTACTAGTCACGTGTCTATTATTATAATTAATTAATTAATTCTATTAATTAACCGTGGAACTCCAGGGTAACCAGACTCTTTATTAAAACAATGAGTGCAGAGTGGAGCACATACAAAAGGCAGGCCACATCGGCCTCAAAAGGTATGTCACGTGAACCCTACTATAACCTAGCTAGCGGCTACCCTTCCATCTCAATATAAAGAAACTATGTTCAGAGAACGTACCATGATTCTGGGCTACAACCTGCAGGTGGGGGGTGTAAACAGCCACCTACTCTGGCTGGGTGCTAGCTACAGACCCCTAGCTATAGGGTCGAGGGTGCCCACCATAGATATAGAGCTAGTAGGATTGTTTTTGTAGATAGATTAGACCGGTAGGATTGTGTGTACCCATCTGCATCCATCCATCCATCCATCCATCCATCCATCCATCCATCCATCCATCCATCCATCCATCCATCCATCCATCCATCCATCCATCCATCCATCCATCCATCTCTTCATCCATCTCATCATCCATCCCTTCACCACGGGGTGTGGCAAGGTTGTGTCCTGTCCCCATATCTGTTCATTATTGTCGTGGATCACGTCATGCGCCGGGCACGTGCGCGCTTTACTGCTCTTAAGGGGTTCGAGCCTGGCTTGGACATCCTTAACGAGAAAGAGCACTGCAGGTTTCAACCTGGTTAGACCGCCTGGCCGACTTGATTTATGCGGACGACACCACCCTCATCGCGCGCCCCGAGCACATTCAGACCTGGCTGGACTGTCTGGGCTTGGAGGCGCGGGCGGTGGGGTTGGAGATTAGTGTCAAAACTGAGGCTATGGTGATTGGGGCTTCCAGTAGCCCGCCGCTACCACGGCTGCTAGACGGGACGGAGATCCCGTTTCGTGATCGCTTTAAACTGCTGGGAAGCATGCTTCCTGACACCGCCGCCGATGTGGACACCCCGGCATCGGCCTGGCCTGGGCTCGGCATCGTTCGCTGAAAACCTACTGGCACTCGAAGGTCCTCGGCGACTGCACCGCAAGCGCATGCTCCTCAATAAGGTCCTGGTCCTCACGGTGCTCACGTATGGCGCGGAGGCATGGACGCTCACGGACACGCTGGCGGCCAAGCTAAACGGCACGGTAACTGACCAGAATGCTCCGTCAGGCCCTGAATGTCGGGTTTTCCACGCATAGGCATCTAGAATCTTTGTACCAGGGCATGCCTCGCATTTCGGACGAGATTAGACAGCGTAGGATAGCATTCGTAGGACATCTTGCTCGCACCAGCCAGGTAGACACCGCCCTCGGTCCTGCCGGCCCCCAGCGGCTTGGCCAGCCAGGACGGCATATCCTGACCTGGCCTGGCCCCTGAAGGACATTCCTAAGAACGGGTAGGCAAACATGTCATGACCTACCCACAGCAGTTGATCAGGCTGACCTAGTGGTCCCAGCGCAGTTTGAAAAGCGCATTCACTCCCTCTCTCTTGCTTGGACTGCTATATGCAGGACAAGAGGAGGTGGAAGACCATTGTCCGGGCTCATACGGCCGCCCCTGTGGGCAAGCCCCCTCCCCCCAAGCGGAAGGGGCGCTTTACTGAGTAGAATAGGTAGGGTTTTCTAGATTATATTAGCTTAGAGTTAGATTAGTTCGGTTTCGCGGCTTTGTCCCCCCCCTCAGTCCATCCATCCACGGGAACATGTGCTACATGATCTCCCAACGGAGTCATGTTATATTTAATTTTAATCCATCGACATCCATCCATCCATCCATCCATCCATCCATCCATCCACCCCCCCACCCCCCCAACCCACCCCCACCCCCACCCCCCCCCACCCCCCCCACCCCCCCCCCCCCCCCCCCCCCCCCCCCCCCCCCCCCACCCACCCCACCCCACCCCACCCACCCACCCACCCACCCACCCACCCACCCACCCACCCACCCACCCACCCACCCACCCACCCACCCACCCACCCACCCACCCACCCACCCACCCACCCACCCACCCACCCACCCACCCACCCACCCACCCACCCACCCACCCACCCACCCACCCACCCACCCACCCACCCACCCACCCACCCACCCACCCACCCACCCACCCACCCACCCACCCACCCACCCACCCCCCACCACCCACCCACCCACCCACCCACCCACCCACCCACCCACCCACCCACCCACCCACCCACCCACCCACCCACCCCCACCCACCCACCCACCCACCCACCCACCCACCCACCCACCCACCCACCCACCCACCCACCCACCCACCCACCCACCCACCCACCCACCCACCCACCCACCCACCCACCCACCCACCCACCCACCCACCCACCCACCCACCCACCCACCGGCCACCCACCCACCCACCCATCCATCCGTCCATCCATCCATCCATCCATCCATCCATCCATCCATCCATCCATCCATCCATCCATCCATCCATCCATCCATCCATCCATCCATCCATCCATCCATCCATCCATCCATCCTCCATCCATCCATCCATCCATCCATCCATCCATCCATCCATCCATCCATCCATCCATCCATCCATCCATCCATCCATCCATCCATCCATCCATCCATCCATCCATCCATCCATCCATCCATCCATCCATCCATCCATCCATCCATCCATCCATCCATCCATCCATCCATCCATCCATCCATCCATCCATCCATCCATCCATCCATCCATCCATCCATCCATCCATCCATCCATCGGGGTCAATGCTCCGCGACTCCCCAACGGGAGCACGCACGAGTCTAATTAATTAATTAACTAATTAGTACCTGACTGGTGCGAGCATGATGATGTCCTACACTATAGCATGCATGCTATCCTACTCTGCCTAATCTCGTCCGAAATGCGAGGCATACCCTGGTACAAAGACTCTAATGACCTAGATGTGTGGAAAACCCTACATTCAGGACCTGTCGGAGCATCCTGTAAACTGTGCCGTCCAGCTTGGTGGCCAGTGTGTCCGCGAGTGTCCATGCCTCGGCGCCGTACGTAGGCCCCGTGAGGACGAGGACTTTCAAGAGCATTAGCTTGTGCATATGGTGCTCGCGGCCAGGCCCTTCGAGTGCCAGTAGGTTTCAGTGAGCTAGCGAACGAAGCCTATCCCAGGAGACGTCCGTCCTATAGTCAGCAAAATTGGTGCGAGAGGTCCCCAGTTCGATTCCGGTCGGATTCATTTGCAGATCGCGTTTTCCGCGTTTTCCGCGGCCCGGCACTGAACGCAAAGGTTTTCACCTTTGCGGAGTGCCTGATCAGAATATTATACGCTTGGCTGATTTCGATAGCACCGGCTACGCCCCCTTCTCAAGAAGGTTTCAGCCGTGTTCAGCCCGTCTCACGGTGCGACTGACTGAACAAGTCTCGCGTGCAGACACGTGTGTAGTACTCCTACACACAGATCTCGAGTGATTTATCTAGTACCAAATCCGAAAGGCTTGCATCACTACCCGGACAGGAGAACTTTTGCGGATGACTGTAGGTGTAAGTTGGCGATGCCATGGTAACCGGAGACGTCCGTCCTATAGTCAGCAAAATTGGTGCGAGAGGTCCCCAGTTCGATTCCGGTCGGATTCATTTGCAGATCGCGTTTTCCGCGTTTTCCGCGGCCCGGCACTGAACGCAAAGGTTTTCACCTTTGCGGAGTGCCTGATCAGAAGCCTATCCCAGGCCAGGCCGATGCGGATGTCTACATCGCCGGCGGTGTCGGGGAGCATGCTCCCCAACATACATGCAGGGTGCATACTATGCTAGGGTTGTAGATCATTGATACATGCATGCATGTGCATGCGTTATGCGAATCACAATAGAACACAGTATCGCAGATGCTTCAATTACAACACCACTTTGGACGCAAAATAAACACACTAACATACATGCACATGCATGCATGAGCATGGCGCACGCATGGGCGATCGAGTCACGGGGTACAAACTGTATCAATGAGACAACTGCATGATCGTAAGTTGTTATTCTAGACTCGCCTCGTGAGTAGTTTCGATTGCAGCTGTGGCTTGCCTCCAGGCATGCGGGAAGATGGGTGTCTCTGCCCCCTTCCCAGTGTGCAACATACAGGGAAGAAAGGCAAAAAAATGTATTAGTGTGCTCCGTGACTCCCCAACGGGAGCGCGTGTTTAATTAATCCATTGATTAACGCATGTCCTACACTGAAAATGGATCTGAAAATGGATCTCAACATGTTGGTGACAGCGCTGTTCAGCTTCTTCTCGAGGGCGTCGGTCAGGGTCCACGCCTCAGTGCCGAAAGTGAGCACCGGGAGAACCAGGACCTTGAACAGGCCCTGCTTCTCATGCCTGCCCAAGGGCCGGCGCAAAAGGGCCCGGTATTGGCAGAGAGCGTGCCAGGCGAGGGAGATGCGATGCTCGACATCAGCCGCGCTGCTGGGGAGCAGGCTGCCCAGTAGCCTGACGCTGGGCACAGCAAGAGAGGGGCAGGGACCACCGCTGGCCCCTCACTCATCGCCTGGACCCATGGGATGTTAACAATGTGTTTCAAAATGCAATGATAAATAGATGGTGCCCAACATGAGCCCAATAGGGAACCCTCTTGAATTTTCAACTCTTTCGTCAACAAACAGGGCAGAACCACATGCACCGCCTCCCAGCCACTCTTTGAATTTTCGCTTGGGCACCAATCAAAGCCGTTACACCACTGCATGGCTAAGCCAGCAGGCATTAGACTCGCAATGCGCCAACATTTCCACCATGAGCAAGGGAAGCCCACAGACAGGATACCCCGCCATGCTTACCACCTGGGGGCACGCTCAGATGCCCTGTTTCTTAGGTGTCCACTACACCAGATGGCCCATCCAGCGCTTGTCTGTAACCACGACATCTACCACGCCTGTGCTTCCAGGAATCGCCACCTCTGAGACCGAGGACTCAGGGCTTTATCCGTCGGGGCGCAACACCGCGTTTGAAAGTGACATGGGCGTGCAGTCCCAGTGAGCCATTCCACAAATGATGCCATGACACCACCCCTCCTCATAAAGGGTCGCCTAATGAACAAGTTTCTTGGACTGGCTCATGGTTTCCCGCATCTCTACAACACTGGTATCTTGTTACTAGCGTCCCAGGGTCACTGCCGGCATGGCGGCGCGCAGCTCTTGGATGCGCTGCGCGTACTCCCTCACCCGCGGCAATTGCAGGCGGCACCGCGCCGACAGCGCGGCCACTCGCGCCGCCAAATCCTCCGCCTGCCGCGCCACCTCTTGCCGTTTCTCCCCACCGCCGTACCCACCCATGCCCCGCATGCCCTGTTCATCCATCATGCCAGATGATGCCGCTTCCCCCATGCCCGATGATGCCGCACCAACAGGGTCCCCCCTGGATGGTGGCTCGCTCCAACCACCCGATGGCCCAGCTGCATGCTCGTTCGATGCATCCACAGCGCTTCTACTTGCAGACGCATCCACGCTTCTATTGACAACTGCAACTTCTGCGCTTATGCTTGCACCCGACAGCGCGGCCAGATCCCGCTGAGCGGCCGCCAGCTCGCGCTTGAGGCTCTCGAAGTCGCGCAGCGAACGCTCCATGGCCTCCAGCTCCGCCTCCATGCCCCGATCCGTGCCCCTCGCACTGGCATCTGATTGCGCCATTTCCCAGGCACCTGAGGAGGCGGCAATACGCGAGCTGCCACGTGGCGCCATGGCAGTGCTGGCCTGCACGCGCGGGCCAGCATCAGCACCAGCACCCGTTGGAGGAAGGCTGCCCCTGGCATCACCCCGGCTTGCCTCACGTGCCTGCCCCTCCCTGTGTCCTGCGTGGGCATCCCCAGGGTCCCTGGCATGGTCCATCGGTGCGGGCAGGCGCTGGCTTGCGGCACCGCCCTCTCCCCCACGACCCCTCCCCACCAACGGGGGATGCATCATCTGCCTAGCTGCCGATACAAGAGGTATGATGCCACTCCCCGCTGGAAGGGATACCCCTCCTGGACCTGCGCTCCCCGTGACAGGCACCATGCGACCCATGGTGCCACCACCAGCCATGGCCAGGGACACCTGCGACGCGACACCTGTCGAGTGGACGCGGGTGCCATCCATGGGACCCCCGCGTCTGCCAGCAGTACCGGCGCTGTCCATGCCTTCCCCTCGTGCCCGAGCCACCTGCTCACTTCCCACCGGTTGCTCCCTCCCCACCGTAGTCACTGGGGGCCAGGGAACGCCCGCCCATGTGCCTTCCGCGATGAGCCGCGTGCGATCTCCCATGTCCCCGAGGCCCACCTGGTCAGGGTGTGCAGATGCACTGGCCTCGAGATGCCCCCAGGAGGGAACCCTGGCAGCCTGCTCTGTGGCTTGCCCTGCAACAGCCCCCTCCAGATTGGGGTTATTGCGATTGTCCACACCGGCAGGCTGGACCGTGACCCCAAACGGCTGCATCCCGGCCAAGCCAATCGGCGCGGGCCCATGGCCCTGCCCTTGGCCAATCCTGTCAAGCGCCGTTTCATGTGGTGCCAGTTGCACAGGCACCGATTGTGGCAGCTGTGTGGATGTGGCAGCTACTTCTGGCACACGCAGGCCAGCCATGGGACCCCCTGCCTCGATGCCAGCGTCCGCTCCTCGTACTGCCCCAGGGTTTTTGACCCAGTACCCTCCCCCACCTTGGTAGGGGGGGAGAACGGGGTGCGATGAGCTGGGAAGGTGGTATGAAGGGCTGGGGAGGGGGCGTGATGAGCTGGCAACGGTTACACCCCTGAAGCCCGCCGTCCCTATGCTGGCGTTTGCGGCAGCGGTCGCACCCGTCCACCCATGCGAATCGTCGCCCATCTCCAGTAGCACCGACGAGTAGCGGGGCGGAGGCCGCACCCGTGTGCGGGGGAAGGGGCCTGGCAGGCCGGCCGTGGTGACATGGGGACTTGGTTGCCACGCGTTGGCAGCTGGCATCCGTGCCGGCCCAGCAGTACCGGTAGCATCGGTGTAGTGATAGGTGACAGCTGGTGCTTGACTGGCACCTGGCTCAGCATCCACGCTGCCAGATGGCCCCCGCTCACTCCCGCTGGTTGGCCGCTCCGTCAGCTCACTCCTAGCCCCAAGAGCCAACCGTTCTTCCACTAAAGAGGGCCTTGCAGAAGCAGCCGCCATTGCCACAGCAGGGGCAGCAACAGTATCCACGCCACCGCCAGCGCTGGCACCCACACCAACATTGGCAGCGCCATCCCGTTTGCCAGTTGTGGTGTTGCCATACATGACTTTCTGCTGGCCCCTGTCTCCCTCACCGCCCTCCAATGAGCCTGCCTGCTCAAGACCAGTTGCCCAGGGGGCACCGGGCCCCCTGGATGGGCCCGCCCAGGACCCCGGGGCGTGCCGTATGAAAGAAGTGTCTGCGTAGCACGCAGCCAGACCCACAGCGCCACCCGCCTGCGACAAGGGAGCTGCACCACCCGAGTGCACTAGCGAAGCCGTGCTGATACTGGCTGCTGTCACCAGTGCCCCCGTCATGATGGCCTCCCCTCGCACCCACCCGCCCTCGCCAGCATGCCTCCTTGCTTCCGAGAGTGGTCCCCTTGCAAATCCATCATTCACGGACGCAGCAGAATCGCTGCCCCGCTGGCCCCCACCGCGGTTACCGCCCAGCAATGGCCCATCCCCCACAAGGAAACCAGGCTTTACAAGCCCCCCCCCGCCTCTGTAGCGGCCGGATTCCACCGTCCTAGAACCCAGCCCAGGCTCTGCACGGGCATCCAGCCCTTGACCAGCCGCATGGCTCTCCCCAGGAACGGAAGAGTGCTCCGGCCTGTATCCATACAGCTCAGACCCGCTGCTAGGCCACAAGCACCCAAACCCATGCGACCCAAACCCATGCGACCCAAACCCATGAGATCCAAAATCACGAGACCTAAGCTCTTCCCTCCATGGCCAAGGCGCGCCACCGGCACCCCTGCGGCCGACCCTGGAAGTGGCCAAGTCAGCCTCGCCGGCCCATGTCATCCCGAACCCAGCCCGCCTCCCCCGCCCACTGGAGTCCATCCAGCCGGTATCCCTCCCCCGCCGCCGCGCCAGCACGTTATGCCTCCAGCGCTGCGCATAGGGTGCCGCGCGAGCCAGCGCTGCGGCGGTGGCCGCCATCTGGCGCTCCACCGCGGCACGCCGCCGAAGCCCCTGCCGCCACAACCCCACCGAGAGCCATTTCTCCACCCCTTGCCGCAGCAGGCGCGGGCGGTACACCCCCTGGATCGCGCACTCCATATCTGCTCGCTTCTGCCGCCGCGTCGCCGCGTACCACACCAGCGCCTTGAGCCCCAGGGACTGACGCCACAGCGCCCACTGCGCGATCGCCCCCCTGCGGGCCTCCTTCTTAATCCCTGAACGGACATGGAACACGGCCCATGAGACCCAGGCGCGCCGCAGGGTGGTTGCGCAGGCGTGGCGGTGCGCCCGCAGCGCCCTACGCGCGGCCATCCGCCGGCGCTCCGCGTTCGCCGCCAATGCCAGTAGGTACTTCCTCGCGCCCACACCAAAAAAGTGCCTCTGGGCGCGCTCCCGCTGCACCCGCCGCAGCGCACGTTGGCACGCGGCGTCCTGCCACGCCGACATCATCCGCCGGCAAAACGGGCCGGCCAGCGCACGCCGTGCGGCCCGCACCCGGCCCGCCCGCTCCTCCTTGGCCGCCAGCCTGCGTGCTAAAAACAGCAGCCAGGCACGGAAGCACCGCCTCAAGAGATGCAGGGAGGCGTGCTGGGTGGCCCGTTCGAGGGTCCTTCGGCGCGCTCTCAGCACCGCAACGCCTGCTTTCATCGGGACCACCGCCCGCTTCAGCTGCCGCATCCGACACGACGCCTCTGCCCTCTCCCACGCCTGCCTTTTCTGCGACATTCGCTCGCAGAAGGACGCCCACGCCGCCACCGCCCACCGCAGCCGCCTGGCCCGGAAGAACGCATATGCAACGTGCGCGCGAGCCAGCCCCTCAGCCCGCCGCACCACCCACGTCTCCCACCCAGCCCAGCACGCGCGCAGTGTGCGGAGGTAGCGGTGCCGCGCCGCGCGCCGCCGCGCCACCTCGCGCGCTCGCGTGCGCTCCACCGCACGCCACCAGCCCTTGATGACGCGCGCCTTCAGAACCCCGCTGACACTGGCGTTTCGGCCCCCTGGAGGGCCCCTGAAGACCCTTGCGCCGGCCACGGGGGCAGCCTTATTAGGCAAGACGTAAGACCCACCCCGGGCTGTGACAGGCCAAGTGCCATCGATACCCCATGCCTGTCCACCCTGGGAAAAGCGTGCGCTGCGCTGTCTTCCATTCTCCGGCACGGCACTATTGCCCTGGCCCCAGATGAGCCCGTTCCTCCCCCCTGCCCCATACTCTCCCCTTTCCAAACCCTTTGCGCTGCTCTTGCCCGCAGATACTTCCCCTTCCCCTGCAACTTCACTCCCCAACGATAACATCCCTGCCACTTCGGGCTTGCCCAAGGAGCCATGTGCTACCACTGGCAAAACATGCAGTGCCCGACTTTTAACTGCTGCCTGCTCCACCTCCCCCCTGCCTGGTGGTGATCTTACGCGCCCTGGCCGGCCGCCCACTTGCACGTGTGGTGCGCTCGTACGCCTGCCACCATGTGCTGGTCCATTATCCATCTCATCCTCATCGCCATCGTCGTCATCATCATCATGATCATCCCCACTACAACCACCACCGCCCACGTCACCCTCGCCCCCTCTGCCATCAGCACGCCCACCCATCACATGGCCACCATCTGCGTGGCCGCTATCGGCATGGCCACCAGACCCGGGATCCGCAGCACCCGGCCCTGCGGCAGGCGCTGCTACCATCGCAGCCACTGCAGCTGAAGACAGCCCCGAAGCACACCCAGTGGCAAGGGAAAGGTCGTGGCTGGCCTCTTGCCCTGATGCCTGCCGCATCACGTCGCCATCCCGGCTGATAAAGCAGGCATTCGTTGCCACCTGGCAGGCGGAGGCATCCACAGCACCATCATGGTGGCCATCCCTGGCACTCAAGGCCGCGCCATGTTGGCGGTACGTGGCATCATCCGAGAGAGGTTCACCTTGATGGTAGTCAGCATCCACGCCAGCAAGTTGATGCGACGCAACGTCCACCTCCTGCAATGCTGCCCCATCGCCAGCCTCAATAACCGCCAGTTGGGCTCGCGCCCCATGCCACCACCCTGTCCCGCTCTCCACGTCTGTTCCCCTCTCCAGGCCGCTCTGCTCCACAAACACAGCTGTGTCAGCCCCTGGCTCATCCCCCCTTGTCGCTCCCACACGCGCGTCAGGGCCATGCCCGGGCTCCCCCCCTTCCCCAGCGAATCTCGTAAATCTGGCATCTGGACGAGCATGGCCCAGGGCCTCGAATGCTACTTCTTCACCCCCCCCTCTGCCCCATCCCCAGCCTGCCCTGCCCCTGCCCGCCCACAATCTCCCCCATCTCCTTTCCCCACCTCGCTGCCCCCCATCCCACCCTCCTGTGCTCCTCCCGCAAGGCCTCCTCTCCCGCTCTCCCCCTGTCCCCTGGCACCCGCCCCCGCTGCTTCCTTCCCAGAGTATCGCAGCAACCGGTCGTCCGCAGCATACCGCCATCGGTCCAGCACCGTGCCCACGTAGAGTGCGGAGAATGCCGGCGGACTCACATCCACGCCGCCATCGCCGCCATCATGCGGTGCCACACTGCTGGTCCGGGCATCACCCAAAGAGGGCACCCCGCCGTCCGCGGAGGGAGCCGGAAGATTCAGAGAGGGATCCGAGGTGACAACGGATACAGACAACCGGGCAGATATCTCCGCCGCGATCCTGGCGTTGGCTCGCCGTTCCCCTTGCCACGCTCGCCACGCGCCCCATGCGCGCGACACCTGGCGGAACGCCCAGTGACGCAAGGCCGCCGCCTTCGCCTTGCCCATCGCGTGCCGCTGCAACCAAAAATAGCTCCATGAATGCAGCGCCGCAGAGATCACGCGGGCATGCCGCTGACTCCTCGCGATAGCGAGAGCGCGGTTGCGCCGCTCCCTCTTGCACGCTCGGGCCCTGGCCCACCTGAACCAGGCGGCGAGGACCCTCGCCAGGGACGCCCTGCGGCGGGACTCGAGCGCGGACGCCTCCCATGACGCACGCAGCATGCGGCGCCACACGTGGCCGTGCCACGCGCGCATGGCCTTCTCACGGAGCCGCCACGAGTGCGCCGCGTGGGCCACACGACCCGCCTCGACCCTCTCGCGGCGGTGCAGGGACCAGCGGCGCCAGGCATGGAGGACCCTGTGCTGGACGCCACGCCCCCAAAATAGAAGTGCACGCGCGGTTGCCTCGCGGCGAGCGGCCGCGGCGGCGTAGCCCCGGCGCCAGTGCCAGAAGTAGCGGAACAGCATGGAGAGGTGCCAGTAGCAGAGGGCACGCGTGTCCTTGCGCCACTTGGCGCGCCGGTGCGCTGCATAGGCGGCCAGCTGCTTGAGCGCTGAGGAGAGAAGCCAGCGGGTCTGCTCCCGCCGCCACGTGGGCCATGCCCGAAGACGGCAGAAGGCCCCGCTGAGGAGGGTCAGGCGCCGATGAGTGGCGGCCTTGATATTGGCATGTTTGAAGAACTGCAGCTTGGCAGAATGGGATTTGAGGGCCTGAAAAGCATGCTTTAAAAGCAGGTATCGGTGGAAACGCCTCGCTTGTACGCCAGCGATCGCCTCCCACGCGAATCGCTTCCATTGGTCGACCACAATGCGTGCGACGGCTCGGCGGTGCCTGCGTCGAAGCACCTTCTGAGCCTCGAGCAACACGGACGCACTGAGCCCAGTGGTTTTGACATCCTTTACGACGACTTCAGGATTAGTGGCCGCGGAGGCTGCCAGATGGGGAGCTATAGGAATGCCTCGCAGGAGCAGACCCGGCGTTGCTAGTGCCACTGCACCCGGCGCGTGGGTCTTGATAACGTGCGCCCGAATCGGACTATGCCGTGGCGCTCCTGGCACAGCGTGCAGATACTGCTTTTGCAATTGGCTCTCCACACTAACACCTTTGCTATCAAAAGTTCTGGCGTGGTGATATCCACTAGACCGCACCGGGAATTCGTCATAAATGCCAGTCGACATCTGCAAGTTGGGCGTAAGAATACGGGGCCGCTATCATTGGCGGGAATGCCCGTTAGAGCGGCTTCCCACTTCCCCATAATAAGAACGGGCATGGAACGGGAGAAAATTCAGAACCAGATTCTTTGTATATTTTACAAACGGCAGACACCGTAATGGCTCGGCATTTTCGTAACACCGCACACAGTAATCCAGTTTCAGCATGGAATCCCCCTCGTCGACAACCTTTTTATTGGAACATCAGCATTAGCCGTGCAAAATAAGTACAAATCGTTATAGTGCCTTTCTATGCCGCAAGGGAATATACGTTGGCCTTATCAGCATTCATCATCCATGGCGCGTAATAATTTTCAAATATTGCCGCGCCCTCCATTTTCCAGGTTTCGGAGTACTCCAGTGCGTTTCGCTGGCAGCATCCCCCAGTGCTTTGAACCCGAAATTCTTGGGTGATTTCTCGCAGCCTTGGTTACTAAGCGTTGGAAGTACGGATAAAGAGTATTTTGCCTTGTTGTCCAACTTAACAGCCGCTTTCTTGCCTACGTGATACGAAGCCGGAGTATCTGGGAGTCTATTGTCAAGAAATTAACTTGTCCGTTCCTGGTTTGGACACTTGGGGTGCACTGGTGTTTCAATTCGATTGTCAGGCAATATTACCTGCTGCAGCCATGACCAGTCGCCGAGTCTAATTGAGCACGTCCGTTTACGTAGTCGAGGTGGTTGTCAGGAGTTTACTAGAAAATAGAAAAGCTTGGAAGTCTGCTTGGAAGTCTGCTCAAACTTACCATCGATGCTGAGAATATATGAGATAGCCCGACAACTGCGCCAGCTACAACGCTTGCAGAAGGGATTTGCAATGTAGGTAGCCTACACATTTTTTTATCGGATTGCCAGTCGCGGGATTCCTACGTGCCACGACGACATTACGTTGGCAGTACTTGGATTTCCAATTTCCTGGCTATGGTAAGCCAAGACAATGTGTGTATATGCTGCTTGTAGCCGCCAGAATGGACTGCGATGAAAGTCCGTGAAAGTCCGGGCAGTCTGGCAAAGAAGAGTTATGGGATACCTCAATCGGGATGCCGAATAAACCAACCTGGGGCTCCCATGAGTGACTTAAGCTTACCCACATCGACGCAGTATTAACAAGCATCCGATTTTTTACCATCAACCAGCGACCCCTGGTGTAGCACTGTTCCCCGTTTATTTGGTGCGGTAAGCGCACGGTCCTACTCAACCAGATGAGCGGGTCATCTGAGGCAGCCATCAACAGCAAGGCATGGCTGAACGAAAAGAGAAAGAGGCTTGAAGAGCTTCGGAATGCGAAGAACGAACGACAGCGTCAGCAGGGGAATAAGGTGCATGCCAGCAGAATCTTGGGATTCGGTTCGTTTCCATGCATCTACGGCCTTGCCCCTTGACTCCCGTTATCTGTGTGTTCCTTCCTGCTGCAGGTGTCCCTGGCCGCGTCATCCTCCCTGCTCCTTGCTCGTTGCTATTCGCGTCATGTTTTCCGAGTGTTCTGTCTCCTTTGAATGAAACGGCTACCTATTCTCTGCTGTCTGACTGCATAAACCACTCAATCTCTGCATCCACGCTTCCTGTCGCCCTGCTGGCATTTGTCCCTCAAATCCCTCAGGATGTGGGCGCGGGCGATGATGTGGACCAGCTCGTATCGTCCCTTCTCTCAGCGGACCCAAAGGCCGCCTACCACAGCCTGCACCACACGGCAGCATCCAACTCCTACCCATCCATACTAGCATCTAATCTCGTGCCAGGCCCCTCCGCACTCGGCAGCTCCACACGGTCATCACTGCTGCCATCCCAGGATGGCGCCGTCACCAAGGGAATGGCTGCCCCTGTGGCGGGATTATCAGGGCTCGCCAAGTCTCCGCCAGCACGGCGCCACCTCGTCATCGCCGAGACGGTTGCCAGCATTGACATCCCGCCCAGGCCGGCAGAGACGTATGAGAAAGTGTGCCAGACGGATATCTCCCCTGGGAGGGAGGAGCCGGCCACGCACAGGGAGCCTGTGTCACCAGAGAGGGATGCCAGGATGGAAGGTGAGGGAAAAGGGAATAGGGGGGGAGAATAGGGTTCACTGCTCGTCTTGTTGACAATGGTAACTAGGAATGTTGACTGCTCTGTATGTTCCTGGCGGTCTGCGGGACAAGCTGTCGTGTATCGCTGCCTTTTCTTTGTCAACTGCAAACTGTGAAATGGTCGGATTTTTTTTTTGAAAGCTCTTTGGAGCGTGGCCTCACTGGCCTGTGAAGTTTTCATTGGGACAATGGATTGGATGGGTGAGGGAAGGAATGGGTGTCCCCCATCTGCACCAAGGACGAGTCTTACGGGCTGTGTGAAGGACCCATTTGTATTGCGCAATCATCGTTCATGGCTGGATGTCTACATGAGATTCCATCATGGACACCGGCCTGCTCCCAATTAAAAGCCAGGCAACGGGAATATCACATTCTGCAAACAGTCAGCCATGTTGCTGACTGTTTAAGGCGTGCCGGTTGCGTGCTTATTGCTAAAAAGAAGGGAGAGCCTTGTGGGAAGGGGAAGGGTCTCCTATGCGATAGGGTCAACCTGCCATTGGAAGATGCGTGGTAGTATGTGCATGGACACTGAGATTAAAATGGTTCTATTGTACTACGTCCCTACTGTAGTTACTGTGTTTATGGATGTGCCCAGTTCAGCTCTTGTTTTGATCTGTCTGTGATTCTGTGCACGTGGTTGTGTATTTTTTAATAATCCGTTTTCAGTGACATGGGTCATGACCATATGCATGCATTCCACCTGCTTTTCACACCCGCATGAGGTCTTCTAGACCATAGTGGGTAGACTATCAGTGAATCTATCTATCTATAGTGGGTAGACTATCAGTGAAGCTTGTGCCTTGTTGTGCAGCAGGTGATGCGTGTTGCGGGAGCCTTTGTTTTCCATGATAAGGAATGAATGATTGTTATGGAATATTTATAGTAGTACTACAATATAATTAAAGAGGCTTGTCCCCTGCCCTGCTGTCGTGTCATTGGAGACTCGCCAATGGATCAATCGCCTTGTAACCTCTCACTTGGCAAGTTAGGACTGTATAGGGTATGCCACATCCAGAGCAGGGGCTATACCTTTGCGACATTCGGGTACTGTGCGCAAGCATGTCCTGCTGCTGTACCCTCACCCACACTGAAATGATTGTTGCCATACAACTGGAAACACTGAACACATCATCTCTACTCGTACGTGCTTTCTCCCCCACACCCCCCTCCATGCCACAGACGCGGCAGCCATGGACGACGACTCCACAGAGCCTGGGGGTGGCAGCAAGCCCCCTGGGACCCCCCGCCCCTCCTCCGTCGACCCCGACGCCGTCGTCGCCCTTCCCTCCTTCGCCTCCTTCCTCTCCCGCTCCGCCCTCATCATGGAGCGTGTGCTGTCCACCCACCGCGACTACGACTTCCTCCAGGACTATTCGGCCGCCGGGTCGGGGGCAGATGCCAGCGGGGCTGGCCAGGGGGGGTCCGCCGAGGGGGGCAGCTCGGACGAGAACGCGCGCCGGCTCCCGCTACTCTGCTCCCTGCGCGACCCGCGGGCTGAGTACCACGGCGCTGGCGTCAGCGGTGTCGCCCCCAACCCGAAATTCCCCGAGCTGGTCGCTGCGTCGTACGCGTCGCCCTTACGCTGGCGTTCCGGTGCCGCGCTAGCCGGCATCGTGGATGCCTCGGATGGCGTCAGTGGGCCGGGGGCCGCCGGCGTCGCCAATGGTGGGCTGGGTGGCCCGGGCGTTGGCCAACCGGATGGCCTCGTCCTCCTGTGGTCGCTCCAGCTCAGGGAGCGCGCCGAGATGGCGTTTCACTGCTCGTCCACAGTGACGTCGGTCAGTTTCGACCCCTTCTCGCCCAAGCTGCTCCTGGGCGGCTGCTACTCGGGCCAGCTTGTCATGTGGGATGTCCGCGTGGGCCCCGTCCCGGTCCAGCGGACAGCCAGGGGGGGAAGCCACGCCGGGGGCGGGCACCAGCACCCGGTGTACTCGCTCGCAGTGGTGGGAAGCGCGCACGCGCACAACGTGGTCAGCGCGTCCACCGATGGGCGCGTGTGCGTGTGGAGCCCCAGCATGCTGTCGGAGGTGCGTGTCCACACTGGGGCAACGGGGATGTGGGAGGCATGCTACCAGAGGTGCAGGGATATGTGGGTTGCACGCTGTTTGGTAAATGCGGATTCCATGGGAAGTTGGGTTGCACGCTGTCTGAGTCGGGTAGTAACGTGCAGAAATCATGTTACGAGACGATGTGCGGAGATGCACGAAATGTAGCACTTGTATTATGGCGCTCGATCAGGTTCTTCCTCGCTGCTGCGCCCCAGCAACCTATGTGTACTATTCTACATTCCTTCTTATCCTTGGTAGTCCACTCTCATGCGCATATCTTCATTGCGTCTTCCTTCCTGCCTGCATGCCTGTGGTGCTCACCCGCGCATATACATGCGGTTTCCAACTTGCTGTCCCCCTCCCCCAACACTTGTACACAACCAACCCTCTGACACGAACCATCCTGAGTCCTCGACGATGGCATGGGCGGGTCCTTCACCACACCGCCCCACCCCACCCAGCCCCAAGAGGTGCTCCAGCTGCGCTACGCACCGCCCAGCGCCGCCGCCGGCTCTGGCCCTGGAGGTATCTCCGACCACCGCCTGAACATCGCCTCGCTGGCGCTGCAGGCGCGCGACGTGCCCGTGACGGCACTAGCATTCCCGCCCCACGAGGAAAACGCCTTCTTCGTCGGCGGTGAGGATGGCGGCCTCTACTCTGTCGTTCGGCACGGGAGCGATGCCCTCCGCTCTGGCATCCGCGAGAGCTTTCTCGGCATGGCCGCAGGCGGCCATTCCACTGCTGGGGGGCTCCTGGGTCCCAGCGGCACGCTCGTCCCTGGGGCCTCCGCAGGTGCTGCCGCGGGATTGGCCGGTGGAGACAAAGTCGGCATCGGCGGCGGGGCGCCCAGCAAGGCGCACGCGGGCGCGGTCACAGGGATGAGCTGCCACCCTGGCTGGCCGGACGCGGCGATCAGTGCCAATGTAGGCGTGGACGTGGCCGATGCGCGCCGGTCCACGGGTCTACTTCTGACATCCTCCACCGACTGGACGTGCAAGCTGTGGAACACGAGGGCCCCCGCGGCCGGGCCAATGCTCACGTTTGACGAGAGCGGTGACTACTGCCATGCGGCCGTGTGGTCGCCCATCCACCCGGCGCTCTTTGCGCTCTCCTCGGGCGCGGGAGACCTGCAGCTGTGGCACCTGAACCGGTCCCTGGAGCGCCCCTGGGCCAGCGTGGCCAGCCCCAGCAAGCGCGCACTCAACCAGCTCGCGTGGCTGCAGGACGGGCGGCGCGTCGTGGGGGGGGACTCAGGGGGGCAGTTACATGTGTTCGAGCCACCTGCGGATGTCTCGCAGCCGCTGCAGGACGAATGGGAGCGCTTCGAGCGCACCCTGGGGGAACTGCATCAGCGCGCCGTGGCCAGCAAGGGCGTCCCTGGCCTGTTGTAGGGCCGTCGATGCGTCCAGCCCGAAGCGTGCACTTCAGGGAATGTGATCACTGGCTTCTTGCGTCAGAACACAACAAGCTCATTTCGAATCTTGGCCTCGGGCTTTTTATGGAAAGGTATCGAAGTTTCAGGAATGCCTACCACTCCCTTTGCAATGCTTACTTCCTGGTAGCTCTGCTTGAAGTCCTATGTTTTCAAGATGCATGCAAATGGTCTTTACCTGCCATTTGACCTGATTGTGCGCCTGAAGTGCATCCATGGTCTGGACAATGTGAATTAAGGGTGCTCTCCATCAGAAACCGAGTGCCTTGCGGCCACCCAG
Source organism: Mesostigma viride (assembly GCA_009746045.1). Taxonomy (NCBI): domain Eukaryota; kingdom Viridiplantae; phylum Streptophyta; class Mesostigmatophyceae; order Mesostigmatales; family Mesostigmataceae; genus Mesostigma; species Mesostigma viride. The sequence continues at coordinate 1,774,513 of RPFO01000448.1, forward strand.
TACGAATGCATGACGCTGGCGTCAGTGCCATGCGTCTAATAGTGGTCGTATGCCACGACTGCTCATTATGGCTGCCTTCAGGGTTGGCACTTGGAGGGTAATAAGACTTATACTTGAGACAGGCAGTTTGTTGCGAGAAATGTGGAGCATGTGCAGGATGACAAAAAATCTGATGCTCCAAATGCTCGCATGTGCGTTTGTGGGTACACATGCATCTTCAAGTGTTGGCATGCTGCGCAGTGCACCACTAGCCTGATTGTTGTTTATGCACATCTCGTCAACCGTTGAGACTGACTCCAGCTAGAGTTGACAGGTTTTCACCAGCCATGTGAAGGAATGGGCAGTGCATTGCACTTGATGCATCGCCGTAGTGACCTGTCATGATCAGAACTTGTCCCTTGATGCACTAGCTAGGTGCAAACTTTTTGGGCAGCCGTACAAGGTTTATTCAGATCAATCTGTCTCCAGTTCATTAGTGAGACCATTCGTTTGTGGCACAATTTTGGTTTATCAAACGTCTATCCAGAGTTTGTCAAGTTGCTACTTGCATACCTCCCCATTTGCTGGCCATTCTTTCAAAAGCTTAAGCGAGACAAAGTTCTGTCTCTATAGAATATCCGCTTAAGCACTAGAGCTGGGCTACTGAATATGTTTCTTAATTCTTGTTAGAGCCGTACAGTTGCGCGTGTTGCCTAGCTGTATCAAGGAGACAACCAGGTATATCTGAAGCTATAGCTAGGTAGCTGATGGTAGGTGTCGTAGGTAGCTGATGTAGATAGAGTAGACCGGTAGGACTGTTTGCACCCATCCATCCATCCATCGGGGTTAATGCTCTGTGACTCCCCAACGGGAGCACAAGTCTAATTATATAGCTAGGCACACATGTACATTTAATCAATTAATTAATTAGAAACATAACTCCGTTGGGAGTATCTGTAGCACATATCCCTGAGAAGGGGCATATTGAATTGAATTGAATTGAATTGTAACATAACTCCGTTGGGAGTATATGTAGCACATAGCCCAGAGAGGGGGCATATGGCCTATCATACATTCTAAGCTACTTCCTGCAAGGGTGGGAATGTAAACAACACTTGCTCTAGGTGCACTAGGGCACCTGCACCACCCAGAGTTTCAGGCAACACCCAGCGAAGGGGAGCCTGTCATAGGTGGGGAAGATCATCATGGCTATACAAGAGCTAGGACATGGCTTCTCTACAGAGAGCATCTCTCTGCATGGCATAGCATGGCGAAATTCTTAATGCAACATCCACGGGGGTCCCGTTATAGGCATGGCTTGGCTAAATTCTGTAGGCAACATCCATGGGGGGCCATTATGGGCGCACATGCGCGTGGGCCACATGCTAGGCTAAGCCTGACTAATCTACACTACTGGTATGAATTCCCTAGTCTGAGGTGGCAGGAGGGGGCTGCCAGGGCTTGTGGTCAACGTGGATGACCGCCCCCCTCCAGTATACCGGCTTCCCCCCTGCGTTGTGCCGGAGCTGAAGGTAGGTCGGCCATAGCTCGCGTCGCCGCTGTTGCTGGGCCAGGGTCAAGTCGTCGTCCAGCGTGAAGCGAGTCCTCGAGAGCTTCTTGCGGCATTTAAGGAACGACAGCTTGTCCGCCATGTACTTAAAGGTGAGGAGCACGGGTGCCGGGCCAGCCTTCCCCCGCGCGCGGGGGAGGCGGACAGCCGACATGTCCAGCTCACCAGTGAGTAGCATGGGGGCAAGAATGTCGCGCCTAAATGCCTCAAGAAGGCTCGTGGAGGTCTCACCTGCCGGTTGGTCGAAGTGCTTGACGATGACATTGTGGCTGCGCCGGGCGATGTCGGCTTCCTCGCGAAGGTCGAGGGCTTGTTGCTTGAGTTGTGCCGAGATGGTGGAGGTGGTGGAGGTGGTGTGCTGCTTAAGCAAGTCCGCCCAGGTGGAGGGGGCATCGCCGGCCGAGCCAGCAGGCGCCGGCTGGGCGGCGATGTCCTTCACCGCCTGGGCGGTGAGGCCGGCGGTGTCATGCAAGCTCTGAAGGGCGTTGGCGGTGGCTTGAAGGCGTTGGTCGAGGTCGAGGAGCTGGGCTTTGATGTCGGCAGTGGAGGCGGAAATGGCAGTGGAGGTGGAGGCGGCGGCGGTGGAAATGTGAGGAAGTTCAGCAGTCAGCGTGCCGCCGATTGCTGCTATGTCGGCAGCAAGGGGGGTCACGTGCTGCTGAAAAGCTTCCGTGAGGATGGAGCGGAGGGTGGGGACGGAAAGGGGTGAAGCCCAGATCTCGGCGTCAGAGCGCTGGAGAAGGGCTAGTTGAGGATGGCGTGCTGGAGATGGGGGCGGCCGCAGCCGGACAGCCCGTAGATGTGGGCCCAGCGGCTGCCGTCTGGGCAGAGGAGGCGATTGATGGAGTCAGGAAATGGAGGCACAGGTCGTAAAGCGAAGCGTAATCCCCGAAGAAGATGCAGCGCATAGCATCGGTCGGAGAAATGGTGGCCCAGTCGTAATCTGCCGGACCTTGAAAGGCCGGGGCCGAAAGCTCGGTTCTGGGCGTGAAGACCCTCCTGTGTCGTCGGCTGGGCGGGTGCGCTTGGGGTCAGGCGATGCAGATGCCGAGGCGTTAACCCGTGTTTTTTTACAACGCGATACATCGCGTTGTAGGGTTAGAACGCGATGTATCGCGTTGTAATCTGACACGTGGCAAACCTATTAAACATGCGATTTTTGGTCTGAAACTTTCAAGACAGGTCAGAAACATCTCATAGAATTCAAGAAAAAATCCTGGTATTTTTGGTATTTTTTTTGTGACAGCTGCAAACAAATATGTACCACTGAAATCAGGCATTTTCGCGGGACGAAGGTGAAGACGACGGCGATGGCGGCAGGTAGATATCTTGCCAGTTTTCGCGCGAATTTCAGTGGCTGTTGGGTAGCACGACCATGATGATGCGTTCAAAGGTTGATAATTAGGTTTCTACGAGTTTGTTGAGGTACTGGGGCAAAGGAAACGTAGTTTTTTCCAGTTTCTCACCCAACTTTCATGCGGAAACCCTGGAAACCGGCATACATATTATTACGTCAAGACTCGGGTCTGCTGCGGCACCATGCTTGGTATTTCCATGGTGTTTCGACTTCTTAACACATGTTTATTCATTCCGAACGCCCGGACTCTCGGCTAAACCGAGATTTGTGCAGACTTTTATTGGGTAGCTCCGGGCATGATGGTGCCTGCAAATAGCGTAAGGCGTGACCGTGGCTATTGCTACGGTATGCTGTATTTTCCTGGAAATGGCCTCTGCCACCGGCTCAATAGTGCTTGCAGGCGTAAGTATATCGTGTTTCTACCTAGTTTCTGCCAGTTTTCCACTTATTTCTACCGACCTCTGCCCAGCCTCTCTAAGACCGCCATCCTACTCGACGTTGCTTGCATGTCAGCCATAGCAGGTTGCAGTTGTGCAGTATTTAGGTGCTGTATACGTCGTCAAGCCGTTCATATATCGTGAGGATTGGATGTTGATGGTTTATACTGCGTTGATTGTGCAAGAAGATCAGCTGGGTGCCCATAATCATGGTGTATAATCATGTGTTGTTAGCATCTTGCCACCATTTGCTAGCATGCATTCCAGCGTCATCTTTGCCTGCATGTAAGCTCATGGATCACTCAACCTATCAAAGCCAAGCCTTGCATTACACGTGCCTCTTTCTTTCAGTATTGCACGCGTTATCGAAAACCCAGCACCTCCATTCCCACGAGGCATGTGCTCAACACGTTGTGAGAGTGGATGATGCTTTGGCTATGGCTGCCTGATTCAGTCATATTAGGTCATCCAGTCATGATGTTTGATGCATGTTTGATGCTGTATAACTTATACAACACCTTTTTTCAACGTTTTGACCCTCCAAGCTCACTATGGCCCCGTTTATGGGGCTCGGGTCGTTGCGTAATGTTGTCAAGGGCTCTCATGTTTCCCACTGCGTTGTACTGCGTTGTAATTGTGATGCTAATGAAAAATAGCTCCAGTGGCCCAATGGGCCTGAGTTTTGTTTCACAGAGCCTGCATATGTTGCCCATAGCTCGTGCAAGAAGCCAGATTTTTTTCATGAACCATTTGTGAATAAGCGCATGACTTGTGACCTAGGGTCAAGAAATCGCGGTCATGGTCAGACCCCCCTGTATTCGAACCAGTGTATCTCTCTAATGAATAAGCAGTTTGTAGGTCTGAGTAGCTCAAAAAATCCTTTGATTAAATATGGGCTTTCAGGAAAGTATATACATGACCATGAAAAAAAATTTTCCTTAGGTGCTATACGCGTTCTAAAAAAAGCTTACAACGCGATATATCGCGTTCTAATTAAAAAAACACGGGTTAAGCCCGGGGGGTTGCTGGACGACCACCAGTGCACGACTAGTGTAATCGCCGCCTGCCGGACCTGAAGGCGAAGCTGCAGCCTGAGCTGCAGACGTATTTTCATTGCCGAGCGCAGCCGCCAGGCTGCGTTGCGTCGAGGCGCGTTTGTTCGCCATATATTGCGTTTTAGATTCGGAAAATTATATCAGCATGTGCGTCTTAAGTAGAAAGACGAAGCGATAGTGATATTCACGGCTAAATTCGGTGCTCAAACGTGAAAGTTATGAGCTCCGACAGCCATGGCTACCTCGTGGCCGGGCATTGTATGACATATAAGGGGCATTATTATGGCTTTTAACTCTTCAACCGTCTGGACTGGAACCACCGGAACGGACTGAGTTTGGGTATCTTTGTGCGCCTGAGAGTAACTAGCCAAATAACATTTTCTGGCCCACCCTTGGAACCAAGCATGCTTTTATATCAAATAATGTTTGGGAAATTTGGTTGGTCACATATCTATGCCCCATGCATGCTATAAATAGCACCCCCCCCGGGGGGGTACGGTGCACATGGGGTTGGAGACATATATAATGCATTATAGACCATTTACACAAATCAGGTGGCCCTGGCCTTTTAAAGGCAGTTTATTAGAATCACAGGCATGCCATCAATGCATTCACAGCATGAAATGTCACAGAACTGCACATGCTAGCTAGCAAACAGCCCAAAATAGCTCAGACCGTTATAACGGTGCAAGCTATTTTGGGACGGTTGCTAGAACTGCCGTATAGGTTTCCTATCCCAAAGTGGCACAAAACAACAACTAGATGGCCACAAAAGCAATGCCAACACCATGTCCAGCATATAAGACACAAGCTCATGCTATACAATAGGTGTAAGGCTCATATCAAGGCCTAAAGCGCGCGTACAAAGGGTGGCAAGGAGCTACATCACTAACACACCCAATGAACGACAAAACACCTCTATGTTCTTGGAAACAATGAATAAAACAATAGGAATAAGTTGGTATAATGCTCCCATGCAAACAGGTTATGTGTATCTCCACGATTTTCACATGCAATGGATGCAAAACAAGAAGGTGGGCGTTGGCCAGCAAAACAAGAAGCCACGCCTAACACTGGTCAGAAAAGAACTTGTCTCGGGGTGCTTGACCAAGGAAAAGCATTGGGTAATCAACGTTACCATATTAGTGACCGATAACAATCGTTACCTCGCTATTTCCGTTGCAGCATCAGCTAACGGTGACCAAACATGGTCCAAAATCTGCTTGACCTGATGGTATTCCCCAACCATGACAAGCCGATGCGTAGAGGCAGCAAAACAACAAAAAGACAATCACAACCCCTCGGTAATAACTCTGATATTAGCTTTAAACGATAATACAACTATATACGGCTAATAGAACACGCTTGGAGGCTAGAACGTACCAGGTCGGTACAGCAGATTACCTTTCTTGCGCGAGCCAGCACGCCAGAGTAATGGACGTAGCCTCGAGCCTTTACTGGCTGCCAATGCTAATAAATCTTGTTGGGAACAACGTACTAAATTGATCGATGCGCAGATGTCTGGGAAAATTCGGCCTAGCAACATGCAGCACTCGCACCATCACTGCCTGGCCGCTAACGTCATTTGCTGCGCCGACCAGCACCCCGAGACCCATCTACGTACCTCCGAACCTTCCATGGCTAGGGATATTCAATTTTTAGGATCTAAGAATCATGCCTACAAAATTTGAGTCCAATACGTCAAGCCATTCTCTCGTACCAGTCAGTTCTTTGCACCGCCATAGCCGTGCGCGTCAATATTTTTCCTGCACGTCGGTCCCGTTGGACCATGGTACCCCCCTAACTTTGCTCAAGCATTTCTCCCTGGCCAGGTGTCCAAAGTACGGTCTGAAGTGCTCTACGGAAAGCTGACGTCTAGATCTTTCGATCCCCCCAGGTTTGACCGTTAAATTATTATTGGCGCGGCGCCTGGTAGGCGCACAAACTCAGTCCGTTAGAGTGGTAGGACTTCAACTGGTACCACGAAAACGGCGCGAGAACGGTTTAAGAGTTAATACATTCTGGCTACTTCATGCAAGGATGGGAATGTAAGCTACCCTTGCTCTAGGTGCACCAAGGCACCTGCACATGATTGCTCATGATGTATCGTGCTATGGCAGCTATACCCAGCTAAGGGGGCATGTACATTTGGCTTAATAATTCTAAGGCATCAGCTGGTATATTAATTAATTAATTAATTAAAATCATAGCTCCGTGGGGAGCATATGTAACACATAGCCCTGAGAAAGGGGCATCTATGCACTACAATACGGTTCGTAGGAGACGCGAAATGAGTGAGAATGTTACCCGAGCGGTAACGAGGATTCGCACCGTTGATTTTAACATATGTTTCTTTTTTTGCGCCATTTGGCGAGCATCGACTGGAGCCTGAACCTAGCGGGGGGAATCGTGCGGGGGAATCTTGCGGGGGAATCTTGCGGGGAAAAATTCCGAACGTGAATTTAGCGAAGTCCTACTACATTTTGCTTGGTACACGGTACTACAGTTTCGTCACTGAAAATTTTCTCTAGTTGCGTTGGTGTTTCGTACAATCCGCTGAAATTTTCGTGTTCAGTGACCAGATCACAATTTGATCCGGGCGCAAAATGATTGGCTGTACGGTACGAACCAAAAACGAAATTTTAGTATCTAAGTCCCGCAGCGCTTGCTGAATTTGCCCCGGAAGCCCGGGGGCACTTTCCCCGCTGAAAAAGGTGTCCGCGGAAGCGTATTGTAGTGTGGGTTTGTAATACAATCAAGGCGACAACCTGCAGGTGTAGGATCAAAGAGACAAGGTGTAGGATGTACGACTATCACCTGCTCTGGGTGCACTAGGTGCACCTGCACCTCCATGATGGTTCATGCCTCCTAAACAAGCACAGGCACCCAGGGGGGGCTTGAGGAGAGGGCCTAGAAGGCCTGCATGACATATGGGGTGGACGGAAGGTATGTGGCTAGGCTATAGCTAGGGTACACATGGCCTCTCAGCAGGGAGTAACTCCCTGCATGGGCAAAGCATGACTCGAAATTGCTACGGCTATTGTAAGGGCGGGTCGGTGTGGGCCCATAGTCACGTAGGCATACATGGCCACGTCACTAAGCTTTCTAGTCTACACTACTGCTATAAGTATTCCCTAGGCTGGGGTGGCTGGGGTGGGGCTGGGGCGGCAGGGGTCGCCTGCCAGGGCTTGTGGGCGACAGAGTTCCATTATACGGCGTATTGTACGGTATTATACGGTATAATACGCGTTATACAAGGTCGAGCGGATAATTTTTATCCGTTTTATACGATTTGCGTATTTTTACGTATAATACGGCGAATAATTCGTATAAGCGCGCGTATAATGGGGTTTTCGCGCTCATCCGAGGTACGGCAGCCAAATTTTTCGGGCGGGAACTAAGGCGGGAATGCAAGGGAACTTAGAAACACTACGGAAACCATCCACTGGTTGACATTTGGCGACCGTGAGACACAAGGATCTTACAAGCAAGCTACACTGTAGCATGGCAAGTTGGCAACCCAAGTTGGCAACCCTCCATGCTGTTTAGGTCTCTGCCCTTGCCTCTCGGGCAGCCATGCACCGAATATTAATGTAAGTCATACAGAAAACTGACTGGTACGAGAGCATGGCCGCTTTACATTTTCAATATGTAGGCATGATCCTTAGGTCTTGAAAAGCTTATATCCTTGGCCAGGCAACGTTTGGATGTGCGCAGATATGTCTCGACCTTCTGCTCGATGCGGCAACCTCGTTTCAGCAACCAGGTGGCGACCGTGCATGTGCTAACTGTTGATAGGCGGGAAATGCTCCTACATTTGAACGCGGATAGATGTTTCACGTTATTCCTTACATGATTTATAAGCGACGACGGCCAGGAAAGGCTCGCAGCTACGTCCATCAGGTGGGCATGCTGGCTCCGTCAAGAAAGGTAATATGCGGTTTTGATCTGGTACGTGCTATCCTGTTCACGTGTTCATTGTACTGTATCAAGTTGTTAGGTGGATTGTAAAATAATCGTAGACCTGTAATGGAGGTTTTCTGCTTGTCTTTTGGTTGCTTTACTGCCTCTACGCATTATTGGCTCGTGATGGTTGGGGAATACCACTACGACATGCAGATTTTGGACCAGATTTGTCTGCTATTAGCTTATGCTTCATCGAAAGCAGTGACGTAGTGCTTGGCATTGTTTATAAATATGATAAGCTTGATAACGCGATGTTTTTTCTTGCTAAAAACATCTCGAAACAAGTGGTTTTCTGGCCAGATCTAGCCACTATTTCTTGTTTTGCTCGCCAAAGTCAGCCTTCTTCTTGTGTGCTCCTCATGCATACAAGAAACATGGAGATGCCCAGGACCTGCTTGCATGGAAGCTTGCATAGCCATCTTACTTCTTTTGCTTTTTTCATCTTTCCATTTCATTTGGCGTTGTTTTTTAGGCTATAATGCATAGGTAATCTAGCTCCTCGTGAACCCCGGTTTACACGTCCAGTGTTCCCAAGCACTGCTGAGCAGTGGCAACCCATGTATCATGTGTAATTTAGTGTCAGAAACATGTGGACTGCTTGAAATGATATCAAAATGCATGAAATAACCCCAAAAACGATTAAATCCAGTATTTGCGTATAATTTCCGGATAATACCGTATTATACCGTATTATCCATTATACGGACCCCGCGCGTATAACCGCGTATTGCGTATAATGGAACGACGTAGATGTCCGCCCCCTTCCAGTAGACCGGCTTCTGCCCCGCCATCTGCCGAAGCTGGAGGTAGGTCGGCCATAACTCCCGTCGCCGTTGTTGCTGCGTCAAGGTCAAGTCGTCATCCAGCGTGTAGGCGGTCCCCCCAAGCCGCTTGCGACACTTGAGGAACTCCATCTTATCCGCCATGGTGTCAAAGGTGAGGAGCAAGGGGGAGGGGCCGGCCTTACCCCGCGATCGAGCGGGGAAGGCGGGTCACCCCCCGCGGCTTGCCCTTACCAGTGATAGCCATGGGGACAAGGATTTTGTAGCTGGTGTATAGGGCCCGTATAATAGGCGTACATGTACAAGGCCACGGTGGCTAGGCCTTACTAATCTACACTACTACTGCTGTATTCCCCTAAGCTGGGGTGTCTGGAGGTGCTGGGGCAGCGGGGGTCGCTCAGTGCCAGGGCTTGTGGCCGATGTAGATGGCCGGCCGCCCCCTTCCAATACACCGGCATCCACGCCGCGGTCTGCCGGAGCTGGAGATAGGTCGGCCATAGCTCCCGTCGCCGTTGTCGCTGCGCCAGGGTCAAGTCGTCGTCCAGGGTGTAGTGAGTCTTCTCGAGCCACTTGCACGGTGTCTGAGAAAAAAAATCTTGTCCGCCGGGTTCGATCTCAAAGATGAGCAGAAGCGGAGGCGCCCCTGCAGGTACACTTACATACTTACCCCGAATTTTTTTGAATTTCAAGATTTTAATTTGAATTTTAATCTAAAATGAAATAAAAGCTATCTGGAAGCCAGAAATTAACAATTTAGATTTAAAAGATCTTGCTGTGAAGCGTATAAATATAAACTCTCATGTTGTAAAATTGATTTCTCAATTTTTGGACTTAACCCGCGAGCTAGCGGGGAAGGCGGTGGGCGTCCAGCTTGATCTCACCAATGAGGCCCATGCGGCCAAGGATTTCTCTCGCAAACGCGTGCATGTGCAAGCGTCACGGAATTCTCACCTTTCACCAGGTCGAAGAACTCTTGGCGATGACATTAAGGCTGTGCTTGTCGAGCTCGACCTCCTCAGTCCTCGCGGAGGTCGAGCGCACGTCTGCTGCTTGACAACTTGAGCTGTGCTGCGACGGCGGAGGTGGTAGAGGTGGTGTGGTACTAATTAATTGAGCATGTCCGCCCTCTGGGTGGGAGGGGCACCGCCAGCGCCCGGGCCAGCGGGGGCTGGCTTGGCGGCAATGTCCTTCACCGCCTGGGCGGTGAGGCCTGCGGTGTTTTAATTGCAGGCACTCAATGGCGATGGTGAACATTGTCCTGGAGGCGCTTGCATGTCGATGTCACGGAGCTGGGCGGTGATGGAGTCGCGGTGGAGACGGTGGGGGGGGCCGGGGGGTTGGAGGCGAGGAGGGTGGAGGTGGCGGTGGATTGTTGTTTTGGTGGCGGGGAGCTCGGCAGCCACTGTGCAGCCCACGGCTGCCACATCCGCAGCGAGGGGAGTCACGTGCTGCGCGATGGCTTCTTGAAGGTGGTGGAGGAAGGTGGATTCGGTCAAGGGGGAGGGGAAAAAAGGTCGTCGGCAGAGCGCTTAAGGAGGGAAAAGAGAGCGGCGAGCTGAAGGCGCAGTCGGGACCAGCCGGGCAGGTGGCCCCGTCAGATACGCGGTTGGAAAACCGGTCGTCAACTCCATTGCTGATTGCGGAGGCGCATAATTTGGAGTGGAGTTGCTGGCACAGCTAGGGTGCAAGGAGCGAGGCGTACGACCCAAAAAACACGAGCTCTAGTATATAATCTTGGTGCCAAAACGTGAAAGTTATGGGCTCCGCCGTCAGCGCCCATGCATGGCTAGGTACCGTGAGGGCCTCACGTGCGTGGCTCGTGCACAGCCATCATTGGCTCGTGGTGGACGCATGCACTCATTGTGGATTGTTCATTATTGACTAGTGAATTACACGTAGTCCGGTCGGGGACTATCTTAAATAAATTGGAAAAAATTAGACCCTCGAATGGATTGTATTTGAAAATGCAGGTACGTTGCTAACGGGTACTAGTCTAGCGGGCAGCAGGGCCCTCATGGACACCGACGATTGCGCCCGTGGCGGGTCATGCGGCGCCTTCCCTATAATGTCCGGACTTCAGCCGAGAGGCTTGTAAGCCTCCACTCCGCAGTACCTGACGCCAATCACGCCATGCACTTATCCATCAGCCTACAGTCTTTTTCCTTTCTTTATGTGCCATGTACCCGCCCTACCTGTGCCCGGCCCACCCATGCATCCATGTCCCGACCGACATCCCCACGCCACGAATACGTACACCCTTAGTACGTACCGCCCCACAACAAATTAGTCCCCCTACACCATTGCACCCTGCCGACCCCACCCCCGCTGCCCGGCCCCACCATCAGATGACTCCACCCAATAAAACCATCCGGCATCCACGCAATTAACCATAAACAACTCTCACACGAACCTGTGACCTATACGCACACGATCCCCACTATACTAACGTACCACTGTGTCCCACAACTACTTACTTAACCTAGTCGCTACCCCATATAACAACAAGGTCCCCCATGCCCCCGCCAAAAATCCCCCCCCCCCCCCCCCCCCCCCCCCCCCCCCCCACGCACCACCGACCACCACTCCCGCTACCACACACACAGCACCCCAGACTAGAGCCTACCCACCCATCTCACCTCTTACAACGATCTCACCCGTTTCCAGTACAGGCCAACCACGAGTCAAGTACCCCGCCCGTGTCCACCGCGACACCCATAGGACCCACCCCCGGCCTGGCACCGACTGCACGCCCCTCCATACGACTCCCCCCCACCCCCCACCCCGGCCCCGCCTACTATGCAGAGGGACTATCGGCAAGCGCACTATTCGCGGGACGACACGGGATTTCTGACCGGGGGCCGCCACCACGCCCCGAGCCGTGGCCCGTGGGCCCCTTGCTACGCAAATCCGGCGTGCCTGCCGTCGCTGCTCCGGCCTCGAGGACTCATCACCGATGTCCATGCATCGCGTCGCCGGCCGGCGGGGGCTACGAGGCAACAACCGCCACATCAGGGGAGACTGGGAGTACACCCATGCTACATGTTGTCCCACGCCACAATTCCACATGCCACTGATTCCCTCCGCGGATATTTGTGACGTGTGACGGATTGCTAGGACGCACCAATAAGCAGCGTTCAGCGCGGGGGTGTCTGATGATGCAACAATCCACGTAACAATTTACCCTACTAGTACCATACGATACACTTCTATATACCGCGGCGTGGGATTCAACTAACTACCGTAACTAACTAACTATATACCGGCCCTCGGCTACTGTAGACTCTCTGCTGCCAATGTCAGTGCGGCGTGGGATACAACTGACTGTCTGACTGACAGTCTTTTTCCATCTCACGAATGAGAGGCCGCGGCTAGGACAAGAGGCCCCCCATGTCTGATCAACTGTCATAGTTGGGTGCAGTTCCCCCCTGCATAGTAGTATGCTGTTTCAGTTTGTGGTTATAGACCGGTTATTGGGAAAGGGATATCAGGTACACCGCTACCTCTGGCGGCCCCCGCCGGCACGCGAACGGGCGCCGCATCGATTCGACCGGTCGAGCCGCTGCGAGGTCTTTGAGACTGTTCACCGGGCTGTCCACGGCGCGCCGACACTTGGCAGAATATTTTCCGGTGAAATGGGTGTTAGTTTATTTCCATATAACAGTTAAGGTGACCCAGGTATGCCAGAAATAGCCTGAAATGCCTAGTTGTGCCTAAATTGGGTTGCCCGCATTAATAAGGCGCGCCCTGCGACCAAGGTAGCCATTGTACTGTAGATATATCGTCATCCGGCATACGTGTAAAGCCGGACCTGGTTCATGCCCATGAGTGCATGGAAGACTTCCAGTGGGCTGGGGGTGTCATTGTTAGGGCCCGGGTCCCATACTTTGTGTTGTTCCGTCGCCAGGAGCCAGTAACGACGCATAGCCAGGTTCCAAGATGAGATAAACCGGCGGACCACGGCACCTCTCGTGTACGCGGCACGTAATGACGTGAATACGGTCTCGTTGCGAACTTGCCATATGGTGTGAAGCATCGTCGTGCGGAGCCATATCCATGCCATCTGGTTGGCTGTGAGGCTCGCGTCCCGTAATCCCGTGATGCCGAAAATAACCGTAGATAGTGTGATGGTGGTGGGGGGAGCTGTAATAGCCATCCACTTGGCCCATATACCCTACTTGGCAGAATATTTATACAGTTCGTGCTTAACATGTTGTTGTTGTTGTTGTTGTGGCCCACTGCTTACGATGTATGGCCGTAGTCGAGCTATGTGCAGGTGGACGGCACGTCGCCTCACGGCGTACGTTGTTCTATGGCATGGCGATTCGCGATAGCTTCCTAGTCTCAAGTACTAGGCTGAGATGTACGGTGTGGGCTTAGCGCAAGGTCCTGCGCACCACGTTGGCGCGGCGCGAGTTTGACAATTTTGCCAGGAGCTTATTTTTGTACCTACAACCGTGATCAACGCCATTGCCCATTACGGAACAAAATAAACATGGCGGTAAGGCAACTTGCATGCGTAGGGGAGGAATTTGCTCGTAAATAAACGAGAATGCCACGATGTCAATTCTCTCACGAAATGGTAAGAATAACAGATGTTAAGAAGGGATGTGGAAACGAAGATTACAGGAAGGACTTGCCGTGTGTGCTTGTCGGCAAGTAACGTAGGTGGTGTCCCTCATGGTATTCATGCAAAATGAGTTGATCCGCCACGGAAAATTCTTGAGGTAGCTGTCGTCCACGGCAGCGAGTGACCGAGAGAACTCGGTCCGGTATGGAGTCCGGCCAGTCTTTTAGGCATAGGGCTCAGCTGGATCCCATGTCTCCGCCAGGATCCAAGTTGGCGGGCAAGCGGAGCATGGGCGACTCAGAGGTGAGCAACCGTTTCCGTCTTCATGTATAGCCGTTGGATGCCTTTACGCCTGCTACCCTCCCAATGTCGCCCTCCGGGATTGGGACGCAGCACTGTGTAATCAGCGCCGCTGGCTGCAAAAGCCTAGCCGCATCCGAAATAGGCTACGGCAGCTGAAACTCTGGATTGAGGCCTGAGTCCTTAGATGTTTGGACTTTGGAGCTTTTGAAGGCCAAAATGTGCTGGTCTTAGAGAACGCTCGTCGAGGTATTGCCCAGGTTGCTCACTTTTACATGCATGGTCCCTCGTCAGGTTGTGACCATTGATACCTTCCCGTGTAAGGACTGTCGGTGGCTGACGACAAACTGTTTACGAACTGCCAAATAATGCCGCGATGCAGCCGCAATTCATGAAGCCAGATCGCCCTATCAGTGACATTACCTCAGTGCCAATCTGCCTTTTTCAGTACCAGGGTGGCCATTATCTGCAGGGGATGACCGTGTGCCTTTCCGTTCTCACAAATGGTTTAGAATGAAGGGAATTCTGCCGTTCAGTTTACTTGCTCGAGTACGATGTGCAAACCCGCGGCAAATACGTGGTTCTTTTTGTTCTCCGATAGGATCTATACTTATGGAAGTTTTGTTGCGGCCACTCCAGTGCATTGGCTTACTCCAAACCGTTGTGTGTGTGTGTGTGTGTTTGTGTGTTGTGTGTGTGTTGTGTGTGTTGTGTGTGTGTGTGTGCTCGTGCACGCGTGTGTGTTTAATTCTTTGTCCTTCCACCATACCCAAGCAGCCATTTGTGATCCACATGATTTCAGTAAATTAAAGAGAATATCTTTTTGGTGACTCTGAATGGGCCTGGAAGGCGAAATTCGAGCTACCCCAGGACCCTTTTCTCTCCACACCATTATGATCTTATGCTGAAACCTGCTTTTCTTTTTCGTTCTCTGGGCCCCCACTCCCAACCAATCACGTGGTTTGCTCCCTGGCATTTGTGTCTCGCCTTTCAGGTCCCGGAAGGTCGCAAATTTGTTGACCTGAATGACTATTTTGACAACCTGGAAAGGGCCGTGGAGGAGAAAAGAAAGGTAAGTGGGCCTTTTTCTAGTCGCCTTTTACTGTGGTATGACGCCGTTCAAGCCTGTTATCGCTGCCCCTTGCAAAGTTCATGCACGGATGGCCTAGAGGTGACATTCTGATCTTCAAATGCATGTTTATCTGTGCCATGTAGTTAACCGTCAAACAGCAAGACATGGGTGTCTAACATCAGAGCTTCATATTGACCCTGTCATATTATGTGCGGGTGACCCAAGGCGGTGATTAGGTCTGCACCAATCCATTCTTTGTGATGAAGATGAAGAATGCCGCAGCCCCCTTCTTATAATTAGTCACTTCTGGCTGCATGGTCTGGTTAAGATGTTATGTGGAGCAATGCCAAACAGGCTTTCGGACCATACTCCACGCATAGCCGTGCATAGGCTTGCTGTAGCTGTAAGCTCCAGTGAGTTGATGTGGTGCGACAGGCCACCGGGTACATGAACGCTGTGAACAAATTTTTGTGTGCAACACACAAATACATATGCATATGTTTCCCGAGTTTCGCATGTGCCCCTCTTTTTTGCTGTTGGGCCTGTCATTCTCACTCTTCTTCCATTTCTTCTTGCCCCGCAGGTACCCCTACATCGGCACCAGCTGCCCCAGCTGCTCAGCAGGGACGCGCTCTTCACCCAGGCCGTGCCCTGCGGCGTCAGCGCGGATGTCATCTACCGGTCCCCCTCCAACCGTATTGGCATGTACTACAGGTCAGCACACACTGCCATCGATGAATCTGTTTGATCGGTATGTCTTGTTTTATATCCTGCATGTATGCAGAAAGCCGAGATTATCAGGGGGCTTGCAGGAAGAGAGAACCACCGCCACATCACACACACACACACAACACACACACACAACACACACAACACACACACACACACACACACACACACACACAACACACACAACACACACACACACAACACACACAACACACACACACACACACACCACACACACAACACACACACAACACACACACAACACACAACACACACAACACACACACAACACACACACACAGTTCTTGTCATGTTTCAACACATCTCGTAAACTTCATTGGAAAGCTATCTCGGACCTACCCAGTGCTGATGATCCTTTATCTAAACTAGCACCACAGCACCGCACCCTTGCTTTCCGCTTACCTCACCCCCTCTGTTCCAGCCCCAACGCGGGCCACCTGGACCCGGGCGAGGTGTTCAAGGAGTTCAACCGGGAGGAGAAGGCAGAGCGGCAGGACCGAAAGGAGCGCGCCGCCAACCGAGAGATGCTCTCCCCCAAGGTCACGCGCACGCTCGATTACAGCCCCCGCTACGGGCCCGGGGTCTTCGGCCCCCCGCTGCCCCCCGGGACCAGCCCCCGCGCGCCCGTGCAGCCGCTGAGTGCGAGCATCCGTAGCTCCGCCGCTGGGGGTGGCGCCGCGTCTCCCTCAGGGACACCCCCCCTGTCACCTTTCCGGCAGACCAGCCGGGCCCCACTCGGGAACAATAACAACAACGGGGTGGATGCCAGCATGGACGTGGATGGGGGCGGGTATGCGTATAACGCGGGGGGAAATGGTCCGAATGGGAACGACCCCTTTCGTCCCTCGGACGCTCTTCGAGCAGTGCTCACGCGGTCCCCAGGGTACGGCGCGCGGCGGTCCGTCTTCCCCCGGCGTCCGATGACCCCCACGACCAAGGACCGGGTCGCGGACGAGGTGATCCGGTACCAGTTTTATGTGGAGGAGGGCGTGGAGGACAGCGTGCTGGCGCCGATGAAGCAGGAGTGGGTGATCAATGCGATGGAGTTGGTCCCGCAGCAGCCCCGGGGGACTCTGTCCCAGGAGACGTTTGAGGGCGTGATCTACGCGTGCTTGGACGAGATGCGGGGCGACTATCTGCGCAGTGTCAAGAAGAGCATATTGGACTACACACTGCGTGACGAGCGTGAGAGGAAGAGGCTCCGCCTCGAGAACATGGGCGAGCTGCTCTCCAAGCCCGCGCCTCCGCCGCTCGTGCTCCCCTTTGAGTGGCGCCAGAACGTGCACTATGCGCGCGAGGCGCTCGCATACAACCTCCATACGCTGTGCCCGCACGTGCATGAGCTCGCCATGCTCTGGGCGGGCTACGAGCTCAAGTACCTGCTCGACGTCACCAGCGCCGATTTTGTCGAGAAGCTGCCGTTTGAGCTCGCCGACTTTGTCATCTGGCAGCGCGAGAGCATCGATAAGGTCAAGGAGGCGCTGTGGAAGGACTGGGTCCCCAGCGCGGTGCACATGTTCCACAGGAATCCGCCGTACGCGGCCAACGGCGACGTCTACGGATTCTACAACTCGGTCGCCACGCTCATGTCCAACCAGCTGCGGGGGATGGTCACCGAGTCAATTGAGGCGTACCGAACGTTCTTCCGGACGTTCCACGACGCGGCCCTGCGGTTCCACGAGAAGTCACAGGAGCTCCAGCTGGCAGCCGCCCAGGCTGCTGCGAACACCATCCAGGCGCCCACGGCTGCGGCCAACAAGGACGGGGAGGCCGGCGGGGCAGCCCCTGGGAAGCAGGCATCGACGTCCGGCGCAGCAGGGGGTGACCAGCGGGCGCCGTCCAAGGGGGACAAGGAAGGCAAGTCGGGGGACAAGGAGGGGGGCAAGGAGGAGGAGGAAGTTGACGCGACCGTGTTTGAGGACACGCACATCCCCCGGGCGTTCGAGATGCGCATGTATGACCCGACGGAGACGCCCCCCGCGTTCCTGGTCCAGTTGGTCTATGACAGGGGTGAGTTTGTCATCTCTCCGTCCCTGGATGAGCTGGAGCTCGCGCTCGTGGAGGTGCTGGAGATGGCCGTTGTCGCGGTGGCCGGGCTGCCGCGCATCGACACGGAGCTCTCGCGCCACGAGGGCGCGTGCCTGCCCAGCATGGGCATCAACGACGAGATGGTGGAGGGCGTCCGGCGCTACGTGAGCGACGCGGTCCTGAGCAGCGAGGAGGCGGTCCAGGCAGTCATCTCGCTATTCGACCCGTTCCTGCCGCTCGCCGCTCTGGATGTGCCCGCTTTCACACAGGACTTTCGCGCCGCAGACAAGAGCCTCAAGCAGGTGGGTGGGATAGCTTCAAGCAGGTGGGTGGGAGAGCCTCATACAGGTGGGTGGAAGAGCCCCAACCAGGTGGGTGGGAGAGCCCCAAGCAGGTGGGTGGGACCACGAAGGTGTTTCT
Organism: Mesostigma viride; assembly: GCA_009746045.1. Classification (NCBI taxonomy): domain Eukaryota; kingdom Viridiplantae; phylum Streptophyta; class Mesostigmatophyceae; order Mesostigmatales; family Mesostigmataceae; genus Mesostigma; species Mesostigma viride. Next base: position 1,792,796 of record RPFO01000448.1, read on the forward strand.
GTCTTTGAGTTGAATGGGTGGAGCCCAAGCAGATTAATTGTTGTTCTGTTGTATGGTTTGATTGGTTGGATGCTAAAAGGGAAATGGAAGAAGAAAGTAAAAGGGGGAGGGAGCTATGCCCGGCTTGAGGCGCCGTCACACGTTCCTCACGTACTGTTCTGCAAGCCCATTCCCCCCCCCCCGCCACGGATTCCACATCCACCACGCCAATTCACCATTTTCACAATATGGATCACCCTTGCCCCGTGCAGTACGCGGAGACGATCCACTACTACCGCGACATGGCGGCGGAGGTGCTCCACGCGTGCATGGCGCAGGTGCCCTCGGGCCTCGTGCTTGTGCGCTGCGACGAAATCAAGAACGCGCTCGCCCAGAAGGCGCAGGAGGTCGAGCGCCGGCTGCTCGAGCAAGTGCTCGCGACACTGCGCCAGCTCAACGAGGAGGTCTCGGAGCGGCACGAGCGTGTATCCGCTGAGATCACCAAGCCGCCCGTGACGTCAGAAGACGTCGTACGGCTGCGCCGCTACGTGGCATCGGTCCCCGGCGAGCTGGCGGCGCTTCAGAAGCTGATCGGCGAGAGCAAGCAGCGCGAGGGGTTTTTGAACGGGTTTGGGTTTGACGTGCCCGAGGAGGACTTCCGCCTGGTTGTCACCAGCTACGAGTGGCCCAAGAAGATCCACCAGCTGCTCCAGACGCACGGCAGCAAGATCGAGGAGGAGCATGAGCGCTTCGAGTCATCGCTCAAGCAGCGCCGCTCCGAGTTCCTCGCCGAGCTCACGGACTATGATACGCAGGTACGGCCTTCATTTGCATGCTGCGGTGGAATGTCATCTGTTTCTGTTTTTTATCGTGCAACATATGATGCCTGGGTAGCTGTGTTGGTGTTCAGGAAGGAGAAAAGGACTGCCCAGCCATCTACTCCTTCCTACCACTTGTTCTGCGACCCAATGCAAACTTGTCTAGTCGTATGCGTTTCGCCATTCAACAACCATATACTACTTTTCTGATTAAGCCCTACACCGTACAATCCCTGCAAAGCCTCACCAAGAACCCTAACCAACCCCACGTCCTTGGGCACACCTTTTTGCCCCCCCCTGCCCCTGCCCCGCCAGGTGTCGGCGTTCCGCACCAACGGTGAGATCGACAAGATGGCGCTCCACGCGGAGCACGCGCGCGACCTGGCGACCAAGCTGGAGGCGGCGGTGGAGACGGCTGAGGACATCAACGCAGAGGAGACGCTCTTCAGCCTGCCCAACACCAAGTTCAGCCAGATCGCGACGCTCACGGCCGCGCTCGACCCCTACCTCAAGCTCTGGACGACTGCGGCGTCGTTCAAGGAGAACGAATCCGAGTGGATGAACTCGCCCTTCAACACGCTCAACCCCGACCACATTGAGAACGAGGTGTCGAATATGTGGCGGACGATGTACAAGCTCGTGAAGACGTTCGCCGAGGGCGCCCCCGAGCCGCTCAAAGTGGCGGAGACGGTCAAGGCGTCGCTGGACCGGTTCAAGAACATCCTCCCGCTGATCTCGTGCATGTGCAACCGCGGGCTGCGCGACCGCCACTGGGGGCAGATCTCTGCGGTTGTCGGGTTCGAGCTCAAGGCAGAAGACGGGAACACGTTCCGCCAGCTGCTGCGGCTCAAGGTCGACGACCACATCGAGCGGCTGAGCGAGATCAGCGACCACGCGAGCAAGGAGTATTCCCTGGAGCGCACCCTGGACAAGATGCTCGCTGAGTGGGAGCCGCTCGAGCTCGAGGTGTCGGCGTATCGCGAGAGCGGGACGTATATCCTCAAAGGTGGCCCCATCGACGAGGCCCAGATGCTACTGGATGACCACATCATCAAGACCAGCACGATGACCGCGTCGCCGTACGCGGCTCCCTTTGCGGAGCGGATCGCGTACTGGGAGGCTAAGGTCCGGCGGATGCAGGAGATTATCGACGAGTGGGTCAAGTGCCAGGCGACGTGGCTGTACCTGGAGCCGATCTTTGGGAGCGAGGACATCATGCAGCAGATGCCCGAGGAAGGGCGACGGTTTGCGCTTGTTGACGCCAGCTGGCGGCGCATCATGGGCGTGTGCAAGGACACGCCCTCGATGCTCGAGATGGCGGACACGCCGTCGCTGCTCGAGGACCTGCGCGAGGCGAACGAGTCCCTGGATGTGATCCAGAAGGGGCTCAACCACTACCTGGAGACGAAGCGGCTGGCCTTCCCCCGCTTCTTCTTCCTGTCCAACGACGAGCTGCTAGAGATCCTCTCGGAGACCAAGGACCCGCTGCGCGTGCAGCCGTTCCTCAAGAAGTGCTTCGAGGGCATCGCGAGCCTCCAGTTTGAGGACAACCTGGACATCTCAGCCATGTACTCGGTCGAGAAGGAGAAGGTCGCGTTCACGCGGACGACAAACCCGAAGACGGCCGGCGGGAACGTCGAGAAGTGGCTCATCGAGGTGGAGGCGATGATGAAGGAGTGCCTTCAGCACGTGGCCCGGGAGGCCGCGCAGGCGTACCTGAACGTGGCGCGCGAGAAGTGGATTCTTCACTGGCCGGGCATGATCGTGATCTGTGGGTCCCAGATCCACTGGACGCGCGAGGTCATCGAGGCGATCGCCAACGGGGGCCCCCGGGGGCTGGCCGGCTACGAGCGCCAGTGCACAAAGCAGCTGCAGGACGTGGTCAGCCTCGTGCGCGGCGACCTGTCGAGCATGGAGCGCGCGACCATCGGCGCGCTGGTGGTCGTGGACGTGCATGCCCGCGATGTGGTCGGGCAAATGAAGACGGCCGGCGTGAGCCAGGACACCGACTTCGAGTGGCTCTCGCAGATGCGGTACTACCTAGAGGATGGCTTGATCGTGGTCAAGATGATCAACGCGGCAAGGGACTATGGGTACGAGTACTTGGGCAACAGCAGCCGGTTGGTCATCACGCCGCTCACGGATCGATGCTACCGCACGCTCATGGGCGCCCTCCATTTGAACCTGGGCGGCGCGCCCGAAGGGCCCGCAGGTAAGCGTACGGATAATGGTGGGGAAATGGGTTATAGCGGACATGATGTAAGATCTGGCTGGTGAAGGTTGTTGTCCATGCGATGCATTGGTTTGGAGTGTGAGCTCTCCTTTCGGGTGTGTCATGCTTCCTCATTGCTAAGCCCCCTGCTGTCCTTCAACGTGTGCTATGCCTCCATGATCTTACTTTACTGGAAGCATTCTGGAAACTTTACGTGTAACGTAAGATATACCCTGTATTCCTGATCCATTTCTTAAGTCACCCATGTGCTGCTTGCGATGTGCTGCTTCCGGCAAATGACCCCCCAGGCACGGGCAAGACGGAGACAACCAAGGACCTGGCCAAGGCGCTTGCGATGCAGTGCGTGGTCTTTAACTGCAGCGATGGGCTCGACTACCTGGCCATGGGCAAGTTCTTCAAGGGGCTCGCCTCGTCGGGCTGCTGGGCCTGCTTCGATGAGTTCAACCGCATCGACCTGGAGGTGCTCTCGGTCGTCGCGCAGCAGATCCTGACCATCCAGCGCGCGATCGTGGCCAACGTGGAGCGGTTTGTGTTCGAGGGTACTGAGCTACGGCTGGTCAAGACATGCTCGTCCTTCATCACGATGAACCCCGGCTATGCGGGCCGCTCGGAGCTGCCGGATAATCTCAAGGCGCTGTTCCGTCCCGTCGCGATGATGGTGCCGGACTACGCGCTCATCGGGTAGGTTCGGGGGGTGGGCTGGATGGCAGGGGCGCATATATCCTAGGTTTGTCTGCAAGAACATACCCCCATTGTTAGTGTTTTGGGAGAAGGGGGGAGGGGGGGGAGGAAATGGGCAAGGGGTGAGAAAGAAAGGGAAACGCTTGAAGCAGAAGGTTAAATAAGAAAAAGGTTCATTTATGGTATTGTCCTGGCTGCCAGGCTCTGCTATGGCCAGAATAGCATTTACGCCCTCAATAATCGCTTCCTGCCACTGCATTCAACTTGCCACTGACAACCTGTTTCTCTCGCTTTCACGGTTCACCCCATGGTTGTCTACAAAACAACCCACCATCCCCGCAGGGAGATCATCCTGTACTCGTTTGGCTACCTGGAGGCTCGCGACATGGCGCGCAAGCTGGTGGCCACCTACACCCTGTGCTCGGAGCAGCTGTCCAGCCAGGACCACTACGACTACGGCATGCGCGCGGTCATCGCCGTGCTGCGCGCCGCGGGGAACCTCAAGCGGCAGTACCGCGACGAGGCCGAGGCCGTCCTCGTCCTCCGTGCGATCAAGGACGTGAACCTGCCCAAGTTCCTCTCGCACGACATCCCGCTGTTTGAGGGAATCATGGCGGACCTTTTCCCAGGGACCCTGCTCCCTGAGCCGGACTACGTGGCGATCCTGGCGGCACTGCGCGAGAACTCGGAGAAGCTGGGTCTGATCCCGCTGCCCGTCTTCTTCACCAAGATCATCCAGCTGTACGAGATGATCATCGTGCGCCACGGGCTCATGATCGTCGGCCAGTCGTTTGGCGCCAAGACGTGCATGTACCGCGTGCTTCAGGGGGCGCTCGGCGACCTGGCTGCCAAGGGGCTCATGGGCGAGAACGCGGTCCAGACGGTTGAGATGAACCCGAAGAGCATCACGATGGGGCAGCTGTACGGCCAGTTTGACCCCGTCTCGCACGAGTGGAACGACGGCATCCTCGCAACGTCGTTCCGGCGATGCAGCACCGACACCACTCCCGACCGCAAGTGGGTCATCTTCGACGGCCCCGTCGACGCCATCTGGATCGAGAACATGAACACGGTGAGGGGCGGGAACTGGGCATGGGGAATATGTGATAGTCGAATGCTTGACCACTGTGAGCTGCTCCCATACGTGAGCTGTGTGGATTGAGAACGTGAACACTGTGAGGGGCTGTAGTTGGGAAGTGATCATTCGCAGTCCGGTTTCAAGTACGTCATGCATGCACCCCCCCAGCTGCCCAAGAATCATGCCATTCGACGGGTGCCCTATCCTGCTGGACAACTTGGGAAATTGATATCCATTTGCCCCAAAGCCCCGCTTCTTAATGATTCTCGTGGTAACTTTCGTTCCCTGGTTTCATTGTTTGTTGTCTTGGTTTTGTGCAACTGATCTCCTTCACCCCCCTCGCACCCCAATCTGCCAGGTGCTGGATGACAACAAGAAGCTATGCCTGATGAGTGGCGAGATCATCCAGATGTCCTCCACGATGAACCTCATCTTTGAGGTACAGGACCTGGCGGCGGCGTCCCCCGCGACCGTGTCCCGCTGTGGGATGGTCTACGTGGAGCCTGAGGTGATGGGCTGGCGCCCGCTCGTGCAGGCCTGGCTGCGCACGCTCCCGCCCACGCTCTCCGAGAAGATCGAGCACATCCAGAAGACTTTCGAGTGGCTGCTCCCACCGTGCCTGCGCTGCGTGACCAAGCACTGCAAGCTGGTCTTACCGATGCAGGAGCACAACATGGTCGTCTCGCTCATGCGCATCTACCAGTCACTTATGCAGCCCGATTTGTACGACCCGGACCGCGTCCGGCTGATGACCGACCCCCAGCTGCTCGCATGGCTCGACAGCCTGTTCCTGTTCTCGTTGGTCTGGTCCGTGGGCGGCTGTGTGGATGAGTCGGGGCGCACCAAGTTCAACCATGTGCTGCACAAGCTGCTGGCGAACCAGCCGCCGGAGGAGTACCGGGCGTACATCACGGGCCACCCCCGAAAGGTCGCCGAGATGTTCCCAGACGGGAAGACTGTGTATGATTACGTGTTCGGGAAGGAGAAGGGGAAGTGGGTCTCGTGGATGGACACGGTGCTGGAGGCGCCGCTGGCGAGGGACTTGGAGTATTCCACGATCACAGTCCCGACGACCGACACGCTGCGGTACACGTACCTCATGTCCACGCTCATCACGCACAAGATGCCGCTGCTGGTGACGGGCCCCACAGGGACAGGCAAGACGGTGTACATCAAGGACTTTTTGCTGGGCGGGCTGGACAAGGAGAAGTACGTGACCACGTTCTTCAACTTCTCGGCGCAGACGAGCGCCAACCAGACGCAGGACATCATCGATGGGAAGCTGGATAAGCGGCGGAAGGGTGTGTACGGCCCCCCCACGGGCAAGCAGTTTGTCATCTTTGTCGACGACCTCAACATGCCGATGCTCGAGAAGTACGGCGCGCAGCCGCCGATCGAGCTGCTCCGCCAGTTCATGGACCATGGCGGCTGGTACGACCGCAAGGAGCTCACGTTCCGCCACCTGGTCGACGTCCAATTTGTGGCCGCGATGGGCCCCCCCGGGGGTGGCCGCAACCCTGTCACCAACCGCTACCTGCGGCACTACTGCGTGGTCTCCACCAACGCCTTCTCCAACGACACGATGACCAAGATCTTCTCGTCGCTCGTCGACTGGTGGATGCGGCGGTCCGACTACGACGGCGACATCCAGCGGCTGCGCACACCCATGGTCGCGGCCACGCTTGACATCTACAACACGGTCCAGGCGGAGCTGCTCCCCACGCCCAGCAAGAGCCATTACACGTACAACCTGCGCGACCTGTCCAAGGTCTTCCTGGGCCTCCAGTGCGCGCCCAAGGACATCAAGGAGCCCAACAAGGTCGTCCGGCTCTGGGCGCACGAGTGCCTGCGCGTGTTCCACGATCGGCTGGTCTCCGACGAGGACCGGCTCTGGTTCTGCAACCTGCTCGCGGAGACGGTCGAAAAGCGGTTCGGCCAGCGCTTCCCCAAGGTCTTCTCGACGCTGCCCCCGCCGGAGGGCGGCGCTGGGCGGGACCCGATCCCCGCGCAGCTCTCCGACGCCCTCCTGGCGGGCGACTTCATGGTCCCTGGGCAGGACCCTGCGATCTACGATGAGATCACGGACCAGGCGGCGCTCGTCTCGGTCATGGAGACGTACCTGGATGACTACAACGCCGTCAGCCACAAGCCGATGAACCTGGTCATGTTCAACTACGCGATCCAGCACGTGGCACGCATCGCGCGTGTGATCAAGCAGCCGCGGGGAAACGCACTCATGGTCGGCGTGGGCGGGAGTGGGCGCCAGTCGCTGGCGCGGCTCGCGGCGTTCATGCAGGGGTTTGACGTGTTCCAGATCGAGATCAGCAAGCACTACGGCCTGAATGAGTGGCGCGATGACCTGCGCGTGGTGCTGCGCAAGGCCGGCGAGGCGGACCGCCCGACCATGTTCCTGTTCGCCGACACGCAGATCAAGACGGAGGGGTTTGTGGAAGACATCAACAGCGTACTCAACACGGGCGAGGTGCCCAACCTGTTCGACGGGAGCGATATCTCCCTCATCTGCGAGAATGTGCGGGCCCGTGCCAAGCGCCAGCATAAAGACGGATCCCGGGCGGAGCTCTATTCCTTCTTCGTCGACGAGTGCCGCAAGAACCTCCACGTGGCGCTCGCCTTCTCGCCTGTGGGTGCTGCGTTCCGCGAGCGGCTGCGCAAGTTCCCCTCTCTCGTCAACTGCTGCACGATCGACTGGTTCTCCGGTTGGCCCATCGAGGCACTCAAGACGGTCGCGGTGCGTTTCCTGGAGGACGTCCCAATGGCGGACGCGAGCATAAAGACGCAGGTGGTCGACATGTCGGTCCACTTCCACACGAGCGTGCAGGAGCTGGCCAAGGAGTACCTGGCGCAGCTGCGTCGGCACTACTACGTGACACCCACGAGCTACCTCGAGCTCATCTCCACGTTCAAGACGCTCCTGCGCGCCAAGCAGGAGGAAGTCGCGGGCCTCCGCCGGCGCTACGAGGTCGGCCTCCAGAAGCTGCTCTCGTCCGAGGTGGAGGTGAACACGATGCAGGTGGAGCTGGAGGAGCTCAAGCCCAAGCTGATCCAGTCGAGCAAGGAGGTGGCGGAGCTCATGACCGTGATCGATGCCGAGACGGTCGAGGCGAATAAAGTCCGTGCGGTCGTGAAGGGTGAGGAGGATATAGCGAGCCGTAAGGCCGCGGCAGCCAAGGCCATCAAGGATGAGACCGAGGCGGAGCTCGCCGAGGCGATGCCCATGCTCGAGGCGGCGCTCAAGGCGCTCGACACGCTGTCCAAAAACGACATCACGGAGCTCAAGGGCATGAAGTCGCCGCCGCAGCCCGTCAAGCTGGTCATGGAGGCGGTCTGCATCCTCAAGAACGTTAAGCCGACGCGCATGAAGGACACGGCGAGCGGGAAGATGATCGACGACTACTGGGAGTCGTCCAAGAAGGTGACCAACGACGTCAACTTCTTGGCCTCGCTCAAGGAGTATGACAAGGACAACATCGCACCAGCGATCATTCAGAAGATCCGGCCGTACATCGCGAACCCGGACTTCAACCCGGAGAAGATCATGCAGGCGTCCAAGGCCGCGTACGGCCTGTGCTGCTGGGTAAGGGCCATGGAGAGCTACGACCGCGTGGCCAAGGTGGTCGCGCCCAAGCGCGCTGCGCTCCAGATCGCGGAGGGGGAGTACAACGCGGTCATGGAGAAGCTCCGCGCCAAGCAGGCCGAGCTCAAGAAGGTGAGTACACTATGCTTTTTAAGTGGTTAATGTCCAAGCTGCACAGTCGCGGAGGTCTGAAAGGGGTGGATTTCTCAGTTCTGCACACGCTCCGGCCTTCGGTTGTTTAACTTTGCTTGGTCACAATCCATATTCCTGTCAAATAACCATGCTAATGTTGATTGTATCCTTATCACAAACTATATAGTGGCTCTTTCGCCTGTCATTTCTTGACCGGTCTCTTCTTAACATGTATGTCCCCTTCAAGTAAATAGGCTAACACACTACGCCTTTGTCGAAACCCCTATTTCCTCGTCCTGCCCTTCCCCCTCTTTTCCCTTTCCCTTCTGCCCCCCTTTCCATCTGCCCATCGCCCCTCTCCCCCTGCCTTCCGCCCCCCGCCTTCACCCCCTGCCAGGTGGAGGACAAGCTGAGCGACCTGGACCAGCAGCTCAAGGAGACGCAGGAGAAGAAGGCGTCGCTCGAGGCGGACGTGGACCTTTGCGAGAAGAAGATTGAGCGCGCGACCAAGCTGATCGGGGGGCTGGGCGGCGAGAAGACGCGGTGGACCGAGGCCGCGCGCCACTACGCCGCCATGTACGAGATGCTCACGGGCGACGTGCTGCTCTCGGCCGGCACGATCGCCTACCTGGGCGCGTTCACGCCCGTGTTCCGTGAGCGCTGCATCAAGGAGTGGGTCGTCCAGTGCCAGGGGCACAACATCCTGTGCTCGCCCGAGTACTCGCTGGCGGGCGTGCTGGCGGACCCCGTGACCGTGCGTGCGTGGACGATCGCGGGCCTCCCCAAGGACACGAGCTCGATCGAGAACGGGATCATCGTCTCCCAGTCGCGCCGCTGGCCGCTCATGATCGACCCCCAGGGGCAGGCAAACAAGTGGATCAAGAACACGGAGAAGACGGGAAATCGCCAGCTCGTCGTCGTCAAGCTCAGCGACGCCGACTTCCTGCGCAAGCTGGAGACAAGCATCCAGTTTGGCCGTCCAGTGCTGCTGGAGAACGTGGGGGAGGAGCTCGACCCGGCGCTCGAGCCGCTCCTTCTCAAGCAGACATTCAAGCAGGGCGGCGCGGTGTGCATCCAGCTGGGTGACGCGACGATCGAGTACAACTCGGAGTTCCGCTTCTACATGACGACCAAGCTGCGGAACCCGCACTATTCGCCCGAGCTGTCCACCAAGGTCACGCTCCTCAACTTCATGATCACGCAGGAGGGGCTGGTCGACCAGCTCCTGGGTATCGTGGTCGCCAAGGAGCGGCCCGAGCTGGAGGAGCAGAAGAACGCGCTGATCCTGCAGGGCGCCGAGAACAAGAAGCAGCTCAAGGAGATCGAGGACAAGATCCTCGAGGTGCTCTCCAGCGAGGGCAATATCCTCGAGGACGAGAAGGGCATCCAGGTCATGTCCGCCAGCAAAGTGCTCTCGGATGAGATCAGCGAGAAGCAAAAGGTGGCGGAGGTAACAGAGCAAAAGATCGACGAGGCGCGGTCCGCGTACACGCCGGTTGCCGTCCACTCGGCGATCCTCTTTTTCTGTGTGGCTGACCTCGGCGCTATCGAGCCTATGTACCAGTACTCCCTGATCTGGTTCATCGACCTGTTCGTGAAGTCCATCGCGAACAGCGACAAGGGTGGCCCGCTGGCCACGCGGCTCAAGGTCCTCAATGACCACTTCACGTACGCGCTCTACTGCAATGTGTGCCGGGGCCTGTTCGAGAAGGACAAGACACTGCTCTCGCTGCTTATGACTGTGCGCGTGCTGGAGGGCGAGGGCCACATGGACATGGACGAGTTCCGTTTCCTGCTCACGGGCGGGATCGGGCTTGAGGAAGTGCCCCCCCGGCCCGAGGACCCTGACGGCCACTCCGCGTGGGTCAACGATAAGATGTGGGGGGAGATCCACCGGCTGTCCAAGCTGCCTGCATTTGCGGGCCTCGAGGAGCACTTTGCGCACAACCTCGCCAGCTGGCAGTCGATCTACGACAGCGGCGAGCCCCACATGGCGCCCCTCCCCGACGAATGGGACACCAAGCTGGACGCGTTCAAGAAGATGCTCGTCCTCCGCTGCATCCGTTTCGACAAAATGGTCCCTGCCGTGTTCAACTACGTTTCGGACACCCTGGGGGCGCGCTTTGTGGAGCCGCCGCCGCTGAGCCTCGAGGCGTGCTACCGCGACTCGTCACCCACCATACCGCTCGTGTTTGTGCTGTCGCCCGGGTCCGACCCGATGACCGCGCTGCTCAAGTTTGGCAACGACTGCAAGGTGCGCATCGAGACGGTGTCATTGGGGCAGGGCCAGGGTCCGATCGCCGCGCGCCACATCGCCGAGGCCAGCCGCGAGGGCTACTGGGTGGTGCTCCAGAACTGCCACCTGGCGGTCTCCTGGATGCCCACGCTTGAGCGCATCTGCGAGGTGGAGCTCTCGGCCGAGACGACGAACAAGGAGTTCCGGCTATGGCTAACCAGTTACCCGTCCGACGCCTTCCCTGTGTCCATCCTCCAGAACGGCGTCAAGATGACCAACGAGCCGCCCAAGGGCATGCGCGCCAACCTGACAGGGTCCTACCTGTCCGACCCGATCTCGGACCCGTCCTTCTTCAACTCGTGCAGCAAGGGCAAGGAGTTCCGCCGCATGCTCTTTGGTCTGTGCTTCTTCCACGCGTTTGTGCAGGAGCGGCGGAAGTTCGGCCCGCTCGGCTGGAACATCCCGTACGAGTTCAACGAGAGTGATCTGAGGATCTCGGTGCGACAGCTGCACATGTTCCTGGACGAGTACCCGAACGAGATCCCCTACAAGGCACTGCGGTACCTGACGGGCCACTGCAACTATGGCGGCCGTGTGACCGACAACCACGACCGCCGCACGCTCAACACGATCCTGGACGGCATCTACTGCGAGGCGTTTCACGGGGATGACTATGCGCTCTCGGAGAGCGGCACGGTGACCGTGCCGCCCGACAGCAAGTACGACGGCTTCCTCGCGTTCATCAAGCGGCTGCCCATGACGGTCGCACCCGAGATGTACGGCTTCCACAGCAACGCCGACATCAGCAAGGAGCTCAAGGAGAGCGAGCTATTGGCCGACTCGCTCCTGCTCACCCAGTCCAGCACCGCGAGCTCGGGAGGCGGCGCGAAAGACGATGTGCTGGCGACGATCGTGGCCGAGGTGCTCGCCAAGGTGCCGCCCAATTTCGACCTCGAGGCTGCCCAGAACAAGTACCCCGTCAGCTACCACGAATCGATGAACACGGTGCTGTGCCAGGAGCTTGGGCGGTTCAACCGGCTGCTCTCGGTCGTCAGATCGAGTTTATTGGAGCTCCAGCGCGCAATCAAGGGGCTCGTCGTCATGTCAGCGGAGCTGGAGGCCCTTGCGTCGTCCCTCTTTGATGGCAAAATCCCCGCCATGTGGGCGGCGAAGTCGTACCCGAGCCGGAAACCGCTTGCGAGCTATGTCATGGATCTGCTGGAGCGTGTGGCAGTGTTTGGTAACTGGATCAAATCCGGCTCGCCCGTCGTGTTCTGGCTCTCGGGCTTCTTCTTCACGCAGTCGTTCCTCACAGGGGCCAAGCAGAACTACGCGCGCAAGTACAAGATACCCATCGACATGGTCGATTTCGAGTTCCATGTCATGGACGGGCCGGACGACTGCCAGACGGTGCCGGACGACGGCATCTACATCGAGGGGCTGTTCCTGGAGGGCGCGCGCTGGTGCTTTGAGACACACATGCTCGCGGAGAGCAAGCCCAAGGTGCTGTTCGAGCTCGCGCCGCGCATCTGGCTGCTCCCGGGGAACGTCGGCTCGCTCAACGAGGAGCCTCACTACGAGTGCCCGCTGTACAAGACGAGCGACCGGCGGGGGATCTTGTCAACGACGGGCCACTCGACAAACTTCGTCATGGAGGTCAAGCTCCCAAGTGACAAGCCGCAGAGCCACTGGATCAAGCGGGGAGTCGCACTGCTCACGCAGACTGATGACTGAGCAGGCCCGGCCATAATGTGACCCTGATGGAATTAGGGGGGGGGGGGGGGGGGGCGATTGACGAAGCACGTGTATTGTCGCGGCAGGGTCGGAGACGCATCGAACAATAAGGCCTTGGCATGCCGCTCCCACGCGGTGGTCCTTTAATCCTCTTCTCATGCGGGGGTGTTGGGCTCAGACTCTGCAGTGATGGACTTTCTCCTTCAGGGCTTCCTGCCCGGACAGAAACAAGGGGGCGAACATGACAGCGGCGCCTCTGCAATCCCAGGCCTGGGCTTGTTGTCTCATGGAGATGGGGGGTGGAGGTGGGGGGTAACGATTTGGGGTGGAAAGGAGGTCCCACGCAGCCGCCTACAAGCCGGCGGGGGGGCGGGGGGGCGGGGGGGCGGGGGGGGGGAAAGGCAGGCATCCACGCATGGAGGCAACTGGCAGGAAGGAGTTATCTTGAAATGGTGTGGTGGATCGCCGCTGGTTTCCTCTATGAGCCACCGAGGTGAGGTGGACCATGCATGCCCCAGGAATGGAGCATCAGCTCGCCTAAAGCTCGCCGAATATGTGAACAATCCCCGCATTACTTGTTGTGCCAAACGCCCGTCGCCAAGGTTTTCTGAAGTGCCGTGCAAGCCAAGGTTAGGTTCTTGCAGTGCAGCATGCCCAGTGGATGGCATCGCCTGACCTAGACTTCGCGAATCCAACCCCTCTCGGGTGAGATGGGATGGTATCGCTCCTTGCCTCCACGTGCGACGGGTCACTCTGCAGCCAGCGTGTTGCCTCTGCGCCTCTGCTTCACCCCATGCGTTCAGGATGGCCAGGTGAGGCCGTCGGATCTGCCATGTGTTACTCGCAATTGTCGCAGCCAATGCCGCCAACCATCCTTGGTGCCCGTTGAGATAGAGCATCAAATTGACCTCTGTGGGCCAAGTTGCAGCCTGTGGGTCCCATGGCGCAGTGGTTACCCGCATATCGAACGAGTTATTGTTGAGATATTGACTGTAGAGTTGGCGCTCAGGCGATCGGTTGTCATGTGTGCATACTTATTGGGTATGCTGCCCACCAATGGCGACGGTTGCCCTGGTCAGGCCTGACATCCCATCACACCATTAGCTTGCCACACGTTTTCTTAGGTCGGGTTGCATGACCGCCAGGCATGAGCCAGAGATGACCGGTTATAACGAAGATATGAAGAGCTGCCGTTTTAGGTTCTTCAAGCACTCAAACTGGCAGCGCCTTCGTTGTTCACGTACCTGTGCATTTGGCACGGAAATAGGCAGGATAGGTGAGCATGAGCTCTGGGTTGTGCAAATTAGGAATGCACCAGTTCTGAATAGCCATCATATTGCTGTCTGCTGTGAGGCTTTCCACGATGGAGATATTGCCTGCTTGAGGTTGAATAGTGCAACCAGCGCATCTGGCACTGTGACAGCACTGATGACTGTTTATGTAAAGTTAGGATGAAATACTCTGGGGTATGTTTACCACCTTCCGACTTGTACTATATTTGTGGGGGAAATGCCCTTATATTGCCGATTCCTTATCACAGGGCTCCACATGATACCCTGCGGGAGCACTCAAATAATTGAATAGCGCTGAGACATGTGATTACTATTGAAGCTAAATTAGGCCCATGTACTTGGAATGTGCATGCCCCATGACATACATACTTTCCTGTACGCGCAAGTATATCGTGTCAAGTAGATCAATGAGACAACTAGTGCACGCCGAAAAATCTGGACATAGGGTCACCTGACACCAGTGGAACGCATGGCTAGCACCGCCTTCCCCATCTCTGTCTCATCTCTGTCTACCTGACTGTTACGCCCTGCCTCGACTCTATCCCAAACATCTCGCCTAACCTTACCTAAACTAGTGATGAGGCACCTACCTAGGAGTGAGGAGCTATATTGGCTATAAGACCTAGGACGCGACGACGCTGCTTCTCAATGCATTCCCTTATAATACGCCATATACCGAATAAAACCAGGGTACTACGAAGGAAACAATACTACACTGCCGTGACCCAAGCCTAAATGTGTTAATTCATTTAACACACGCCGAGTGCCATTCACGAAGGACAACTGCTGCATAAATGATCGCCGACAGGCGTGTATGCTCGGGCCGACATCGACCCTCGCCCACAGGACCAACGCACGTCCACAAGGTTCACACGCAGGATAAAAGGACCACTACTAAAGTACGCAGCGCGGCGCGACTGCACCGAACCACCATACTGTACAATTGCCACGTCACAAGGCCCGGTACCGACCGGCCAAAAGGTCCTTACTAAACGTAAGCCTAGGAAAGTCAGCGAACTGCTCCGGAATGGCTGAGGCAACAGTGACCTAATTTACGTCCGTAACAACAACAAAAGTTACGCGACGTAACACCTCCCCCCCCACAAAGGTAGGGAGCCCTCTCCCTACGCACGGGGAGGAAACCAAAGGGGTAGGAAAAACCTAATGCACCCAGCACACACCAACACAATCGATAGGCCATCCAAGATACAAAGCACCAATAGTTCACACGGTCTCCACCACCACGCCGGGTGGTGTAGGGTTAGCCAGCACCAAGCCTGGTGGGAGGTTCCCCTAACTGCCTGGAACGGAGTCCTTGCCGGGGGGGACGGCACTGGGCAGGACACACAGAGTAAACAAATCAGTACCAAGGACCAAGAACGACCAATCAACTGGCCAGAATATGAGGGCGACTCTATATACCGGAGGGACAACACCCTCAGGTCGGGCCTAAGGCCCTCTATCTAGTTGCCATCAGTCTGGTAAGTGCCACGCGAGGCCAGCAGAACATCCAGATACGCCTGGTAGTGGGCCACATCATCGGCCTTGTCATGCCTATCTACAGTGAGGAAAACATCGGCCCACACGCCATCAGGAAAAAGGCCCAGAAAGGCCCATTAATACCTATGCTGCGTAAGAACGACCTGGCCACGGGCCCACTCCATGAAGCCACAGGCAAAGAGGCATAGGAAAGGCTCTACCGCGATCAAACAGAGAGCCCGCAGGAGTAGGCGATGGTACCGGATCCGGGGACGCAAACCCGTAGGGAAGAACAGATCTATCAGAGGCTCCACGTTAGCCGGCCACAACCGGATGTGCCGAACCTCACGTGAGCGCCACCGACGAGCGCACTGTCGCGACCCGAACGTCTCTAGGTAGTCGCTAGCCCGAGGGGGAGGATGGCCACGGGAGTCCAGGCCCTGGCCCGGGAGGGGCGCTGGACGACGGGCATCCCACTCCAGGAGGGGCTGCAGGAGAATCGCGCCGTACGTAGCACCCGGCATCGTATGAGGCCGCGACGGACCTGCAACCGCGGCTGACGACATGGCCTCCGCTGGAGGCGCACCCTCGGGCCGCATGTTGAAAATTGGGCCCGTAGGGACAGGCACCTTACAAAAAAAACTGACTGCCATCAAGACTCCAGTCCGGCACTGGAATCCTCTAAGGGGGGGCCCCACTCCCAGAGCCTGGGCAGCCCACTCGTGTCACCAAAGAAGCCCCGCAACGGCTGCGACGGAGCTTGGGAAGGCCCGGAAGCAGCGACGGCGGGCGAAATCGCCGCGGCAAAAGGCTCACACGGAGGCACAGGTAAGGCGACCGCAGGCGCGGAGGCAGCAGGAGGCGAAACCGCAGCGACCGAGGGCTCGCCCTGGGGCGCAGGCGAAGCCGCAGTCGCCGAGGCAACATGAGGGGTAGGCGAAGCAGCAGCAACAGGCGCCACACCAGGCGCAACGACAGCGGGCGACTGAGGCGCCAAGAATGCCCCGAATGCCGAGGCTAAGGACTGGATCTAGGCCTGCCTTGCAGACACGGTAGCCGCAAGATTGGCAGACTCTGGACCCACGTACGTCCAGAGGGATAGGAGACGGCTCCACCGACACGCGTCTCGTCGACGCCGACGATGACGGAACAGGGGAATCTACAAACACAAGGATCTCTACCCTTATTATTCTTTCTAAAAGGTCCTACAAATTGCATCTACATCCTTTAAGAGGGAGGGCCAGTAGTAGGAATGGGTTACCAAATCCCGTACCCGTTTACCGCCCTTGTGAGCAACTAAATCATGCAACTCAACAAGCAAGGAGGAGCGACAGATAGGAGGGACATAAAGGCGCCATTGAGGGGGAGAATCTGTTAACTGCACATATAAAAAAAAAACCACCTACAAACTTACAGGGGTATTTACCTAACTGTTGGGGATGGGAGGCAATAGCAGCTAAAGCTTCCGGCTCAGTGGCCGTAAATCTACTGGTAAGGCGTTCGAGATCCGAGGTAGGCATCGCTACAGAAGTATCTATATCAGGTTTAAAGAGTATCTATATCATAGGACTTTCCTGACCTAGTCGCTATATGGCTAAGCGATATAGAAATTTTATTTTTCCCCTCCCCCCCACAGAGACCACAGGAAGGGCCTCACACGGGAGAGAGAGTCCTACCTGAGAAAGGAGGTCAGGCATGCGAACAACAGTATGAAAGAGGTAGGCATAATGTTCATCATCCGGTAGTTCACCATAAGGGGTTACACCAAGGGTGGTAGGAACTAGAGTAGTATTGAGAACATCTAAGTCCTCGAAAAAGGAATAATCTGCGCGGCGGGAGAGGGCATCAGGCACTATATTATCTACACCTTTAACCTACCGAAGTTTAAAAGGGGAAAACTGTGCTAAAAACTCCATCCAGCGCGCTTGACGAGGGGTAAGGTTGGGTTGGGAGAGCAGATGGGTAAGGGGACGATGATCCGTTTGTATAACTAATCTATAAGGATCTAGCTCACAGGGTTCATTCAGACAAACATCAAATTGGGCACCTTTAAGAAAGTGCTGCCACGCGTGGCAACAATACACCACAGCTAAGAGTTCCTGCTGGTGTACAGGATAGTTACGCTCCGCGGGGAGCATTGTCCTAGAGATATACTCAATTGGCTGTAAGCCCTGACCCTGATCCTGGAGAAGGACGCCCCCTATAACTACCTTACTAGCGTCTGTAGCTACCACAAAGGGTTTGGTAGTATCGGGTAGGATGAGTACAGGAGGGGAAAGGAGTAGGGATTTTAGGCACTGAAAAGCCGACTGACATTCACTACTCCAAACAAAGGGGATATCCTTCTTTAATAAATGATTAATAGGGGCTGCTATAGTTGCGAAACGCGGGATAAAACGCCTATAGTAAGAAGCAATTCCTAGAAAACTACGTACACCTTTAACGTCGGTAGGGGTAGGCCATTCCTGAATTGACTTAGTTTTATCCGGGTCGGTAGCGACCCCGGCATCAGACAGAACGTGCCCTAAAAATGGGACACTCCTACCCGAACGAACTTTAGCACGGCGCGCCCACAAAGAATTTTCAGCCATTATTTCTAATACTTTCTTTAAATCACGTAGGTGCGTTTCAAAATCAGGAGAGTAAATAAGAATATCATCTAAGTACGCTTGAGCACAAGAACGGTCATGCTCAGATAAGGAAACAGAGGAGAAGGAAGGATCCTTTAGATCAGAGGACACCTGAGGAAGGTGAGAATTTCCCATAACGGGTCTAAGCACTTCATTCATTAACATTTGAAAAGAGGCAGGCGAGTTACAGAGTCCCATAGCCGCTACTCTAAACTGGTAATGACCAAAAGGGGTAGCAAAGGCGGTTTTATGGCAATCCTCAGGAGCTATCCGCAACTGCCAAAAACCATCCGCACAATCTAGTACTGTGAAACAAGTGGAACCTTTAACCTTATTAAATATATCATCAATACGAGGGAGAGGGTATTTAGACTTCACAGTAATATCATTCAACTTCCTATAATCAGTAACTAGGCGAAACTTGCCATTTGGCTTAGGAACTAACAGGACACCAGCTGAGTAGGGAGAGTTACTAGGCTCTATTAATCCTGCTTCTAATAATGACACTAAAATCTGTTTTAGTTCCTTTAACTCGGTAGGGCCCATTCTATACATCGGAGAGTGCGTAGGAACTGCACCGTCTTTGATAACTACACGGTGTAAAACAGAACGAGGAGGAGGATAAGAAGGAGTCTTTTCTTCAAAAACTTTTGAGGAATCTATCACAGCCATGTATCTTACTATTTCATTTTCAGTAAATCCCACTCCTATTGTATCCACTGTATTTACCTCTATATCCACACTATTATTAGTGATAGGTATCTCCTGTACTTCTAACTGAAGGAACATACATAATAGGTATCCATATTCCTTTAGTTCAGATCGCAATTCGTCATTGGACATTAATACTTCAGGTATAGGTCTCACAGGAGGATCAACAGGTGTAGGAGGAGTAATATCTACCAAGGATAAATTTTCTAATCTATAATGACGTTCTGGTACCCAGTAAGAGCTATCTGGAAACCAAATGACCATAGTATCATAATTAATAGTGATTTTATTATCCTGGTGCCAATCTAATCCTAGTAATACATCAGCTGTAGTGATAGGGCCTATAGTGGCCGTCAGGTTGACCGTACGTCCTTGTATGACCAGGGGAAGAGACACCGTACCCGGGGAATGACTGGTGCGACCGTCAGCATAATGGACAGTGACAGTTTTTGTGTGAGGGGTAGGGACTAGTCCTAAACGCCTAACTAGGGCCTCGCTCACAAAGGAGCTAGCCGCACCGCTATCCACTAACACAGAGACATTCAAGAGTTCATCAGCATGCAGGAAGGGATCTACAACAGTATGAAAAACTAAATTTAGTATGAAAATTTAAATCAATTAAACACGTGCCCCCGTTGGGGAGTCACGGAGCACCTAAGTGCATCAATTTAATCCCTGAGTGTGCACATGACGGGTAGGGGGGCAGAGACCCGCCCCCCCCTTCGATCCCTAGGCCACAGGCAGTTTTGCTGATCGATGGCCGAGGACACCGTGCACAGGAGAGCGTGGTTGTTGCGTCGGATCGTAGCAGCAGTGGACGTACGAGCTCAGGCGGTGATACGTACTTCACCGATTTGTGGAGTCCTGAGCAGCGGCCACTCCTCCTGCAGGTTATAGGTGTCGCCATGCATAGGGCGCTGGGCTCAGGACGATTGCGGTTATCTTCGCCAAGTATGTGACCAGTCGGCACAAGTTTCCAGCGAGCTGAGCGTAGACAATTCAAACATCTTAGAACATTCTAAGAACCTATTCTAGCTTCGAAGCTAATTGTGTCGCTGGCAGGGCGGAGACGGGTGACATCAAAGCCACTGGGAGGAGTGCCGGCTTTGTGTGCTTCCAAGGGAATATCTGCATTGGCGATGCAGTGGGAGATGCGGCGGTCAGGCCGGCCGGCTGCCGGGGCTTACCAGGATGATGGCGAGTGGGTGAACGGCTGGATCGGCAGCGGGCTTGACTGCTCATTTTTCTAGCTAGATTGCATTTTGCAGTCGAACCAGGTTTCTGCGGGATGGTTTTGAACCTTTCTCGATGTAATTGCGTGGTAGTGTTGCGCGGCGGCAATTGATATGTCTCAATTAACTCGTCGTCTGTCCCAACTCAGTCCTCACAGGAGGACTGAGTTGACAATTTTCAACCGCGTGTAGCGACTAGGTGGGGGGTCCATCCCAAATGTTTTGATGTGGATCGGGGGTGTACTAGATGTCATTTTGTTGGCAAAAATACTGCATATGTGAAAACTTGACCCGAACACCTGAAAATTACACGGACGTTGGGCACCCCCTCGCGAATTTGCATTTTTCGGGATAAGAACGAGTGGGAAAAATTCAATCAAATCCTGGTGCATGAAGAAAAAATATAGGCATGTAAACAATATAGTTCTTGAAACGTGGCAAAAAACTGGGCTCGATTTGGCCACTGCAACTGCCTGAAACAATTAAAAAACTCTCAGTCCTCAGGAGAGGAATGGGGCTTTTGCTAACTTTGCTAGCATGTAAGTGCGGTCATACTACACATCACCGTGGCCACCAACCATCCCAATCAACTCATTTCCCTTCAAGCATTACAGGACAACACACTTGCATCATCATACTTCAGGTATATCATAACTTATCATGCAGTGAGAGCCTATGCATCCATGTAGGGAATGGGCTTGGATACCTACCAACAAAGGGTTATGTTATAAGTGTCAACCACCAATATAATGGGTAGGTTAAGCATATTTCCACTGTTTCTAACAACAATAGATATGGCTATAACTGTTTTTCCTTGCCATGATGTGGCCAACATAGTTGCTGGCACATGATGGCAGTGGTTTGTCACCAAGACTTTTCACTCACCCTTAAAAGCTTGAATACACCCTTGACGCAGCCCGTGGCCACACAATCATGCAGTATGAACGTAGCAAAAGAATAACTAACATCTATGAAGGTGTTGAAACCTGCACAGCTCCTAAAACCCTGCACAACTACACTGGGTTAAGGCAAATGTCTGCTAACATCATCTGAAAAGGGGGTTTTAGAGAGGGGCAGGCAACGGTCAAGAAAGAGCATCAAGACTTGAACCTGACAACGCCTCGCAAGCTTAAACTCATGTACGAACATCAAGAAACGAAGAGGCAACGATTATCCGGCTTTACCTGGCACGGCTGGCGTTACCTTGGCCCAGGCGGTGCCCGCAAAAGTGGCACTTTGCGGCACATAGACCATGACGTGACAGAATGGTCGAAATCATCAAATCTATACTGTCACTCAATTTATTCTAATACAATGCATGTTAAAATGTAGAAAGAAACCTATCAGCCATTGAAATTGCGCCGGAAAGCAAGCGCAGTCATCAATTCCGTCAACCTGCCTTATCGCAGTTTTTTCCAGCAAGAACAGTGCCGACACCGGGTAAATCGCATCCCCGCGAGCTAAAAATTGATTTTTATCATCTTTAGAGCAAGTTAAAACTATTTCCTGAGTTTGGACAGCTAACTCGTCCGCAAACGTAAACTGCATGCATGGGCGCGAGCCGCCATGGCTAGGTCGTGCATTTCCGGAACTCGCGTTTCACGTGGAAAAGTACCCTTACCACCTGTACTTTGATCGTACATTTAGCCGCTCATACCAAATCCAAAAAAATCCCAAAAATATGTCCAAGAAAGATCTTTTCACGTAGTATTTGAATAAATTTTGAGGGAATTTTTTTGTCAAACATTCTGACCGGGGCGAATTTTCTACGAAACCCAAAAACTCGGTCCTCTAGAGAGGACTGAGTTCAACTCAGTCCTCCGTAGAGGACCAGAGACAGACGACGAGTTATTTAAATCACCATTCAAGAACATAAGAGGACGCACACGTAGTGGTAGGGATGATTCAGCTCCTACAGAGGTTATAAAAACAGGCAGGCAAAAATTTTTATCTGGGGTACTATCTAAGGACCTGTCCAGGTTACCCCCGGCTGACAGGCCTACTGTTCCCCCTCCCCCCCCACATCCATTGGGACTAACCCCGAAGAAGTCCCTGGCGAAAAAGCCACTGCTGGAGGGTCGCGAGGGAGCGAAGAGGGTGCAGGAGCCTGATTATCATAGGGGAACCCTGAGGGTCCTGTCTGCACAACATTCAGCCTACTAGGGGTAGCTGAGGGAATGCGTCCTGGAGTGGGACGAATAGGAGCACGCTGAGGGGTACGAGGAGGGCGAGCATCGGGATGAGGGGGAGCACCAGAAAGGAACTTGGGGCACTCCGCCTTAAGATGGCCCACCTCATGACAATGATAACACGAGATGTGAGACACATCCAATGCAGATATATCTGTAACGCAAATATCGAATTCTTCTACATATGCCTATTCTTCTTCAGGAGTGAGGACAAGGTTATGAACCCTAGTACACAAAGGAGCATGAGCATACATGCAATCAGCAACACGGAGGAGATGGGTAGGAAGAGGAGTGGTAAAGAAATCTGCTACTCTTTAATAGACGTTGTCGCACATGCTTGAGGGGCAGATCAGTGAAACGGTAGGCAGAGAACTGGCGTTTTACCTCACGTAATAAGGGTCTACTGAGGCCTTGAAGGAAACGAGCACGTACTTCTGCGCCCGACAAATCCCTAATTCGTACCATCTGTGCATCAAGTTCTTTCATATATTCCTTAAACGGTTTAGTACCTTGCTGCAAAGTACCAAAGGCTAATCTATCCTGCCAATCTGCATCAGGAGGAACTAAATGGCTCTCTAACCGCTAAAACAATCCTGCTACTGAGTTAGGGTAGGCATGAGAGGCCAAGGATTCACACTGGATGAGGTTGGCAAGCTCAAGGGTAATACAGGTAGTAAGATAGTGAGGGACTAAATGGTTCTCTAAACGCTTAAACAATTCTGCTACAGAGTTAGGGTAGGCATGAGAGGCCAAAGACTCACACTGAATGAGGTTAGCAAGCTCAGGAGTAATACAGGTTGTGAGATAGTGAGGAACTAATACAGCATCAGAAAGACGCCATCTATTATGATTCTGCCACGACTCCGTGTTCTGTGTAAGCAACATAATAAAGGTGAAAAACTGTTGAGGGGTAGACTTGACATCCAGCTTGGGAAGGTTAGCAAAGAGGGGAAGAGCAGGGGGCTTAGGGGGATTAGAAGAGTCAGTTTTTCCCATAGGGCCACTATCTTCCACTGCTACATAAGCGGGATAGAAGGAAGGAAGAGGAAAAGTCTTGGGTAGGGGTCGAGAAGGGGCCACCGTTTCAGACTGGTGCCCATAGGAGAAAGGAACAGTATATTGCTCACGAAGAGAGGAGTAGGCAAAATGATCATAATTTCTATCATCTAGGGGCATGGTGTTGAAATCACTATTACTTCTAAATCAGCCACACGGGTAGGGACCTGGGCTGCCTCATAGGCCGTCTCAGGGTAGGACCAGGAAGCAGGTGGGTAAAATGGAACTGCACTAGGGTGCCCAGAGGGGCCGACAGGGGCAGAGGTACGACCCGTGTTAAAAGCAGGCATGGAAGGCACAGAGTGGGAAGGAGGCCTAGAAACATTGTTAGTTAGTGAGGACCTGCTGGGGGGTTGAGCCAACACTATACTTTTCGTCCGAGGGTAGTAAAAATGATCCGAGGCGTAAATTACGAGGTGGTAATTTACGGCACAGACTACGTATACCGTTTGTATAAGAGTTCGGATCTTTCTCGTAAGCTACGAGTTAGATCCGAGGTAAGATCCGACGTCGTAATTTACGAGGTAGTAATTTACGAGGTAGTAATTTACGAGGTAGTAATTTACGAGGTAGTAATGTACGAGGTAGTAATGTACGAGGTAGTAATGTACGAGGTAGTAATTTACGAGGTAGTAAGGTACGAGGTAGTAATTTGCGAGGTAGTAATTTACGAGTTGGTAATTTACGATCCCGGTACTCGGTCCCGTAGGTTACGACGTCGTATGCTTCTCGCGTACACTACCGGTACTACAATCATGTCGCTATGTCGTTCTGAATTGCAGTACGCATGTCACTTATCAGAATTTCACTTTGATTTCACTTATCATTTCGGTCAACCTAACCCCTAACACCCATTTACCCGGGGGAAAAAAATGAATGGCATTTGCAGCAAGGCTCATGCAAGACGAGTTCCTATTTCATAAAAAATTTCATTATTAAATGCAGGATTACATGTCATGCACAAAAATCCAACGCCTTCACAGAAAATAGCATATCAAGTCTTCTGACGACAATATCAAGTCAATATCAAATTCGTGGCTTCTCTTCGTGGCTTGAAATACTGTTTCCATGCGGTGCTTAGGACAGCTCCGGGGATGTCGGCACCGCACAGAAGCTCCATCCGGGAGCAAGTGCGCCGGGGGAAGATGTTGTACATCCAGAGCTCGATATGTGCGGGAAGCCGTCGTGTTGGAAACCGAGGTGTCTGCACATAATTCCGCGCGCAGGCAGCTTGTGCCTTTACGGGGGAAGACCTGCGACACAAAAACCGTGTCCGGACAATGCAATACGGAGAAATGGCAACGGCAGATGGAGTCGGCTAAGGCCGCTTGTAAGGAAAGTGATTTTTAATGCACGAATAAATGTATAATGCATGCTACATCGCCATCGCTTGGGCGGTGAAAAGACAAGGACCAACCACATGCCCCCACCTACCCTTCGTGCATCCCGCCCTTGACGAGGCACAACCATGTGCCCCCACCTACCCTTTGTGCGTCCCTCCCTTGACAAGAAACAAGCACGTGCACCTATCTAACCTTTGTGCATCCCTTCCTTGGCAAGGAACAAGCACACCCACCCACCTACTCCACATGCATCCCTCCCTTGACAAGGAACAAGCACGATCACCCAGCTACCCACTAGCACGGCAGCAAGGCAGACCTTACAATGGCAAGTGATGTTTATCGGTAGAAACTGTTAGACAACTAGCAAACGAGCCAGCCGGTGAAGAGCAAGGCACGCATGCAAGGAATTTGTCGTTGCCTATGTCTACGCTTGTGTTTGTCACTGCAGTTGAAATCTGCATTTGCATCAGCAGGCCCGATCGAACCCCATGTCGCCACCCGCATTTCCACTTATACTTCACGGCCCCTTATTCTTCTCTTGTGCCTGCCTTTGCCCTAACTGTTACCCTAGCATCTGCCCTTGCCCCTATCCTTTGATCCCCAGTGTTTGCCGTTGCCCTCATCCTTTCCCTAGTGCCTGCCCTTGTCTTCATCTTTTCCCTTGTGCCTGCCCTTGCCCTTGTCCGTTCCCTCGTGCTTGACTTGTCCTAATCTCTTTCCCTTGCGCCTGCCCTTGCCCTTATCCGCTTCCCTTGTGCCTGCCCCTGCCCTTGCCCTTGTCATTTCCCTTGAGCCTGCCCTTTTGGCAAGCACAAGTGCCTTTGTCCTTTCCTTGGCCTTGTGCTTGCTCTTCCAGTTTCCCTTTCCTTTGCTCGTGCGGTTGCCTTT
Source organism: Mesostigma viride (assembly GCA_009746045.1). Taxonomy (NCBI): domain Eukaryota; kingdom Viridiplantae; phylum Streptophyta; class Mesostigmatophyceae; order Mesostigmatales; family Mesostigmataceae; genus Mesostigma; species Mesostigma viride. The sequence goes on from RPFO01000448.1 coordinate 1,818,102, forward strand.
GCTCTTACCCGGGTGCTTGCCCTTGCCGTTTGCAAGCTGCATTATTGTCTTAGCAAGCTAGCAAGTGCAAACTGGCACTGAGCCAGAAATGCAAGCAAAGCAGCCAGTGTAAATAAGGATGGACGGGAACAGTAGAAAGCTAGGGGTGGCAACGGTGCTAGAGCTCATGGCAACAAGGTGGTCCCATTCTTGCTGCATTGGGTGCGTTGCGTGGGTGGGATATTGCGAGAGGGGGACATTCTTGCCTTGGTTGTGTTTTCACATGCACCCGGTGCTTGAATTTATGCGTGCAAGGGTGGCTGGTATCCCAACCAACAGCCTAAGAGGAAAAAGAGTGCTTAGAAAGCAAGAATGACTTAATGTTGGTAATAGCAGTGGCGGCGGCAGCAAAAACTGTTGTTATAGATGCAAGCTACAACACTGCGGATGGTTTCTCACACTAATGTGGATAATGATAATGCATGCCACTTAACGGGACCATATAAACCACAACAAGAATAAATCGTGAGAGCAAAAGAAAGGGGAGTACAAAATGGCCGGCTTACCTAGCTACAGCAAAAAAATTACATGAAAAACAAGATAACTCACCTTTGTCGCAGCAGTGACCATATCAGACAGCTCACAAAAACTTGTTGATCCTTGAAACTTCCTGCTTGAAGGCAGCCACCAACGGTCTGGAGTTTTCACCCCAGTCCTTCTCAACAGCCAAGGAAAAGGGAAAGAGAGAGGAGGGGTGCGGGAGGGACAAGAGAGCGGGGGTGAGAGAGAGAGAGAGAGAGAGAGAGAGAGAGAGAGAGAGAGAGAGAGAGAGAGAGAGAGAGAGAGAGAGAGAGAGAGAGAGAGAGAGAGAGAGAGAGAGAGAGAGAGAGAGAGAGAGAGAGAGAGAGAGAGAGAGAGAGTAGGAGAAGTGCGGGTGGGGGTGGGAGAGGTGGGATGGAAGATTCACTACGTTAGCAGGCGACTAAACTGCTACAATGACACAAAACCACGGAGCTAGGCCCTTCACTCCATCAGATCAGAGTGAAAACCCATGTTGAAACTGGGACAAATGCCATTAGAATGTTACTATGACCGTGGCTAGTAAACGTGAATTGACACCCAGGTTGTGACTTCAACGATTGGAGGCAACCTTGCCAAGTCTCCCAAATGCAGTCGGCTAGACAAGCTTCACAAAAAACGCAGCAAACATGTTAACGTTGCTAATATTCCAACGACGCGCATCCGCAGTCCGGCTGCCAATGAAGTCTTCTTGGTCGCCAGCTGTGCACAGAGGAGTAACCGCTAGAGACGCCAATTTGCGAACAACTCATTACAATTACAAAGCGCAGGAAGCAGATGGCTATGCATCAACAATTACTTCCGCTCGCCCTCGTATTTAGCCAGGTCTATCTGCCCAAACTGGGTAAATGTTTTGCGATCGGTGAAATTGGCACTCTAGTGACTTACTTTCCCAGAAAGTGTCCATTCACACGACAACCGACTCACGCTCACACGTCGTGAGGAGTTGCCGATAGGATAAAGAAGCCGAACGATGAATTGCTGTACATAAATGCCACGCTAACGGCGTCGTGAACTGACTTCTTGCAATCACGATTAAAGTGCCCGGCCCAACAACAAATTGGCGACACACGACCCCGCAACTGGAAAAGAATTCTGGCCACATTGATATACATCGGTTTGATAAAGTAAAACCTCGCATTCGGTTCTGGCTAGCCTCAAACGCATGCGCCTTGAAACCTTTATCCTCCTGGCGGCCACAGTTTCTCGGTTCTCTTGTTCCGTTGGTCGTGCCGCTAGCGTGCCAGCCGCTCCAGTCCCTAAAATTCAAATTCGTGTTGTTCGAGAAAACGTTGTCGGGTCGGCGACGGCACGATGCCGGGCCGGGCTGCATGGGCCATGGAGGGTGGTGGTACACAAATACCGTACAGGTGGTACCATACACAACTGCAGCCAGGACAACAGCCGGGCGCTGCGTACCTGCCGTGGGAAGGGGGGTGGTACACAAATACCGTACAGGTGGTACACAACTGCAGCCAGCACAACAGCGAGTCGCTGCGTACCTGCCGTGGGAAGGAGGGAGGTGGTACACAAAAACCGTACAGGTGGTACACAACTGCAGCCAGCACAACAGCGAGTCGCTGCGTACCTGCCGTGGGAAGGAGGGGGGTGGTACACAAATACCGTACAGGTGGTACACAACTGCAGCCAGCACAACAGCGAGTCGCTGCGTACCTGCCGTGGGAAGGAGGGAGGTGGTACACAAAAACCGTACAGGTGGTACACAACTGCAGCCAGCACAACAGCGAGTCGCTGCGTACCTGCCGTGGGAAGGAGGGGGGTGCTACACAAATATCCGACCTATATATTAGCGATAGCCGCCGCCTATTAAACAGGTCCTATTCATCACGAGCGTCAACGCCCCGTCATCGCCCCGTCATCGCCCGGCCGAGGGCCTTAACCTGTTAACTGTTTATTCGGAGTGATAGTCAACGACCTATACTACCAATAGCTGCCGCATATCAAACATCGGTTTTTCATCGGGCCCGTCGAGGGCGATGACGGTGACGGTCGTCACCGTCATCGCCCTCGACGGGCCAACATCTAAACTCTTCTCTTAATCAACAATCTATATTACCAATAGCCGCCGCCTATCAAACAGATCCTATTCATCACGCGCGTCAACGCCCCGTCATCGCCCCGTCATCGCCCCGTGATCGCCATGCCGAGCCAGCCGAGGGCCAACCTCTTAACTCTTTACATTTGTATTCGGAGTAGTAGTCAACGACCTATATTACCAATAGCCGCCGCATATCAAAAAGGTCGTATTCATGACGCCCGTCGAGGGCGATGACGGTGACGCCGTCACCGTCATCGCCCACGGGCCAACATCTAAACTCTTCTCTTAATCAACAATCTATATTACCAATAGCCGCCGCCTGTCAAACAGATCCTATTCATCACGCGCGTCAACGCCCCGTCATCGCCCCGTCATCGCCCCGTCATCGCTCCGTGATCGCCATGCCGACTGCCGAGGGCCAACCTCTTAACTCTTTATTCGGAGTAATAGTTAACTGCCGGCATTGCCATACAAGAAGAAGCTCTCGATCCTAGGTATAGACTACCTCGGGTATCATCATCGTAATTGCTAGCATCGAGATCATTCATACCTACCGACGATGGCCAGCTGCAAAAGAAAAATGTCGACCAACAGACAGGACCTATCGCCGGGAACCCTCAAGGCAATAAGGGCGAGACAGGCTTTCACCGTTAAGTAAAGTTGTCCACATCGTGCTAAGGAATTTGTGCTAATCTATGAGTACCTATATGGACACTTTGTCGCATTTTTTACATGGCAAATAAGCGATGTATGTGTCATGTAGGCTGCCATTGGTGCATGCATGCATGGGCCAGCAATGATGGTCAGAGGTACATTGTGCCTATGAGATAACCATCGATTTGTTGATCAGCAAGTGATTCATTACGTGAGACAACAATATGTTTGGGGGCTAAGCTTCTTACATTGGTCACATGGCCCGCCATAATTGTTTTCTTATGTGTTTAAGGTTAGGGCTCTGTTCATGACTGAACGTCATGAACGCGCTCTATTCATGACATTGATTAATTGATTTTAATTAGTCTCATGTCCATGTTGGGGGACCGGGATCTCTGAATTCCCCAAAGAAGATATAGTGGAAGTCACCCCAAGACGTCAATATCCGTCAAGACGTCAATAACAACATGTATGTCCACAGCTCAGCTAGTAGTCTAAAATATGGGCCTCGAGCTAATCTTGCACGCAAGCAATGCCTATCATCAAGGATTAATTAATGCCTATCAACAAGGAGACAATCATGCTTGTTAAATTTCCTAGGACCCACAACTGGGGGGTCGTAGTCTTTGACAATGTCCGCCTGGGCAACGCTACTAATCCTACACATCCGAGGTCCCATGTCTGAATAAGAGGGGTTGAGCGGATGACGCCAACAGTGTCTGTGCTCTGCATGTCAGCTAAAATCATATCGCGGAGACAAACATATGTGATGCCAGATCTCCTTTGCGGCCGTTCCGAGCTTGGCACTGGATTCGTTGTCCACATCGTCGCGTCGCTGCCGCAACACGATGTTTTCTGGCATCCGCGGGCTTTTGGTTCCCGCCGCACATTTGAAAGTGCTGTCCTCCGGCTTTTTGCCTTTGCACCGTGTGCAGTTCTTGGACGTTTGGAATCACGGCATGGCTAACGTGATGACTGACTAGCTAGACCTTTTCAGTGGTTTTCCATTTGCGGGTCTTTCCTCGTAAATGGTGGGAGAGCGATCGCAGCAATGGTGCTCACCACTAGACACTCCCGGCCAGTTAGGCTAGAAACACACGCCCTGATCAAGCATGCTGTTTCCGGCCCCACCGTCTAGGTCATCTAGTCGCTCCACACGTAAGCCAGCCATAATTTCAATGCACAAGGATACACATTTCCATCACCATTCATCTTCATCATCCTGAACGACTCGAAAACGCGGAAAAGATAACGGCAGGCTCGAGCTAGGTACCATGGTCCGGATTCTCCCGATTTCTGGCCTGCGCTGGTTGTCTCTTTGATATGGCGGTATGTCCAATGTTGGCCACTGCGTCGCCTAACAGGTTCTTACATGGTCGGCAAGGGCCTGACCATGTAAGAAGATATCTCCCTGGCTGGCCAGTCCACAAGGAACCAGCACAGACCTCATCTGAATCAACCTGATTAATTAACTAACTACTTAATTCATTTATTAAACTCATGCCCCCATTAGGGAGTCAAGGAGCATTAGCTAACCCCGATTAATTAATTAATTAATTAATTAAACACGTGCTCCTGTTGGGGAGTCACGGAGCACCGAAGTGCTTTTAATCCCTGTGTGTGCACAACAGGAGAAAGGGCAGAGACCCCCAGTCTCCTTCATGCCTAAGGCATGCCACAGCTGCATTCGGGAACGCTAGCTAAACGGACACGCTAACGATCCGGCAATCTGTGGGTGCAATAAGACCCATGTGAGCATGGCATAACACTAGGAGCGTGGGCAAGTAATCTCATCATAGCCAGGACGTAGCATGGCTGTACTAGGACTATACCCCGATCAATGGATGGATGGATGGATGGATGGATGGATGGATGGATGGATGGATGGATGGATGGATGGATGGATGGATGGATGGATGGATGGATGGATGGATGGATGGATGGATGGATGGATGGATGGATGGATGGATGGATGGATGGATGGATGGATGGATGGATGGATGGATGGATGGATGGATGGATGGATGGATGGATGGATGGATGGATGGATGGATGGATGGATGGATGGATGGATGGATGGATGGATGGATGGATGGATGGATGGATGGATGGATGGATGGATGGATGGATGGATGGATGGATGGATGGATGGATGGATGGATGGATGGATGGATGGATGGATGGATGGATGGATGGATGGATGGATGGATGGATGGATGGATGGATGGATGGATGGATGGATGGATGGATGTCAGGCTTGTCTTACATGATGCAGTGGAACTTTGGTGCTGGAGGGTTAATTGTGGCTCGGTCTGGTTTAGCTTCAGTGCTCTCATGGCGGCCTTCATTTGTAATTATTTGAATGCATGCCCATTGGGCCATGCATAGTGTATATTTTTTACGCATGCACGCCCATTATGTATCGATGGGTCCATCCCATCAATGCTTGTTTATTGCCAGGTCTGGTGTAAGTAAGTTAGTGCTATCTAGTCTACAAAATCCTCACTACACTTCTCCCCAAAGCGCCCCTTCCGCTTTGGGGGAGGGGGCTTACCCACATGGGCTGGCGTGTGAGCCGGGACATTGGTCTTCCACCTCTTCTTGTTCTGCATAGGAACAGAGAGCGAAGAAATGCGGTGTGGGGACCCCTTCTCGTGGTAATGCGTTACATGTACTCCCCACCGGGCTTTGCTCTTCATGGGTTCATAAAGACAACAATTATTCAGTAAGAATTTAATAAATTAGGAACATATATCCGTTGGGAGTCACTGTTACACATATACCTGAAAAGGGGCATATGATTTTAAATACATTCTGAGCTACAACCTGCACGTGCATGGGTTTAGTTAACTGGCACCTATACTAGAGGCCTGACATGGGGTGGAGCTTCAGTGCTTCCCCGCCTTCTCCTTCTCCCACACTAGGTGCTCCGCGTCCTTCTTCTCCGGCCCTGCCCATGGGTGCACCGGCCCCGCCTCCTCCTTCTCCTCTCGGGACGATTCGCGCTCCACGCATGGCTGCAGCATCAGTTAGCACGGGCAAGACATAGCAGTAACCGCGCTATTGCTGTTCTAGCACCAGCCTAGCAGACTGCCATGATCACTCAGCAAACCCACGACAGCTAAACCCTTGGCTGTCACAACCAGTCCATGCATCATTAAGTATGGGTACAGGGAAAGCTTCCCGCATATCCATGGCCATATGGATGGCAGCAACACAACGACTTGCCCCCTAGCCCCCCGTGCACACACAAAAACGTGGGTCGTGGCTTCCACGCCCCATCCGCCATGCATGACAGCGCGTACCTTACTCGCATTCACACCGGGCTGCATCCCAGCGCCGTTGCTGTCCCCATGTGACACGTCGGCTGATTAAGCAGACACACAGCAGAGTCTGATGTAAACCGCTAAACCCCAAACCCATGCAGACCACAGTCAAGGACGCGTGCATGTCAAGCCATGCCAATTGTGAACCGTACAGCAATTTACTTTTCAAGCCTGAAGAGGTGGATAGCAGATACTAGCCTGGAAGAGGTTACAGGGGCACATGTCCATTAGCGAGCGGAACAACACAGCATACACCCTACAAGCGTACCGCACAATGTCCTCCTGCAATTGTCTGCAGATCTCCCAATGCCGCAGACATCTCCACTGCTCTCATGGCGATTGCAAATGCTTCATGCCGCTGACATCTCCACTGCTCTCATGGCGATTGCAAATGCTTGATGCCGCACCTCTGCTTACAGCAGAAAAGCTTCCTCCGGGCGAGGCACCTGACTGGAACCAACACCCATTCCTTGGCTTCACAACGTGGCCATGACAGCATCGTGAATCTGCTTCGCCAACGCCCACACTTCAGGACCCGCGCCCTGCACCGCCATGGCCACAGGCTGCACCGCTGCAATCGATGCAGCATTCACTGCCTGCGCCGCACCATGTACTGCATGCACGAAAGCCAATCCTGGCTCGGTTATCATGGTCTTGCCCGATTCCTGCTGCTTCTTCTTCTTCGATGCGGTCATGCGCACTTTATACCCCTTCCTCTCCAAGCACGCCTTCAGCACCTGGCTCGTGCGGTGCTGAATATGCTTCTGAAGGCGCGCCTTCTAAACACGAAATGTTGGCAATGTATGATTCCCAAACGGCATGATAGGCACATAATCAGTCCCATTAATTGCTTTGCGGCAGTCAATGCACCAGAACACCTGTTGAAAAAAGAAGGTTATGCACGCTAGCGATTACCCGCGGCAAGAAGCAATCAACACGCCTCGCTAACAACTGCAACCACAATGTAATTCATGACGGGCCACTCACCGCTACCCTGCTCTCCTGCTTCAATGTCTCCCCATTCTCAAGGCCTCCATTGTAAACCTCTCCGTCTTCACCATCGTCATCGTCTTCCTCTTCCTCCACTCCGACGTATCCGTGTTTCCTTTTCCTAAGATACCTAGGGTTGTTCAAGTCGTATGTGCGGCGTTGGCACACTTCCAACAAAATTTTGGCCGCCTCTACCCATTACCATTTATTCGTACTATCATAACATATCCAGGCGTTTGAAAAATCATTCCCTCGTTCGAACTTCTACCCCTGGGCGTCCATGACGAGGCAGTCACGACGGGACGCAGATGCACAAAAATAAAACAAGGCGACATCCCTTCAATCATTGACCAAAAAACAGAATACGCGCAGAACTTGGATTTCAACACCACGCACCCATTACCAGCGAGCACGGCTGGCCTGCAACCGCCATCATTTCATAACCAGAAGCCAGGGCCCACACTCCATCCCGTTACCTCATCTTCCACGCACGGCTTCCGCTGCTTCCCTCTGCTCTTTCGCATTCTCCGCCAGCAACCTCGCCTTCTCCTCGTCCAACAATCCACTAAGAATAAAATCCCCTCTATTGGACGCCATTCAGACGAACTTTGCTAGCGTCTTTTCACCGGCCCCAGCACACATAATCTATAGCCGCTTACTGACAACGGCCGACAACGACAACTGCTGAATAGGCGAAAAAGGCTGATAACTACATTTTTATATTTCGCTGCATTTGCTAATAGACACGCACGTTCTCCCACTTCTCCATTACAATATAATTATCCATCTGGCCGTGTACAGGCAAAGATCCCCGAAGTAACTTACTGAAACGTATCTTACAGCATCGGATCACTGGCACCTAATCTACAGGTGGTAGATTACCAACCAAGACCCGTCGCGGTAATTTACTCTGTCGGTAATGTACTACCAAAGATGTGCAGTCGTAACGTTACTCTTACTTACGGCTAGTAAAATTACTACGTAGGATGATAGGTAGTAATGATTACGGCGTTGGATCTCACGCCTCGTATCTAGGTAGTAAGATAAGACCTCGTAATTTACGCCTCGGATCATTTTTACTACCCTCGGACGAAAAGTATAGTGAAGGTTGCAAGAGGGGCAGGGGCCTGGTTCAAGGTAAGGGAAGGGTCATCACTAAATCTGACTTGCATACGTTGTTCATAGGTAGGAGGGGTGACAGAGGGACGACGATTGTTATTATTATTATTATTATTATTGTTGTTGGCATTATTAGAATTATTAGTGGTAGGTATAGGTGACATCTCTCCACCCACTAGATCCATGTTCAGTTTGAGGAAAAACAATTAAGGTTGCAATAAGGAGGAGGACAACGCCCTAATTTAAAGCAAGGAAAGCAAAAAGGGAAAACTTTTAATGTCCCAAGAGAGGAAAACAAGTAAAATCAATCCTTTTTAATAACAGTAATGGATAGGGAGCCAAACTCTAAGGTGAGAGGAGTATCTACACTAGAGGAGGATGACACCGTAGGACGAGGGGGATGAGATGGAGGTAGTGAAACCAAAACAAGGCTATCTACCGAAGGGCGAGCAAGAGGAGCAGGAAAAGAACGTCTTGGGGGTACAGCACCAGAGGTAGGGGCTGCAGGAAGGGTAGAAGTATAGTGACAGGGGGAGGACGTATTGGCTCACTGGCCCGTTGCTGGGCAGCCCTAACCTTAGGGGTATCAGTAGGGTTACCTTGTACCTTGAAGGCAGGGGTAGGGGAAGACCGATCAGGTTTCATAGGCAATAGTAGACACTGATATGGGAGTCGTTGAAAGATGGCGCCCAAATGGTCGTCGATGACCAACGCCGTAGCCGAGGAACTCCTGCTGTGGGGTACAACACCAACCACAAGGGTCTAAACATAGGCATATACATCCAAGCGTAAAAGAGAGTGGAAGGCGATGAACAACGTTCTAGCATCGGCGACTAGCCGAATCTATTCCTAGGCACTTTCCTATTCTAGCCGATTCCTAATGAACGGATAGGAGGCACTTGAGGTGGAGGAGGTCCTACCTCTCCTCCCCCCACACAAAGCATCTATGATGCTCGCCTAGAGCTAACGAGCATATAAGAAAACGCAGCAGCGTGCACGGAAAAGAGGTGTAGTCTAAAGGGACGCTAATCGTCCCACTATCCATCACTATTGAACCGTCAAACCCACTAGCTAACGTCAAACAGCATCCAGCAAGGAAATGCACAAACAGAAGGAAAAGGAAAAGGAACTAGCTACGTGAGGAGTTCATCCGCTTTGAGCAGGTCTAACGTCTAGGCAGGGCGTGTCCCGAATCGGGCAGCACTACCCCCCTAGCTTGACGGCGACCCGCCCATTACCTGTCAAGAGGTTGTCTTCTTCTGTGCCCTGGCCGCGGAAGGCCTCTGGCGTATAGGGTTGCAAGGGAACTTCGTCGCGTCTACCTAAACCTCCGCTACCATTGTTACGCCGCGGATATCTACCTCCACCTCTACCTCTAATGGGCCTGATACTACCTAAACTGGTCAGGCCTCCTCTACTTAACCCTCTGGCGAAAGACGAACGTGACGGAGCTGATCTCAATGCATTAACGTAAGTGTTGCTATAATACGCCATACAACCATTTACCAAAACCCGTTTACTCCAGGAATAGAGGAAGGAAACACAACTACACTGCCGTGACCCAAGCCTAAATGTGTTAATTCATTTAACACACGCCGAGTGCCATTCACGAAGGACAACTGCTGCATAAATGATCGCCGACAGGCGTGTATGCTCGGGCCGACATCGACCCTCGCCCACAGGACCAACGCACGTCCACAAGGTTCACACGCAGGATAAAAGGACCACTACTAAAGTACGCAGCGCGGCGCGACTGCACCGAACCACCATACTGTACAATTGCCACGTCACAAGGCCCGGTACCGACCGGCCAAAAGGTCCTTACTAAACGTAAGCCTAGGAAAGTCAGCGAACTGCTCCGGAATGGCTGAGGCAACAGTGACCTAATTTACGTCCGTAACAACAACAAAAGTTACGCGACGTAACACTGACACCAGTGGATACTGCGGCTAGCACCCTTCACCATGCATCTCCGTCTCATCTTTGTCTACCTGGCACCAGCTAGTGGATATATACCACAGCGCTAGCATCCTTCCCCATCTCCGTCTCATCTGTCTACCTAACACCAGTGGACACCGCGGCTACCACTGTTCCCCATCTCCGTCTCATCTCTATCTACCTGACACAAGTGGATACCACGGCTAGCATGCTTCCCCGCCATCTCCGTCTCATCTCTGTCTACCTGACACAAGTGGATACCATGGCTAGCACCCTTCCCCATCTCTGGCTCATCTAGAGCTGTACGTCTACCTGACACCAGCGGATACCACGGCTAGCATCCTTCCCCCTCTTCTCCGTCTCATGATGTGAGGCGACGAAAATGGCTGACGGCGGAGTTCAGATCTTTTGCGTCGGAGCCCCAAATTCGGTCATACCACTTGCATTTGATGCGCCTTTTTTAAGACGCACTCGCCAGTATAATTTTTTACGGCTGACACGCAGTATCGAAAAAGTTACGCACGTGACAAGCAGCTATGACGACTCCAAAAGCAAAACGGGGTTTGGAAAAGGAGCTTTCCGGCTCCCAGCCCAACCCACTCGCCATCGTCCTTGCCCAGCCGCCTGGGTTCGCAAACCCATCGCCAGCAAACCCATAGCCAAGCACCTCTCCAGAGCCAACGAAACCCTGCCACGAACACAAATGGAGCCATTACCTCGCAGGCGACAGAGCGCATAAAATTCACAACGGTCCGAGCCCCGCCAAAATGCAGCCTCGTAAGAAGGACCCGAAAAGTGGCGCGAAATGAGATTTTTGGTGTGTGCGTGCACGACGGTGACCGAATTTCCACCGACAGGCATGGCGGCCTGGCAGGCTATCGTGAGCGAATAAAAAGGCAGTATCGAGGCTGGAAATTTTAGTGTATGCTCCTAGGGTCATATATTACTTGCCGTTATTTTTTTTCGCCACAAATTCTGCGGAGTCCTTCGGCATTTTGGCGTCATTCACAGGTGGGTGCCTGTTTTGTCGCCGATTTTCTCTCGACCCCACCTACCTGCAGCAAAAAATTTTCCCGATGAAAGTCGCCCTAACATCTGGTTTTTGACACTAATCGACGCATTTTTTAGTTTTTAAGGCCTTGACCGAAGCACTTTTTTCATTACCGGCTCAGTTTGCTTTAACCGAGCTGGCGCGATTTTTTATCCAATTTCTAGGCTGGGCCAGGCGTCGCAGACCCGTAATTCGTTTTTAAGTGCTTTTGTGCCCGATATCGTGTCTTTTGCAGGCGTTCTTGGCATCAAAGACGCCATGGCGTCAGGGGCTAAAACGGACCTCCGCACGTTCGTTAACTGCGGCGAGCATGTCAATGCCGCCAGCAATTTTTGCTGCCGCGTCTGTGACACGGTTGCGATGCAAGACCGTTGTCGACGTGACGGAGTGGTATGTGCACATTCAGGTGCGAATTTCTTCGCTGTTGAAACCCCGGCCGGTAGCAGACAAGTATTTCACCGTATCCCCTTTCCCCGAGTCTCTCTTTTCCGTCATGTTTTCATCTTACGGACAGTGCGAATAAAGCATCAGTGAGCGACAGTATGATGGCGAGCCGTTTGCTCGCATCAGGGCTGTGCGGCTTATTCTATAGAGAAGCGACATCAAGCAGATTTTGCAGCCGGATGTGAGGGAGGGGCCCTGCTGGGGTGGGAATAAACTGCTGTGAGTGACCGATCCACTCCCTCCCTCCCTCCCTCCCTCCCTCCCTCCCTCCCTCCCTCCCTCCCTCCCTCCCTCCCTCCCTCCTCCTCCCTCCTCCCTCCCTCCCTCCCTCCCTCCTCCCTCCCTCCTCCCTCCCTCCCTCCCTCCCTCCCTCCCTCCCTCCCTCCTCCTCCCTCCCTCCCTCCTCTCCCTCCCTCCTCCTCCCCCTCCCTCCCTCCCTCCTCCCTCCCTCCCCCTCCCTCCCTCCTCCCTCCCTCCTCTCCTCCTCCCTCCCTCCTCCCTCCCTCCCTCCCTCCCTCCCTCCTCCCTCCTCCCTCCCTCCCTCCTCTCCTCCTCCCTCCCTCCCTCCCTCCCTCCCTCCCTCCCTCCCTCCCTCCCTCCCTCCTCCTCCCTCCCTCCCTCCCTCCTCCCTCCCTCCCTCCCTCCTCCTCCCTCCTCCCTCCCTCCCTCCTCCCTCCCTCCTCCCTCCCTCCCTCCCTCCCTCCTCCCTCCCTCCTCCCTCCCCCCTCCCTCCCTCCCTCCCTCCTCCCTCCCTCCCTCCCTCCCTCCCTCCCTCCCTCCCTCCCTCCTCCCTCCCTCCCTCCCTCCCTCCCTCCTCCCTCCCTCCCTCCCTCCCTCCCTCCCTCCCTCCCTCCCTCCCTCCCTCCCTCCCTCCCTCCCTCCCTCCCTCCCTCCCTCCCTCGTGAACTCACTCGTGGACTCACTCACTCGTGGACTCACTCACTCGTGGACTCACTCAATCACTCACCACCCACCCACCCACCCACCACCCACCCACCCACCCACCCACCCACCCACCCACCCACCCACCCACCCACCCACCCACCCACCCACCCACCCACCCACCCACCCACCCACCCACCCACCCACCCACCCACCCACCCACCCACCCACCCACGCACCCACCCACCCACCCACCCACGCACGCACTCACTCACTCACGCAGGCACTCACTCACTCACTCACTCACTCACTCACTCACTCACTCACTCACTCACTCACTCACTCACTCACTCACTCACTCACTCACTCACTCACTCACTCACTCACTCACTCACTCACTCACTCACTCACTCACTCACTCACTCACTCACTCACTCACTCACTCACTCACTCACTCACTCACTCACTCACTCACTCACTCACTCACTCACTCACTCACTCACTCACTCACGCACTCACGCACTCACTCACTCACGCACGCACGCACGCACTCACGCACGCACGCACGCACGCACGCACGCACTCACGCACTCACGCACGCACGCACTCACGCACTCACGCACTCACGCACTCACGCACTCACGCACTCACGCACTCACTCACTCACGCACTCACGCACTCACACACTCATGCACTCACGCACTCACGCATTCACGCACCCACGCACCCACGCACCCACCCACCCACGCACCCACCCACGCACCCACCCACCCACGCACCCACCCACGCACCCACCCACCCACCCACCCACCCACCCACCACCCACCCACCCACCCACCCACCCACCCACCCACCCACCCACCCACCCACCCACCCACCCACCCACCCACCCACCCACCCACCCACCCACCCACCCACCCACCCACCCACCCACCCACCCACCCACCCACCCACCCACCCACCCACCCACCCACTCACTCACTCACTCACTCACTCACTCACTCACTCACTCACTCACTCACTCACTCACTCACTCACTCACTCACTCACTCACTCACTCACCTAGTAACTTGCACATGCACCACATGCGCAAGGAGGACACCAAGAGCTTCACCAACCACCGTCGAAAGCTTGGCTGTGATGCCAAGGGCAAGGGTATGGGGGTGTCCATGTTGACACAGTGCATGAAGGCTGACAAGGTCAGGCAGAGATTGTTCAGGGAGGTGCCACTACCTCCTAGCGATACCGAGATGAGGGCGCGCAAACGCATCAGCGCCATGCCGCCTGTTGAGTAATTTGCAGCTACATTACTTGGCATGCTGTGGGTGCACGTGTAAAATGACCTTTCTAGCCATGCATGCGACAGCTGCCAATATTATGTTCAGCAAGCTCCTCCGTATAATAGAGATTGCGTGAGCATCCACATGGCCACATGTGCATATTGTCAGCTGTGTCTATATCAATGAACTTTTATGTATGTCTCCTGGAGGTTGTCTTATATCACTCGTGAATGGTTTCCATGTTTTAGTGAGTCATCTTATTTGAGTTGACCAGATTGTCTCCTTGATATTCCACACTGGCAGTTTCGCATCTATGGGTAAGAATTTGTAATGGAAACTGGCAGGTATGGCATTGATAACTCTACCAAATAGAACATGATGGGCCTGAATTTTTGTGGAATGTCTAAAATCATGATGGCTAAGATGCATGCAAGTTTCCAGCCTCAACAGAGCACATCTTGTACGGAAACTGCAATGAAATGTGACGAAAAATACGACAAACGTGCATTTTTGGTAACATTTGTGAGCAAACTGACATCAAATATCCTCTGATGGTTCTGAATTTTTGTGGAACGTCTAAAATAATGATGGCAAAGATGCATGCAAGTTTCCAGCCTGAACTGAGCACATCTTGTATGGAAACTGCCATGGAATGTGATGAAAAATACGAAAAACGTGCATTTTTGGTAACATTTGTGAGCAAACTGACATCAAATACCCTATGATGGACCTGAATTTTTGTGGGATGTCTAGAATAATGATGTTTAAGATGCCTACAAGTTTCCAGCCTCAACCGAGCACAGCTTGTATGGAAACTGCAATGAAATGTGATGAAAAATACAAAAAACGTACATTTTTGCTAGCATTTGGTGGCATTTTGTTACCAAATGCGGTTGGATGACCATCAGATCTTGTGTACAGTCATTAGTCATGAGTATCAACTTACTTGCAAACAGCCAGGTCAAGAACTCTTTATTTGCATATTAGAATGTATTTGTTTATATTAAAATCTGGAAAACTGCTAAAAATAGACATGCCAAAAATAGGTCAGCTGAGGTCCGGTAAGTCCGGAAAGTTGCAATCCTTCTACTGGTGTCCTGAACATGCTACCTACCAAGATCTAGCATGTTTCGACAATATTTGCATCGTACAGGAGTTATAAGGCTGTTTTTTGGCACTTTCAGACCGTTGTGTTTGCTTTCTTTCAATGGCTGGCCCTGACGAAGGAAGAATGCGCCGACATCATCAGATTCTTAGCCGAGGAACGCAAGCTCATGGGGCCCAACGGGCCAATTCCCGCCGCCCACGTGGAGGCGTTCATCGCCAGGCCAGACAACCGCCTCGCTATCCTGTGAAGCTTCATCCAGCTACCTGTTCACGACATCGTCGCTAAGCTCCAAAACCCAGCGCCCGGCTTGTGCAGCCGGCAGCCACGTCGGCTCCCTCCCTCTGCAAGGATGATCTCCAAGCAGTTCAGGAGCAGCACGTGACCTGGCGCCGTTGGCCGAGAAGCTGACCTCGCTACACACGACGCTCAACACGGTGGAGGCCCGGGTCTCCAATGTGGAAACCAAGGTCAGTCCACAAGCTCCAACCCCAGTTCACGGCGCTGCACACCGCGGCGCAGCTAGGCATCTGAGACGCACGCTGCACTTGTCTCTCGCCTAAACCAGGTGGAGGGCAAGTGCGCCGTGCTCATGAAGAAGCTTGAAGCCATCACCGCCCAGAAGCTTGAAGCCATCATGGCGGTGCAGGTGCACCTTGTGCACCCAGAGCAGGTGATAGTTAATTGTACATCCTACACCTGCAGGTTGTCGCCCTGACTGTATTACAACCCCATAGATGCCCCTTTCTCAGGGCTATGTGTTACATATGCTCCCCACGGAGCTAACATTTTGCTTAATTAATTAATTAACTAAGGGGAGCCTGTCATGGGCCGGGGGAAAGATCATCATGGTTATACAAGAGCTAGGGCATAGCTTCTCATCAGAGAGTGACTCTCTGTATAGGCAGGGATGAGCTAATTCTTAATTGAATTGAATTGAATTGAATTGTAACATAACTCCGTTGGGAGTATATGTAGCACATAGCCCAGAGAAGGGGCATATGGCCTATCATACATTCTAAGCTACTTCCTGCAAGGGTGGGAATGAATTCTTAATGCATGCTATAATCTCATTAATATAATGACACAAACGTTAAATAAATAATAAAATTTAAACAAAAGGTTAAATTAAAGCCTGAATACATGCCTAACTGTGCATGCAGGAGCAAACTAGCCCCCAACTAGTGGATGTGTCGATCGCGGGACTCGGGAAGCTATCGTACACCGTGTTGTCACAGCTGATGGGATATTAATTTAATTAAATTTTAAACTGCTCTGTCCCATGCATCACCATGATCTCGAGGGTTGCTCAAGGCGCTCCATGTTCGATTCCTAATGAAAGCACGTATCAATTGATATACTTTTTTAGTTCATTACAACCGGCCGGCCAAGGATAACCATACATGTCTTATACACTCTGTGTGGCCCAGCCACATTTTCATGCTTTCTCTCAGAATGCTTTTAATTCTTCTAATCTTTTGACTTTTTCTTTAGTATATTCTACAAATGTCTCTCTACCCTACCAAGTAGAATCCCTAGCCCTAGCCCCTACGGTCCCTCCCTCCCATATATTGGATTGCATGAGACAACTATTGATCTGGATCGATGCATGCGATTACTGTCATTAAAGGAGAAATCACATCAACACTTGCTGCCATTAATGGGTGGTTGGAGCAATATCTGCGCTAGCCAATCGTGAGCATGTCAGGTTTACCTGTGGATACAAAACATGACGGTTATCGCTGCGATGGTCATGTGCATCTTGCAAATGCGCTGACCACTTGCTGGAGACTGCATTAATTTGCATGTCCAGCGAGCTGCGAGCCGCTTTCTGTTACAAAGAGCACATGTCCGGCATGCACCTATGTCCTGTGTGCGCATTGCCAAATGAACTGGTTGCCTGCCCTTGAGCATTGTAAACTGGCACTCATAACATTCCCCTGGCAACGGCGGATGACAGCCATGACAGCCATGACAGCCATGACAGCCATGACAGCCATGACAGCCATGACAGCCATGACAGCCATGACAGCCATGACAGCCATGACAGCCATGACAGCCATGACAGCCATGACAGCCATGACAGCCATGACAGCCATGACAGCCATGACAGCCATGACAGCCATGACAGCCATGACAGCCATGACAGCCATGACAGCCATGACAGCCATGACAGCCATGACAGCCATGACAGCCATGACAGCCATGACAGCCATGAAAGCCATGACAGCCATGTCAGCGATTTGGCATGACAACCCATGGTGTTAGGAGACACTGGTCCTGCGGTGCAGCTCTAACAGCTGGGTAGGGTGGGAAGCCATGACAATATGGGATATGGCAGCTTGTTACATTGGTTGGTTGCCTTGGTGTAGTGGCACAAGCGCGGTATTGTGTGTGGATAACAATGTGTGTGTGCGCACGAGCATGTGTATACGTAAACATGCAAAAATGTACGTGTGGGCATGAACAAGCAATACGAGCCAGCCAGCAAAGCCAAAGTAACGAAGCAAGCCTGGAAGCAAGGAAAGACAGGATGCAATATGCAAGAAGTTCGCTTGCTAGGTATTACGTGCTGGCTGCTGCTATAATACTTTGCTATTATATAGTTTGCTGCAATAGTTTCTTTTTGAAGCATGAATCCTGCCTTCCTCCGGTGGCAACATGCAGCATCCCAACACCACAAACCTATTAATATTACATAGAGAAACCAATGTGACACCATGAGTCACCTACTTGTTCTCCCAACCTTGATCTCAACAGGACTTCCGGTCTCTTAGAAGAAATTCTAGCACATTTATCGTAATCACCTACCATGGACACGTATAGAGCCCAGAACAATTGCATGCAGGCAACATGTATTAGTACCACTGCCAAATAGCCTTCATGAGAAAAAAAAGGCTACACGACTAATCCTGTCGAGCAAGCACAGGAACCGTACTGACAGTACTACTGCTATGGTGCCAAGGCTGCTGGCAAGAGCTTTACCTACACTGAATTATAGAAGTTTTACCAATGCCATACCGCGATACCGTCTTTCCGACCACGTGCTTGACATCCACAACAACCACCGCCAATGCCAACAAAGCATCAGGCAGGGCCCTTGCAGTCAAACAAAAAAAGGTGTAAGGACAAGCGCGGCTGGCGATAGAAGCATATACGTTGGCCCAATCAGCAAGTTTGAATAAGCAATGAACGGTTTCTTACCTGGAGTTCCGAGACTGACATGCCGGGCGGGATAAAAATGGAGAGGTTGTGCATTCCAACGCTTGAGGCAAGCGGAAAATGTGGCCGCCAACGGTAAAACTGTAGCATCATGGCACCAAACGTGGCCATAGTCTAGCTGAACATTTGGTGGGAATCAGACAAGTTTAAAATCATCATCATAATAAGCAACCAGCACGCCTGCTTGACGGGCTCCCTCGATCGACAACGCACCACCGGGACCTGACCCAAAGAAAGCAAGCCTGCTTATATGCGCGCTCCTACATGCATCGAGAAACAATGCACAACGCAGAAGAACCAAGACAGCTCGCAGGAAAAAAAAGAACACCGGCAACCCCGCTCGCCAGTTGCATGTACTTACAACTGTTGCAAGGTGATGGCGAGCACAGTCGAGGGTAACTCGCCTGGATTTTGGTCCGCCTGGCAACATAACAAGGCAATATGAATCTTCAAAGTGACGCTCAATTGGCACATTCAGCCATTTAAAAGAACAATCGATAGTAATGACGTCAGTTGATTTGCAGCATGGGAACATTCTTCCACGACAAACACTGTCAAGCCCTGGAGAAAATCCATGATAAAATGCCTTATCTATCGAATTGCAATTAATGTTAACTTGCGTGCTTAGCAACAAGATATTTGAACGTCAATCTAAGTTTAAGTAAATGTCCATGCCGCCCCCGTCAATTTCCGGAATGTTTCTCCCGCCATGGCTGCCGGGGGGCTGCTGTCTTGCACTACGAGTGACGGCGCTTACAGTAATTTACGCGCCCGCAGGCCCACAAGCGGACAGGCGAGCCTTGTATGCAGGCTACGGACGTGCTTGGAGTACCACGCCACTAGGCTCGGGTGCGTATGGAGTATGGATGCGCATCCAGATCATGAGTCTGAAAAATATGGTCCGATACTAACGATATTCCTATTGGTTAACGATAACGATATTCCTATTGGTTAACGATAACGATATTCCTATTGGTTAATTAAACCATTTACCCGGAAAGTCTGAAAAATATGGTCCTTATTGCCATTGGTAATAATACCCATTTACCCGAAAGTCTGAAAAATATGGTCCCCGAGAGGTGAAATGAAACCATGGTATAGTAGGGAAATATGTAAACAACACCCGTTTCACCGGAAAAAATGAAACCATTTCACCTCTCTGGTCTGTAATTGGATAATAAATATACCCGTTTCCCCGAAAAAAAATTGGTCCCCCACTCCCCAGTCGTGACGAACGCAGCGGGGGCAAACAACAGGACCTGGTGAACAAGACGTCGGCCCTCAGCACTCAGCAGGCTGCCTCTGATCACACCGCAGTCCCTCTCGTTCTTCGCCCAGCATGGTGAGCACTACTGTAGAGTAGTTTTGCCGCGATTGTTCGAGGCTTGTTGTAACAAATTTTCTCCTCCTGTACATCTGCACAATGGGCCACCAATCATGGATGATGTTTGGTAGTGCAACTGCATATTCAGTAGGCGCGTACTGGGATCGAATTCCGTTTGGGTAAAAAGCATCTGATATTCTACCCATTTTAGTGATTTTACACCTTCGGTCCATATCTGGTCTATAATTGGATAATAAATGTACCCATTTCCCCGAATTCTTACACCTTCGGTCCATACTTGGATATGAAACAAATATACCCAATTACCCTAAATGTTCTACCTTTCGCGATCATCTTCGCTGCAGCTTCGCTTCTTCGAATGATTGTTGTGCATTACAATATTTACAGTGCTCCAATATATAACATCGCGCATCCCGTTGCATGCGCATTGATTTCCTCTCACGATATCTAAGAATATAAAAAGGCCCATGTATACTACTATATGTAGTTCTGATGTACGTAAGTAATTATATTAATTTTTAATATATTGTTCAGCCCGGCCCAGCTTTCTCCTCTCTCAGCTTGATCACGAGTTTCTTTCTCTCTCACACACCATTGCAGACTCTAGTTGAAGCGTTCGATTCGACAAGCGAAATTCTGGCGCTGTTATTACTTGTAGGCCTATGAGTATATGGTTGCAGCAGGGGGCCGGGCGGGTGCGCACAAGTTCTAAAATTCGCGATGATCTAGTGATAATAATACAACATGGCCGCCGAGCGTATATATTACTAGACTTGCATTATAATGGCCGCTGCTGGCTTATATATACCCACGCGCGAAATTATATCGGGTGATCTCGTAAACTAGAAATATTGACACCGTCTCCGTGCAGCGTTAAATGGTACTGCAGGGACGCCTATAGTTAAGTTGCAGTGTACGTTACACTTACTGTGTTACATATTCATGAATTACTGGGCTTAATTTTCGTGCATATGGTGTCGCCTTAATTGTGGGACGTCTGCTGCATGATGCGGGCGCATGATGTTGCGCTCATATTGACTAGGGTGGACGCACCCCGCTGCATCAAGCGTCGCAAAACGGCCATCTGGATGAGGTCAAGCGCCTTATTGCTGGCGGTGCTGACGTGAAGGCAAAAGATGGGGTACGTGTGATTCCCTAGCTTCCTCCCCTGAGTGGCCCTGCACGGCCACCACGTACACGTGGCTGTGTTTTTGCCCGTAGTCGCCAGCTGATATCGATAGGTCTTCGAGAAACGCAGCGCCGACGTATCACGTACGCGCGGTAATTATACTGCTAACGGCAGATTAATTAGCCGTGCTTTCTCCGAAGTGGGGTAAGTGCTCACAATTGGGGCTTTCACAATAAGAGCCAGGTGAGCGCGCACCATGGTTGCGGTGGCCAGACCACTTTTGCCCTCGGTGGCGCTATACTTTTGGACACCAGAACGGTGACAGCTGTTGTGTCTATTCCAGCAGCCCGAGGTGTTTCACACAGGGTGCGCTTCAGCTCAGTGGTTTCAGTGCGGCCGGATGCAGCAGTGGCTGCCGGGCCTTGTACTATCAACCCATGCATCCCTGTTGGGACTGAAGTACTTATTTGCACTTTCGCTTTTATTTATCATCGTGAATAATGGCTGCATGGTTGTATCCCCCCGCCACCCCCCCTGGTACTTACAGCATCTGGACTCATCCTCCTATTACCCACCGTGGATGCCTGTGTGCCCATTTGGTTACGTTGTTTGGCTCATGTTGGAGCACACGCCATGCCGGCTGTCACACGAGAGCTTTTTTATGTTGGCCGGCCGGTCTAGCTTGTGCGCGTGCATGGTGTCACCCTGGCCATGCATGCGTGGGTTTCCCCTTCTCCTCCGCGTGTCCTTTTATGGGACTTTCCCTCCCAGCCAGTCCCAGGCTTTTGCACCTGCGCGCGCATATCGCGGCCCCTGCCGCCAGGCTCTGGCCGTTTGTCGTTAGTCTTTTGGCATGCCAGTAGTGCAGCGACCATTAACTATATTTCTTCCGTACGCGTGTGCACTGCTGCCGTTCCAACGTCGATGTGGGTGGTGGTTGTGGGAATGGGGTACGCATGGTCAGCAGCCTTTTAAGTCACCTCACTCAAGAGCCTGTAAGATGTAGCCTCCTCGACCAGGGCCCATGATGATGCCCAGGGGTGCACCGGGGTCGTGCGTTCGCTGCGCGAGCCTTCAGCTGCGTTCCTATGCGGATGCTGACGTGTGCGTGCACCCTGTGGGTGCATGTTGTTCGGCCCATGCGTCACGGGACTCGTTCGTGTGTGTGGCTACTGTGTCCAGTATGGGTACACCCCGCTTCATCGGGCGTCAGAATGGGGCCGCCTTGAGGTGGTGAAGCACCTTATCGAAAGCGGCGCCGATCTGGAGGCCAAGAACAATGTGAGCGCGCGCCCTGGTCCCAGTGGCCAGACCATTTTTGCCCGCGGTGGCGCTGCTTTTGGACACCAGAACGGTGACAGCTGTTGTGTCTGTTCCAGCAGCCCGAGGTGTTTCACACAGGGTGCGCTTCAACTCAGCTGGTTTCAGCGCGGCCGGATGCCTGACAGTGGCTAGCCTTGTACCATCGCCCCATCCATGTTGGGACTGGGGTACTTGTGTGCACTTATTTGTTGCATGTATTTGTCATCGTGACCAATGGCTGCATGTTTGTATCCCCACGCCACCCCCCCTGGTACTGACACCATCTGGACTCATCCTCCTATTACCCACCGTGGATGCCTGTGTGCCCATTTGGTTACGTTGTTCGGCTCATGTTGGAGCACATGCCATGCCGGCGCGCTGTCACATGAGAGCTTTTTTCTGTTGGCCGCCTGGCCTTAAGCTTGGGCATGTGCATGGTGTCACCCTGGCCGTGCATGCGTGGGTGTCCCCTTCTTCTCTTTGTGTCCTTTTGTAAGCCGGTCCCTCCCAGCCAGTCCCAGGCTTTTCAGCACCTGTGCGCGAACATCGTGGCCCCTGCCACTAGGCTCTGGCCATTTTACGTCTCCTTTGGCGTGTCAGTCTTGCGGCGACCAAAGTAGATTTCTTCCGTACGCGTGTCCTCTGCTGCCGTTCCAACGACGATGTGGGTGGTGAATGTGGGAATGCCGGGTGCGGATGGTCAGCCGCCTTTTAAGTCACCTCACTTCATAGCCTATAAGATGTAGCCTCGTCGAGGGCCCATGATGATGCCCAGGGGTGCACCGGGCTCGTGGGTTGGCTGCACGAGCTTGCTGCGTTCCTTTGCTGATGCTGACGTGTGCGCGCACCCTGTGGGTGCATGTTGTGCGGCTCATGCGTCACGGGACTCGTTCGTGTATGTGGCTGCTGCGTCCAGTATGGGTACAGCCCGCTGCATTTGGCGTCATCCAGCGGCCACCTGGAGGTGGTGAAGCACCTTATCGAAAGCGGCGCCGATCTGGGGGCCAAGACCGAGGTGAGCGCGCACCCTGGTTGCGTTGGCCAGACCACTTTGGCCCGCGGTGGCGCTATACTTTTGGACACCAGAACGGTGATAGCTGTTGTGTCTGTTCCAGCAGCCCAAGGTGTTTGAGACAGGGTGCGCTTTAACTCAGCTGGTTTCAGCGCGGCCGGGGGCCTGGCAGTGGCTAGCCTTGTACCATTTCCTCATCCACGTCGGGACTTATGTGCACTTTTGCTTGTATTTATCATCGTGACCAACGGCTGCATGGTTGTATCCCCACGCCACCCCCCCTGGTACTGACAACATCTGGACCCATCCTCCTATTACCCACCGTGGATGCCTGTGTGCCCATTTGGTTACGTCGTTCGGCTCATGTTGGAGCACACGCCATGCCGGCGTGCTGTAACACGAGAGCTTTTTTCTGTTGGCCGACCGGTCTAGCTAGGGCGCGTGCATGGTGTTACCCTGGCCATGCATGCCTGGGTGTCCCCTTCTCCTCCGCGGGTCTTTTTGTGGGACTTTCCCCACCAGCCAGTCCCAGGCTTTTAAGCACGTGCGCGTGCGCATCGCGGCCCCTGCCGCTAGGCTCTGGCCATTACTTGTCTCCTTTAGCCTGTCAGTCGTGTGGCGACCAAAGTGTATTAAAGTTTGCGTACGCGTGTGCACTGCTGCCGTTCCGACGTAGATGTGGGTGGTGGTTATGGGAATGGGGTGCGCATGGGCAGCAGCCTTCAAGTCATGTCACTCAAGAGCCTATAATATGTAGCCCCCTCGACCAGGGCCCATGATGATGCCCAGGGGTGCACAGGGCTCGTGCGTTAGCTGCACGAGCTTGCTCCCTTCCTGTGCAGATGCTGACATGTGCACGCACCCTGTGGGTGCATGTTGTGCGGCTCATGCGTCACGGGACTCGTTCGTGTGTGTGGCTGCTGCGTCCAGGATGGGTGGACCCCGCTGCATCGGGCGTCAAACTGGGGCCACCTGGAGGTGGTGAAGCACCTTATCGAAAGCGGCGCCGATCTGGGGGCCAAGACCAAGGTGAGAGCGCGCCCTGGTCCCGGTGGCCACCAGACCACTTTTGCCCGCGGTGGCTCTGCTTTTGGACACCAGAACGGTGATAGCTGTAGTGTCTGTTCCAGCAGCCCGAGGTGTTTCAGACAGGGTGCGCTTCAGCTCAGTGGTTTCAGTGCAGCCAGATGCCTGACAGTTGCTAGCCTTGTACCATCGCCCCATCCATGTCGGGACTGGGGTACTTGTGTGCACTTTTGCTTGTATTTGTCATCGTGACCAATGGCTGCATGGTTGTATCCCCACGCCCCCCCCCCTGGTACTGACACCATCTGGACTCATCCTCCTATTACCCACCGTGGATGCCTGTGTGCCCATTTGGTTACGTCGTACGGCTCATGTTGGAGAACACGCCATGCCGGCGCGCTGTCACACGAGAGCTTTTTTCTGTTGGCCGACTGATCTAGCCACATTGGGCGCGTGCGTGGTGTCACCCTGGCCGTGCATGCGTGGGTGTCCCCTTCTCCTCAGTGTGTCCTTTTGTAGGACTTTCCCTCCCCACCAGTACCAGGCTTTTGCACCTGCGCGCGCGCATCGCGGCCCCTGCCGCTTGGCTCTGGCCATTTCTCGTCTCCTTTGGCGTGCCAGTAGTGCAGCGACCGTTAACTATATTTCTTGCGTACGCGTGTCCTCTGCTGCCGTTCCAACGTCCATGTGGGTGGTGGTTGTGGGAATGGGGTACGCATGGGCAGCGCAGCCTTTAAAGTTCACCTCACTCAAGACCCTGTAGCCTCGTCGACCAATGACCGTGATGATGCCCAGGGGTGCACCGGTGGGCTCGTGTGTTTGCTTTCAGGTCACATACGTACGCAACTTAACCTTGCGACGCGCGCACCCTACTATAGCATGTCCCCAGCCGTCTTGGGACCATCCCCCCAGCCGTCTTGGGACCTCGAGTTCATTTATTTGACATACACGGCTGGTCCCATACCCCTCAACATAAATTAAGGGCCCTGTTGGGGTGTTGTTGTCCAGATCGGCTGGTTAATGAGCTGCGGGCGATCAGTCGGCCAGTCGCTGGATGGGTCGGTTGACCGGAGCACCCAAATGTTTGTGTCAAGGTGGACCAGGTTAGCAGTTTTCTTGGTACAGGCATGAACCCAGGATATATCCTGCCTTGAATATGCCTGGTCCTGTATGCATCGGGGGCGACTCGGTCATGTGCTAAACTTCCACAGGACCGGAAGACGCCTCTCGATCTTGCCGATGGAGATGAAAAAGAGGAGATTGTCCGCAACTTGCGGGGCGCGCTGGATGCCGCGAAGCTTCGTACCAAAGCCATGGAAATGACAGAAACAAGAATGGAGGCCTGTGGCTAACACGCCAGGGTCCCAAGCCCATAAGCTAACCATTGTGGTGCTTTCGATGCGGAGCGGTTAACAAGTCCATGTGGGTGTATAGGTAAAGTTTCTTATCTTACTAACTTACCTGTACGAGTCCTTTTTTTAGCAGCTCAATGTAATATAGCCAGAATCATTCCCCATCTCCGTCTCATCTTTGTCTACCTGACACCAGCGGATACCGCGGCTAGCACCCTTCTCCATCTCCGTCTCATCTCTGTCTACCTGACACCAGTGGACACCGCGGCTAGCATCCCTTCCCCATCTCCGTCTCATCTCTGTCCACCGGACACCAGTGGACACCGCGGCTAGCACCCTTCCTTATGATTCCCCGTCTCATCTCTGTCTACCTGACACCAGTGGACACCGCGGCTAGCATCATTCCCCATGCATCTCTGTCTCATCTCTGTCCACCTGACACCAGTGGACACCGCGGCTAGCATCCTTCCCCATCTCCGTCTCATCTCTGTCTACCTGACACCAGTGGACACCGCGGCTAGCACCCTTCCCCATCTCCGTCTCATCTCTGTCTACCTGACACCAGCGGACACCGCGGCTAGCATCCTTCCCCATTTCCGTCTCATCTCTGTTTACCTGACACCAGTGGACACCGCGGCTAGCACCCTTCCCCATCTCCGTCTCATCTCTGTCTACCTGAGACCAGTGGACATCGCGGCTAGCATCCCTTCCCCATCTCCGTCTCATCTTTGTCTACCTGACACCAGCGGACACCGCGGCTAGCATCCTTCCCCATCTCCGTCTCATCTCTGTCTACCTGACACCAGTGGACACCGCGGCTAGCAGCCTTCCCCATCTCCGTCTCATCTCTGTCTACCTGACACCAGTGGATACCGCGGCTAGCACCCTTCCCCATCTCCGTCTCATCTCTGCCTACCTGACACCAGTGGATACCGCGGCTAGCATCCTTCCGTATGACTCTCCGTCTCATCTCTGTCTACCTGACACCAGTGGATACCGCGGCTAGCATCATTCCCCATCTCGATCCGTTCCAAGTCTGTCTACCTGACACCAGTGGACACCGCGGCTAGCATCCCTTCCCCATCTCCGTCTCATCTCTGTCTCCCTGACACCAGCGGACACCGCGGCTAGCATCCTTCCCCATCTCCGTCTCATCTCTGTTTAGCTGACACCAGTGGACACCGCGGCTAGCATCCCTTCCCCATCTCCGTCTCATCTCTGTCTACCTGACACCAGTGGACACCGCGTCTAGCACCCTTCCCCATCTCCGTCTCATCTCTGTCTACCTGACACCAGTGGACACCGCGGCTAGCATCATTCCCCATGCATCTCTGTCTCATCTCTGTCCACCTGACACCAGTGGATAACATGGCTAGCATCCTTCCCCATCTCCGTCTCATCTCTGTTTACCTGACACCAGTGGATACCGCAGCTAGCACCTTCCTTATCTCGTCTCATCTCTGTCTACCTGACACCAGTGGACACCGCGGCTAGCATTCTTCCCCATCTCCGTCCAATCTCTGTCTACCTGACACCAGTGGACACCGCGGCTAGCACCCTTCCCCATCTCGATCCGTCTCATCTCTGTCTACCTGACACCAGTGGACACCGCGGCTAGCACCCTTCCCCATCGCGATCCGTCTCATCTCTGTCTGCCTGTTACAAGTTGACACCATGGCTAATCACAAAGGCAGGCTTGATCATCTCATGGACAGGGGCTTTTTCATTTTCAGGCCTATAGTGCACTTTTGTGTCATCGATTTATATTCCAGTGACCTTGCATCCCTACATAATGTGCGAAGTGTATCGGAACGCGACTACTACTATGTGATGTTTAGCAGATAGGATTGTGTAATGTGTGGTTGCCCCTTCAATGTCAAGTTGACTGGCTGTGCACAGATATTAATTCCCCCCCTCCCCTCCACCCCACCCCCCACGTACCCCAATCTTTCCATATCCACCTTGCCATGGCGGTGAGTGCCATTATGAGAAAACAACTGTTTTTCTGCATAGTGCTATAAGAAAAATATGCATATTGGCCTGTGGTTGCAGATGGCGTGGTTGTTCCCTGGCCTTTCAAATCACCCCCACACTGCCAATGCATACTGGGGATCTGACCTGTCGAAATGGTCCAGCAACAACGTAAGGCCCTGGCATGGCCTGGCTTGAGAGGCTTAGAGGGCACTCCAATTATCTTCGTATCTGGCATCTCTCCTTTCAATACTAGCTTAAGCAGCCAAATTGGCTTGGTATCGTGTCAGATTCTGGTACCAATCGTTACTGCTCCCAACTGCAAATTTTCTCCCTGCAGGAGGAGGCAAAACCAAGAAGTCCAGGGTCCGCCTTGTCGCCAGGGAGCCTGTATGATGCATTCCTCACACACACCTGGGCTGATGACGACCACGGCCGCAACAATCACGAGCGGGTCGCACGCGTCAATGAAAAGCTGGGTATGCTGGGCTTTAAGACGTGGTTCGATGGGCAGCGCATGCGTGGCAGGATTGAGAAGCACATGGCAGACGGCATTCGCGACTCGAAAGTGGTGCTGGTGTTCGTCACGCGGCGCTACATGGAGAAGGTTGAGAACGACTGAGGATGACAACTGCGCCAAGGAGTTTGGCTTGGCCGTGCTCAAGGGCCTCAAGTACATCGTGCCCATCGTCATGGAGGACGCACTGCTGGACCCCAAGAAGTGGATAACTGGAGTCGTCACCATGAACATTGGCACCAAGATCTTCGTGCCCATGACCAAGGACTCCGACATATCTGTCGACAGCGCGCCCATGCGCAAGCTGCTGGACATCCTGGCTGGCCTTGGTGTGAAGCCAAGGCAGTGAGGGGGCTGTCCCTACACCACACCACTGAACCACACTGCTACTATTGCCGGCGTGCGCGACCTGATCAGCCTCCGCATGGCGCCCTGCATGCGGGACGTTTCCCGCATAAACCAAGAGATCCTCCTAGTGGTCATGCCAGCAAGTGTGCGAATGTTGTGCACGTCGGACGCAACCTGTCCAGAGCAAGTGCTAGCAGTAAACTGGGAACCAGACCTCTGCATGGGCAGCCCTAAATAAATAAATAAATAACTACCACAAAAGACCGAGGAACTCTCACGGGGCCCGTGAGAGTTCCTCGGTCTTTTGTGGTAGTTATTTATTTATTTATTTATTTTTCTGGCCATTTCGTGAATAAGATGACATTACAATGGCAACTAACTGAAGGAGAAGTAGGGGGGTGTAGTAGGCCTTTGTAGCTCACGCAATTCACTTTTGATGAAGTTAGTGGCCAATGTACCCACTAGCCGGGTTATGAGACAGAGTCTATAGTTTTTGCGATAGCCAATAGCTGGTGCCAACTGTTTTGATCTTTGTGTCTGCATGCACCAACGGTTCCCCCCTCCATCCATGCCTCATAGGTTATTTGTGGTGCGCGCAAGCATGACCATCCATGGGTTTGTGGGTGAACCCTGGGTATGCCGCTAAAAACCAGCTCAGGCTCTGGGTGAAGCCTTTATATTCTCCTGGGCTATCGGGGGTTAGCATGCAACCTACCCCCACACCCATCATCATGGCCGAGCGTACAGTCGTCTTGGATAGTCCAAATGACGCGTGGTTGCTATCTGCGACTCCAGACCCGGGCGAGTAAGTCGCGCCACTTGCCTTCGATCGCGGGTAAAGTATTCGCGTAGAAAAGTACCTCATCGGGTACTCGATCCGTGGCATGCCTTCGATCAACGCATGTTCACACACTAACTTATGACCATATGGAGGCGCCAAACGCTCTAAGTTGGTGTTGCCATAGCCCAAGCAATATGATGTCCACCTTGGCATCAGGTGTGTGACTTTAGGAATCGTTGACATGGTCATTGGTGTTTAATGGGGCACTCATCATAATGGCTGATAAAATGGGAACCAGTTAACTTCCCCACACGGAGCTGCCACAGTCCTGATTATGGAGGCCCGGCCCTGAGATTGAGATAGTTGTCAAGTAACAATAAAGTGTCCAGGCCCACACGCCAGCCCCTGTGGGCAAGCCCCCCCCGCCCCCCAGGAGGAAGGGGCGCTTTGCTGAACTCGTATAGAGTACGTAGTAGAGATTTATATATTAGTTTTATCGAGTCAGGTTAGTTAGGTCCAACCCCTAGTGGCACTCAAAGGACCTGCATGCATGGGCGAGGACCACAAGTGAGCTAGTGCCCTTCAAGGTCCTGGTCCTCGTAAACGGTGCTCACCTATGGCACCGAGGCGGGCATGGACGCTCACGGACACGCTGCCCCCCCGCGGCTGGACGGCATGTGCGGTTACCAGAATGCTTAGACAGGTCAGGACTGAATGTAGGGTTTTCCACACATAGGTCTGTACGGAGTCTATGTATTTACAAGGGTATGCCTCGCATTTCGGACGACATTAGGCAGCGTAGGATCTAGCATAAATGTAGGACATAGATCTTGCTAGAACCAGTCAGGTAGATCACACCGACCTCGGTCTGGCCGGCCCCCAGCGGCCTGGCCAGCCAGGGCGACATATCCTGACCTGCATGGCCTGGCCCTAAGAACATTCGCGTAGAAAGATGGGTAAACCTGCCATGAACTATACACAGCAGTTGCTGGCCGACACCGCATTTCCTCCCTCTCGAGATCTTGCTTGGACTGCTATTAATTAATTATAATTATTAGACATGCACGTGACTGCGTCACGTGAGCATAATTAAGTCCTCAGTGGGAGGGGAACATGGGATGGAATGGATGGTGTAAGCTATCTAGGTCCTAGTAGTTACAGGGTTGTGGGCACCGCGGCCCGAATCGCTATGAAAGCCATATATGCGGTCACACGCGGAGCCCCCACACGGACTTGGGGGTGGTCTCCTTCATCACTACTTGCCATCCTTGCGTACCATCTGCCTCCATTAATTAGATTAAATTAAATTAAATTATAAGATGTCTCCCTTGGGAGATCATGTAGCACATATTAATTCCTTGCTGGATGGATGGAAGTGGGCGAAGCCGCGTAATCGAACGAACCTAACTAAGTTATCGATCTAGTCTAGAAAAATCCTAACTACACTATTCTGAGCAAAATTAACGCCCTTTCCGCTTGGGGGAAGGGGGTTTGCCCACAGGGGCGCTGGCGTTTGAGCCTGGACAATCTTCTGCCACCGCTTCTTGTTCTGCATGGCAGTCCAAAGAAGAGAGAGGGAGTGAATGCGGTGTTCAAACTGAGCTGGGACCACTAGGTCGGCCAGCAACATCTGGATGTAGTTCATGAAGGGCTTCACCTAGTTTTCTAGGAATGTCCTTGGGGCCGGGCCAGGTCAGGATACGCCGCCCTGGTTGGCCAAGCCGCTGGGGGCCGGCCAGACCAAGGGCGGTGTCGACCTGACTGGTGCGAGCAAGATGTCCTACAAATGCTATCCTACGCTGCCTAATGTCGTCCGAAATGCATGCGAGGCATACCCTGATACAAAGACTCTAATGACCTATGCTTGGAAAACCCTACATTCAGGACCTGTCGGAGCATCCTGTAAACCGTGCCGTCTAGCTTAGCCGCCATGCAGTGTGTCCGTGAGTGTCCATGCCTAGCTCGGCGCCATACGTAAGCACCGTGAGGACGAGGACCTTGAAGAGCATGCGCTTACGGTGCTTGCCCAGGCCCTTCGAGCGCCAGTAGGTGTTGAGCGAACGGAGCCGGGCCCAGGCCGATGCGGATGTCCACATCGTCGGCGGTGTCGATCGGGGAGCATGCTCCAGGTAACAGTTTGAAGCGATCACGGCCCACGGAACGGGACCTCCGTCCCGTCGAGCTAGCTAGCAGGCGCGGCAGAGGCGGGCGACTGGAGGCCCCAATCACCATCGCCTCAGTTTCTCCAACCCCACCGCCCTCGCCTCCAAGCCCAGACAGTCCAGCCAGGTCTGAATGTGCTCGGGGCGCGCGATGAGGGTGGTGTCATCCGCATAAAATCAGATCGGCCGTATAGGCCAATATTTTGGTTCGCGGGAATGCACCATTTGATAGGTGTTGGCAGCTTTCTTGCTGGAAAAACTGACTGCGATCAGGCCGGACGATAGAAACGTTGACAGCAACATCTTCTTAGATCCTTCTTAGATGACTCATGAAATATAAAGCGTCTGAATATATGTTGTAATGATATATAAATCATAATTCGGTATCATGAGAGATACCGATGCCTTCTAACGCCATCCATCTGTTCGTCTGTCCCTCCGTCCATCCCTCCCTCCCTCCGCCCGTCCGTCCGTCCGTCCGTCCGTCCGTCCGTCCGTCCGTCCCTCCCTCCCTCCCTCCCTCCCTAGGCCCGCCCACCCGTCCGCCCGCCCGCCCGCCCGCCCGCCCGCCCGCCCGCCCGCCCGCCCGTCCGCCCGTCCGTCCGTCCGTCCGTCCGTCCGTCCGTCCGTCCGTCCGTCCGTCCGTCCGTCCGTCCGTCCGTCCGTCCGTCCGTCCGTCCGTCCGTCCGTCCGTCCGTCCGTCCGTCCGTCCGTCCGTCGGTCGGTCGGTCGGTCGGTGGGTGGGTGGGTGGGTGGGTGGGTGGGTGGGTGGGTGGGTGGGTGGGTGGGTGGGTGGGTGGGTGGGTGGGTGGGTGGGTGGGTGGGTGGGTGGGTGGGTGGGTGGGTGGGTGGGTGGGTGGGTGGGTGGGTGGGTGGGTGGGTGGTGGGGGTCGGTCGGTCGGTCGGTCGGTCGGTCGGTCGGTCGGTCGGTCGGTCGGTCGGTCGGTCGGTCGGTCGGTCGGTCGGTCGGTCGGTCGGTCGGTCGGTCGGTCGGTGGGTGGTGGGTGGGTCGGTCGGTCGGTCGGTCGGTCGGTCGGTCGGTCGTCGGTCGGTCGGTCGGTCGGTCGGTCGGTCGGTCGGTCGGTCGGTCGGTCGGTCGGTCGGTCGGTCGGTCGGTCGGTCGGTCGGTCGGTCGGTCGTCGGTCGGTCGGTCGGTCGGTCGGTCGGTCGGTCGGTCGGGTCGGTCGGTCGGTCGGTCGGTCGGTCGGTCGGTCGGTCGGTCGGTCGGTCGGTCGGTCGGTCGGTCGGTCGGTCGGTCGGTCGGTCGGTCGGTCGGTCGGTCGGTCGGTCGGTCGGTCGGTCGGTCGGTCGGTCGGTCGGTCGGTCGGTCGGTCGGTCGGTCGGTCGGTCGGTCGGTCGGTCGGTCGGTCGGTCGGTCGGTCGGTCGGTCGGTCGGTCGGTCGGTCGGTCGGTCGGTCGGTCGGTCGGTCGGTCGGTCGGTCAGTCCGTCGGTCCGTCCATCCGCACACACTCCTGCTTGGGAGTCACGGATCACACTAACAACAACTGGTGCTTTCACCACTGATTGCTACACAACAACAAGGGGGGCAGAGACACCCAGCCTTGTCTCACTGCCAAGGAGGCAGGCCCCACAGGTGAAACCGTAACTACTAGGGGGGGGGGGGGGGGGGGGATTGTGAAAATGTTGTACTCGCTAGGAGATTCAGGCACCTACTGTGGGTGCCCTAAGACCCTAGGTCAGCTGATGCGCGGCGGATGCGGTTATACAAGGGAGGCACCTCAGCCTAGGCAAACACACAACAAGAAGCAAGGAGCTTTATTGTCAAAGCGATGCCAAGCATGATATCAAAAGTGAATGCTCGAGCAAGGGACAAACCCACGAATCGGTGATAAAGAAACACAGGGCCTGCCCCCCCCCCCCTCCCAAGGCAGGCCGAAACCTCCTCTCTTGTGTTTTCTACCTTGGCACTCTTCACTGCCTTAGCTTAAATTAAATTAAATTATAACATGACTCCGTTGGGAGATCATGTAGCATACCTTAGCTTAAGGAGCTCCTACTTGTCATCTCCCGTGCACAGTTGCCAGATTCGCATAGATGACATGCTTCAAGGAAGTGGGCGTTGGTTTTGTAGGTGGAATGCCTCCATAAAAAAACAAATATGACATAATATCCGCACAAAGTCAATGTTTAGATAATCAATGAAAACATATGGCAAGGTTCAATAGTAAGGGGATGACGCTTTAACCCAGGCTGATACTACCCCTCACTTCATTGATGGCCTATAGCTGACTCCAATTGCTGACACCGTTGTGAAGGCAGCATCTATCGGGTTTACCCATCACGCGGCATGGTGAGTGAGGTACATGCCTTGATGGTCAAGCCCACTCTCACTGCACAACAGACAGAAACATTCTATTACAAGGCGCCCCACCCACGGTTACCACCCGTTCCCAAGGCTAGAAGCACCGCGTTAGACAAGCTACAGGGTGAAGAGTCGGAAACTTAACCACTAAAAGAAAACAGCTTATACTAGTCCGCGCAGAATTGCATTTCAAGGAAGCCAAAAAGAAGAACGCCAGGATGAACTGCAACCGAAAAGGACCCTGCCACACACCAACGCGCCTATTTTGAAATGCGAATCACTTCGCGGTCGGTGATGGTGAGGGTTGATATAAGTAACCCCCTTCTTGTCCGTCGACGTAGCCCGAGCCACGGCGTTCATTCGATACTCGATGGCGTGGCTAGCCGTATCACGCTTATGCGAGGGTTGAACCGACGATCCCATTGTATATCATCCGTGACCTTCCAAAGTACGCACGTATTTTTGTTAGATGGGCACCGGCATCTAGGATCTGAAGTAATCATCTACTAATGTGTGAGGGTTCAAAGACCCGTACGGTATGGTCATATCAGTATTCCGTGACCTCCGGCTGAGCATATATTATAATTGCATTACTTTACTTTACGTTGTTACACCTAGCTAGCATCAAAAGACTGAAAAATCTGTGCGCCATACTGACTGTTCCGCGTCAATGGCGCGATCGGCGCCAGGACTTGGGTTTTCTGCCTACTACTGATGCCGGATTCTCGAGAGCTCGTCTGCACTCTGCAGTTTGATTTACGCGCCCTGCGCCCATGATCATCAGTCTGGCCAGTGGCCGCACACGGGTACAGCGCCTGGTCGGCGCAGCCCAGCCCGTTCTCAGGACCGCATGCACTCCCGAGTCGTGACGCCGCGGGGAGCATGCGTGAGTCCCCACTCCCCAGTCGTGACGGACGTACTGTAGCGGGGGCAAACAACAGGACCTGGTGAACAAGACGTCGGCCCTCAACACTCAGCAGGCTGCCTCTGATCACACCGCAGTCCCTCTCGTTCTTCGCCCAGCATGGTGAGCACTACAGTACTGTAGTTTTGCCGTGATTGTTCGAGGCTTGTTACAAATTTTCTCCTCCTGTACATCTACGTCACAATGCCACCAATCATGGAACGCACATTAATTTGGTAGTACAACTGCATATTCACTAGGCGCGTACTGGGATCTAATTCCTTTTGGGTAAAGAGCATCTGATGTTCTACCTCGCGTGGATACCCTTATCGGGCTGATACTCATTTCCCATTTTAGTGATTTTACACTTTCGGTCCATACTTGGGTATGAAATAAACATACCCAATAACCCGAAACGTTCTAGCTTTCGCGATCGTCTTCGCTGCAGCTTCGCTCCTTCGAATGATTATTGTGCATCACAATATCTAAAGTGCTCGAATATATAACATCGCGCATCCCGTTGCATGCGCATATGATTTCCTCTCACGATATCTAAGAATATAAAAAGGCCCATATATACTACTATTTATAGTTCTGATGTAAGTAATTATAAATTTTAATATATTGTTCAGCCCGGCCCAGCTTTCTCCTCTCTCAGCTTGATCACGAGTTTCTTAATTATCTCACACGCGTACACCATTGCAGACTCTAGTTGAAGCGTTCGATTCGACAAGCGAAGTTCTGGCGCTGTTATTAGTCGTAGGCCTATAAGCTTATGGTTGCAGCAGGGGGGCGGATGCGCACAAGTTCTAAAATCCGCGATGATCTAGTAATAATAATACAACATGGCCGCCGAGCTTATGTATTACTAGACTTGCATTTAAATGGCCGCTGCTGGCTTACATATACCCGCGCGCGAACATCGGGTGATCTCGTAAACTAGACATATTGACACAGTCTCCGTGCAGCGTTAAATGGTACTGCAGGGACGCCTGTAGTTAAGTTGCAGTGTACGTTACACTTACTGTGTTACATATTCATGAATTACTGGGCTTAATTTTCGTGCATTTGGTGTCGCCTTAATTGTGGTACGTCTGCTGCATGATGCGGGCGCATGATGTTGCGCTCATATTGCCTAGGGTGCCACGCTGCATGACCCATCGAGGAATGGCCGTCTGGATGAGGTCAAGCGCCTTATTGCTGGCGGTGCTGACGTGAAGGCGAAAGATGAGGTACGTGTGATTCCCTTCCTCCCCTGAGTGGCCCCACATGGCCCCGACATGCACGCAACTGTGTTTTAGCCCGTAGTCACCAGCTGATATCGATAGGTCTTCGAGAAACGCAACGCCAGCGTGTCACGTACGCGCAGTATTTATAATGCTAACGGCAGATTAATTAGCTGTGCTTTCTCCGAAGTGGGGTAAGTGCTCACAATTGGGGCTCTCACAATAAGAGCCAGATGAGCGCGCACCATGGTTGCGGTGGCCAGACCACTTTTGCCCGCGGTGGCGCTATACTTTTGGACACCAGAACGGTGACAGCTGTTGTGTCTATTCCAGCAGCCCGAGGTGTTTCACACAGGGTGCGCTTCAGCTCAGTGGTTTCAGCGCGGCCGGATGCCTGGCAGTGGCTAGCCTTGCACCATTTCCCCATCCATGTTGGGACTGGGGTACTTGTGTGCACTTTAGCTTGTGTAAATCATCGTGACCAATGGCTGCATGGTTGTATCCCCACGCCACACCCCCTGGTAATGACACCATATGGACTCATCCTCCTATTACCCACCGTGGATGCCTGTGTGCCCATTTGGTTACGTTGTTTGGCTCATGTTGGAGCACACGCCATGCCGGCACGCTGTCACACGAGAGCTTTTTTCTGTTGGCCGGCCGGTCTAGCCACATTGGTCGCGTGCATGGTGTCACCCTGGCCATGCATGCGTGGGTTTCCCCTTCTCCTCCGCGTGTCCTTTTGTGAGTCGGTCCCTCCCGGCCAGTCCCAGGCTTTTAAGCACGTGCGCGTGCGCATCGGGGCTCCTGCCGCCAGGCTCTGGCTATTTCTTGTCCCTTTTGCCGTGTCAGTCGCGCGGCGACCAAAGTATATTTCTTGTGTACGCGTGTGCACTGCTGCCGTTCCAACGTTGATGTGGGTGGTGGTTGTGGGAATGGGGTGCACATGGGCAGCAGCCTTCAAGTCATTTCACTCAAGAGCCTATAAGATGTAGCCTCGTCGACCAGGGCCCATGATGATACCCAGGGGTGCACCGGGCTCGTGTGTTGGCCGCGCGAGCTTGCTCCGTTCCTGTGCGGATGCTGACGTGTGCGCGCACCCTGTGGGTGCATGTTGTGCGGCCGATGCGTCACGGGACTCGTTCGTGTGTGTGGCTGCTGCGTCCAGTATGGGTACACCCCGCTGCATTGGGCGTCAGAAGAGGGCCACCTGGAGGTGGTGAAGCACCTTATCGAAAGCGGCGCCGATGTGGGGGCCAAGAACAATGTGAGCGCGCGCCCTGGTCCCGGCGGCCAGACCACTTTTGCCCGCGGTGGCGCTGCTTTTGGACACCAGATCGGTGACAGCTGTTGTGTCTGTTCCAGCAGCCCGAGGTGTTTCAGACAGGGTGCGCTTCAGCTCAGTGGTTTCAGTGCGGCCGGATGCCTGACAGTGGTTAGCCTTGTACCATCGCCCCATCCATGTTGGGACTGGGGTACTTGTGTGCACTTTTGCATGTATTTATCATCGTGACCAATGGCTGCATGGTTGTATCCCCACGCCACCCCCCCTGGTACTGACAGCATCTGGGCTGGCCCTCCTATTAGCCACCGTGGATGCCTGTGTGCCCATTTGGTTACGTCGTTCGGCTCATGTTGGAGCACACGCCATGCCGGCGCGCTGTCACACGAGAGCTTTTTTGTGTTGGCCGACCGGTCTAGCCACATTGGGCGCGTGCGTGGTGTCACCCTGGCCGTGCATGTGTGTGTGTCCCCTTCTCCTCCGTGTGTCCTTTTGTGAGTCGGTCCCTCCCGGCCAGTCCCAGGCTTTTAAGCACGAGCGCGTGCGCATCGGGGCTCCTGCCGCCAGGCTCTGGCTATTTCTTGTCCCTTTTGGCGTGTCAGTCGTGTGGCGACCAAAGTATATTTCTTCCGTACGCGTGTGCACTGCTGCCGTTCCAACGTCGATGTGGGTGGTGGTTGTGGGCATGGGGTACGCATGGGCAGCACAGCTTTTAAGTCCACCTCACTCAAGAGCCTATAAGATGTAGCCCCGTCGACCAGGGCCCATGATGATGCCCAGGGGTGCACCGGGCTCGTGTGTTGGCCGCACGAGCTTGCTCCGTTCCTGTGCGGATGCTGCCGTGTGCGCGCACCCTGTGGGTGCATGTTGTGCGGCTCATGCATCACGGGACTCGTTCGTGTGTGTGGCTGCTGCGTCCAGGTTGGGGACACCCCGCTGCATGCGGCGTCAAACTGGGGCCACCTGGAGGTGGTGAAGCACCTTATCGAAAGCGGCGCCGATCTGGGGGCCAAGAGCAATGTGAGCGCGCGCCCTGGTTGCGGTGGCCAGACCACTTTTGCCCGCGGTGGCGCTGCTTTTGGACACCAGAACGGTGACAGCTGTTGTGTCTGTTCCATGGCAGCCCGAGGTGTTTCAGACAGGGTGCGCTTCAGCTCAGCTGGTTTCAGCGCGGCCGGATGCCTGGCAGTGGCTAGCCTTGTACCATCACCCCATCCACGTTGGGACTGGGGTACTTGTGTGCACTTTTGCATGTATTTGTCATCGTGACCAATGGCTACATGGTTGTGTCCCCACGCCACCCCCCCTGGTAATGACAGCATCTGGACTCATCCTCCTATTACCCACCGTGGATGCCTGTGTGCCCATTTGGTTTCGTCGTTCGGCTCATGTTGGAGCACACGCCATGCCGGCGCGCCGTCACACGAGAGCTTTTTTCTGTTGGCCGACCGGTCTAGCCACATTGGGCGCGTGCATGCGTGTCACCCTGGCCATGCATGCGTATGTGTCCCCTTCTCCTCCGCATGTCCTTTTGTGAGTCGGTCCCTCCCAGCCAGTCCCAGGCTTTTAAGCACGTGCGCGTGCGCATCGTAGCCCCTGCAGCTAGGCTCTGGCCGTTTCATGTCTCCTTTGGCGTGTCAGTCGTGTGGCGACCAAAGTATATTTCTTCCGTACGCGTGTGATCTGCTGCCGTTCCAACGTCCATGTGGGTGGTGGTTGTGGGAATGGGGTACGCATGGTCAGCAGCCTTCAAGTCACGTCACTCAACAGCCTATAAGATGTAGCCTCGTCGACCAGGGCCCATGATGGTGCCCAGGGGTGCACTGCGCTTGTGCGTTGGCTGCGCGAGCTTGCTCCGTTCCTGTGCGGATGCTGACGTGTGCGCGCACCCTGTGGGTGCATGTTGTGCGGCTCATGCGTCACGGGACTCGTTCGTGTGTGTGGCTGCTGCGTCCAGGATGGGGAGACCCCGCTGCATGAGGCGTCACGCGGTGGCGAACTGGAGGTGGTGAAGCACCTTCTCCAAAGCGGCGCCGATCTGGAGGCCAAGAACAATGTGAGCGGGCGCCCTGGTCCCGGTGGCCAGACCACTTTTGCCCGCGGTGGCGCTGCTTTTGGACACCAGAACGGTGACAGCTGTTGTGTCTGTTCCAGCAGCCCGGGGTGTTTCAGACAGGGTGCGCTTCAGCTCAGTGGTTTCAGCGCGGCCGGATGGCCCTGAGAGTGGCTAGCCTTGTACCATGTCCCCATCCATGTTGGGACTGGGATACTTGTGTGCACTTTTGCGTGTATTTGTCATCGTGACCAATGGCTGCATGGTT
This sequence comes from Mesostigma viride, assembly GCA_009746045.1. NCBI lineage: Eukaryota > Viridiplantae > Streptophyta > Mesostigmatophyceae > Mesostigmatales > Mesostigmataceae > Mesostigma > Mesostigma viride. Next base: position 1,857,732 of record RPFO01000448.1, read on the forward strand.
GTATCCCCACGCCCCCCCCCTGGTACTGACACCATCTGGGCTGGCCCTCCTATTACCCACCGTGGATGCCTGTGTGCCCATTTGGTTTCGTCGTTCGGCTCATGTTGGAGCACACGCCATGCCGGCGCGCTGTCACACGAGAGCTTTTTTCTGTTGGCCGACCGGTCTAGCCACATTGGGCGCGTGCATGGTGTCACCCTGGCCATGCATGCGTGTGTGTCCCCTTCTCCTCCGCGTGTCCTTTTGTGGGACTTTCCCTCCCTGCCAGGCCAAGGCTTTTGAGCACGTGCACGTGCGCATCGTAGCCCCTGCAGCTAGGCTCTGGCCATTTTTCGTCTCCTTTGGCCTGTCAGTCGTGTGGCGACCAAAATGTATTTCTTCCATACGTACGCGTGTGCACTGCTGCCGTTCCAACGTCGATGTGGGTGGTGGTTGCGGGAATGGGGTGCGCATGGTCAGCAGCCTTTTAAGTCATGTCACTCCACAGCCTGTAAGATGTAGCCCCGTCGACCAGGGCCCATGATGGTACCCAGGGGTGCACCGGGCTCGTGTGTTGGCCGCGTGAGCTTGCTCCGTTCCTGTGCGGATGCTGACGTGTGCGCGCACCCTGTGGGTGCATGTTGTGCGGCTCATGCGTCACGGGACTCGTTCGTGTGTGTGGCTGCTGCGTCCAGGTTGGGGACACCCCGCTGCATCGGGCGTCAGCCGGGGGCGAACTGGACGTGGTGAAGCACCTTATCGAAAGCGGCGCCGATCTGGGGGCCAAGAACAATGTGAGCGCGCGCCCTGGTCCCGGTGGCCAGACCACTTTTGCCCGCGGTGGCGCTGCTTTTGGACACCATAACGGTGACAGCTGTTGTGTCTGTTCCAGCAGCCCGAGGTGTTTCAGACAGGGTGCGCTTCAGCTCAGTGGTTTCAGCGCGGCCAGATGGCCCTGAGAGTGGCTAGCCTTGTACCATGTCCCCATCCATGTTGGGACTGGGGTACTTGTGTGCACTTTTGCATGTATTTGTCATCGTGACCAATGGCTGCATGGTTGTGTCCCCACGCCACCCCCCCTGGTACTGACAACATCTGGACTCATCCTCCTATTACCCACCGCGGATGCCTGTGTGCCCATTTGGTTACGTCGTTCGGCTCATGTTGGAGCACACGCCATGCCAGCGTGCTGTCACACGAGAGCTTTTTTCTGTTGGCCGACCGGTCTAGCCACATTGGGCGCATGCATGGTGTCACCCTGGCTGTGCATGTGTGTGTGTCCCCTTCTCCTCAACGTGTCCTTTTGTGGGACTTTCCCTCCCTGCCAGTCCCAGACTTTTGAGCACGTGCGCGTGCGCATCGTAGCTCCTGCAGCTAGGCTCTGGCCGTTTCATGTCTCCTTTGGCCTGTCAGTCGTGTGGCGACCAAAGCATATTTCTTCCGTATGCGTGTGCACTGCTGCCGTTCCAACGTCCATGTGGGTGGTGGTTGTGGGCATGGGGTGCGCATGGTCAGCCGCCTTCAAGTCACCTCACTCCACAGCCTGTAAGATGTAGCCTCGTCGACCAGGGCCCATGATGGTGCCCAGGGGTGCACAGGGCTCGTGTGTTGGCCGCGTGAGCTTGCTCCGTTCCTGTGCAGATGCTGACGTGTGCGCGCACCCTGTGGGTGCATGTTGTGCGGCTCATGCGTCACGGGACTCGTTCGTGTGTGTGGCTGCTGCGTCCAGGATGGGGACACCCCGCTGCATGATGCGTCATACGGGGGCAAACTGGAGGTGGTGAAGCACCTTCTCGAAAGCGGCGCCGATCTGGAGGCCAAGAACAAGGTGAGCGCGCGCCCTGGCCCCGGTGGCCAGACCACTTTTGCCCGCGGTGGCGCTGCTTTTGGACACCAGAACGGTGACAGCTGTTGTGTCTGTTCCAGCAGCCCGGGGTGTTTCAGACAGGGTGCGCTTCAGCTCAGCTGGTTTCAGCGCGGCCGGATGCCTGGCAGTGGCTAGCCTTGTACCATCACCCCATCCATGTTGGGACTGGGGTACTTGTGTGCACTTTTGCATGTATTTATCATCGTGACCAATGGCTGCATGGTTGTATCCCCACGTCCCCCCCCCTGGTACTGACACCATCTGGACTCATCCTCCTATTACCCACCGCGGATGCCTGTGTGCCCATTTGGTTTCGTCGCACGGCTCATGTTGGAGCACACGCCATGCCGGCGTGCTGTCACACGAGAGCTTTTTTTCTGTTGGCCGACCGGTCTAGCTTGGGCGCGTGCATGGTGTCACCCTGGCCGTGCATGTGTGGGTGTCCCCTTCTCCTCCGCGTGTCCTTTTGTGGGACTTTCCCTCCCAGCCAGTCCCAGGCTTTTGCACCTGCGCGCGCACATCGTAGCCCTTGCCGCTAGGCTCTGGCCATTTCTCGTCTCCTTTGGCGTGTCAGTCGTGCGGCGACCAAAGCATATTTCTTGCGTACGCGTGTGCACTGCTGCCGTTCCAACGTCGATGTGGGTGGTGGTTGTGGGAGTGGGGTGCGCATGGTCAGCAGCCTCCAAGTCATGTCACTCCACAGCCTATAAGATGTAGCCTCGTCGACCAGGGCCCATGATGATGCCCAGGGGTGCACTGGGCTCGTGCGTTGGCTGCGCGAGCTTGCTCCGTTCCTGTGCGGATGCTGACGTGTGCGCGCACCCTGTGGGTGCATGTTGTGCGGCTCATGCGTCACGGGACTCGTTCGTGTGTGTGGCTGCTGCGTCCAGGATGGGATCACCCCGCTGCATTGGGCGTCATACGGGGGCAAACTGGACGTGGTGAAGCACCTTCTCCAAAGCGGAGCCGATCTGGAGGCCAAGAACAATGTAAGCGCGCGCCCTGGTTGCGGTGGCCAGACCACTTTGGCCCGCGGTGGCGCTGCTTTTGGACACCAGAACGGTGACAGCTGTTGTGTCTGTTCCAGCAGCCCGGGGTGTTTCAGACAGGGTGCGCTTCAGCTCAGCTGGTTTCAGCGCGGCCGGATGCCTGGCAGTGGCTAGCCTTGTACCATGTCCCCATCCATGTTGGGACTGGGGTACGTGTGTGCACTTTTGCATGTATTTGTCATCGTGACCAATGGCTGCATGGTTGTATCCCCACGCCCCCCCCCTGGTACTGACACCATCTGGGCTGGCCCTCCTATTACCCACCGTGGATGCCTGTGTGCCCATTTGGTTACGTCGTTCGGCTCATGTTGGAGCACACGCCATGCCGGCGCGCTGTCACACGAGAGCTTTTTTCTGTTGGCCGACCGGTCTAGCCACATTGGGCGCGTGCATGGTGTCACCCTGGCCATGCATGCGTGTGTGTCCCCTTCTCCTCCGCGTGTCCTTTTGTGGGACTTTCCCTCCCTGCCAGGCCAAGGCTTTTGAGCACGTGCACGTGCGCATCGTAGCCCCTGCAGCTAGGCTCTGGCCATTTTTCGTCTCCTTTGGCCTGTCAGTCGTGTGGCGACCAAAATGTATTTCTTCCGTACGCGTGTGCACTGCTGCCGTTCCAACGTCGATGTGGGTGGTGGTTGCGGGAATGGGGTGCGCATGGTCAGCAGCCTTTTAAGTCATGTCACTCCACAGCCTGTAAGATGTAGCCCCGTCGACCAGGGCCCATGATGGTACCCAGGGGTGCACCGGGCTCGTGTGTTGGCCGCGTGAGCTTGCTCCGTTCCTGTGCGGATGCTGACGTGTGCGCGCACCCTGTGGGTGCATGTTGTGCGGCTCATGCGTCACGGGACTCGTTCGTGTGTGTGGCTGCTGCGTCCAGAATGGGAACACCCCGCTGCATCGGGCGTCAGCCGGGGGCGAACTGGACGTGGTGAAGCACCTTATCGAAAGCGGCGCCGATCTGGGGGCCAAGAACAATGTGAGCGCGCGCCCTGGTCCCGGTGGCCAGACCACTTTTGCCCGCGGTGGCGCTGCTTTTGGACACCAGAACGGTGACAGCTGTTGTGTCTGTTCCAGCAGCCCGAGGTGTTTCAGACAGGGTGCGCTTCAGCTCAGTGGTTTCAGCGCGGCCAGATGGCCCTGAGAGTGGCTAGCCTTGTACCATGTCCCCATCCATGTTGGGACTGGGGTACTTGTGTGCACTTTGGCATGTATTTGTCATCGTGACCAATGGCTGCATGGTTGTGTCCCCACGCCCCCCCCCTGGTACTGACACCATCTGGACCCATCCTCCTGTTACCCACCATGGATGCCTGTGTGCCCATTCGGTTACGTTGTTCGGCTCATGTTGGAGCACACGCCATGCCGGCGCGCCGTCACACGAGAGCTTTTTTCTGTTGGCCGACCGGTCTAGCTTGGGCGCGTGCATGGTGTCACCCTGGCCGTGCATGCGTGTGTGTCCCCTTCTTCTCAGTGTGTCGTTTTGTAGGACTTTCCCTCCCAGCCAGTCCCAGGCTTTTAAGCACCTGTGTGCACATCGCGGCCCCTGCCGCCAGGCTCTGGCCATGTCTCGTCTCCTTTGGCCTGTCAGTCGTGCGGCGACCAAAGTATATTTCTTCCATACGTACGCGTGTTCACTGCTGCCGTTCCAACGTCGATGTGGGTGGTGGTTGTGGGCATGGGGTGCGGATGGTCAGCCGCCTTTTAAGTCACCTCACTCCAGAGCCTGTAAGATGTAGCCTCATCGACCAGGGCCCATGATGATGCCCAGGGGTGCACCGGGCTCGTGCGTTGGCTGCGCGAGTTTGCTCCGTTCCTGTGCGGATGCTGACGTGTGCGCGCACCCTGTGGGTGCATGTTGTGCGGCTCATGCGTCACGGGACTCGTTCGTGTGTGTGGCTGCTGCGTCCAGGATGGGTCACCCTGGCCATGCACACATGATGTGTGTGTGTCCCCTTCTCCTCAGTGCGTCCTTTTGTGGGACTTTCCCCCCCATCCATGCCAAGGCTATTGCACCTTCGCACGCCCATCGCGGCCCGTGCCGCTAGGCTCTGGCCGTTTCTCGTCTCCTTTGGCGTGTCAGTCGTGTGGCGACCAAAGTATATTTCTTACGTACATACGCGTGTGCACTGCTGCCGTTCCAACGTCGATGTGGGTGGTGGTTGTGGGCATGGGGTGCGCATGGGCAGCACAGCTTTTTAAGTCCACCCCAATCAAGAGCCTGAGCCTCCTCGACCAATGACCGTGATGATGCCCAGGGGTGCACCGGTGGGCTCGTATGTTTGCTTTCAAGTCGCATACGTACGCAACTTAACCTTGCGACGCGCGCACCCTAGTATAGCATGTCCCCAGCCCAGTTCATTTACTTGACATACACGGCTGGTCCCATACCCCTCAAAATAAATAATGTACATGGCTGGCCCTGTTGGGGTGTTGTTGTCCAGATTGGCTGGTTAATTAGCTGTGGGCGATCAGGTGGCCGGTGGCTGGATGGGTCGGTTGACTGGAGCACCCAAATTTTCTTGGTACAGGCATGCACCCAGGGTATATCTCGTCCCTTGAATATGCCTGGTCCTGTATGCATCGGGGGCGACTCGGTCATGTGCTAAACTTCCACAGGACGGGAAGACGCCTCTCGATGTTGCCGGTGGATCGAAGAAAGAGGAGATTGTCCGCACCTTGCGGGACGCGCTTGATGCCGCGAAGCTTCGTGCCAAAGCCATCAAATCTCAGCCACCAGCTGCTGCACTGGCCAAATTGAGCGTGGTGAGTGTGGCCAAGTCCTTGGTAAGCGTGCCCTATGGCCGGCCACTGCAGGTGCAAAACGTGGCAATGCATAATGCTTGCTTGCTAATTGTCGGTGGGCCCTTGCGTATGTTTCACAGAGATGCGGTGTAGCCTGCACTATGGGAAATGAAAGAAACAAGAATGGAGGCATGTGGCTAGCACGCCAGGGTCCCAAGCCCATAAGCTAACCATTGGGGTGCTTTCGCTGCGGAGCGGTGTACCAGTCCATGTGGGTATATATGTAATGTTTCTTCACTTATTAACTTACCCGTATGAGTCCATTTTTTAGCAGCTCAATGTAAAATAGGCAGCATCCTTCCCAATCCTTGTCTCATCTCTGTCTACCAGACACCACTGGACACCGCGGCTAGCATCCTTCCCCATATTGTCCTATATCTGTCCACCTGACACCAGTGGGCACCACGGCTAGCATCCTTCCCCATCTCCGTCTCATCTCTGTCTACCTGACACCAGTGGACACCGCGGCTAGCACCCTTCCCCATCTCTGTCTCATCTCTGTCTACCTGACACCAGTGGACACCGCGGCTAGCACCCTTCCCCATATTGTCCTATATCTGTCCACCTGACACCAGTGGGCACCACGGCTAGCATCCTTCCCCATCTCCGTCTCATCTCTGTCTACCTGACACAAGTGGACACCGCGGCTAGCATCCTTCCCCATCTCCGTCTCATCTCTGTCTACCTGACACCAGTGGACATCGCGGCTAGCACCCTTCCTTATGATTCCCCGTCTCATCTCTGTCTACCTGACACCAGTGGCCACCGCGGCTAGCATCCTTCCTTATGATTCTCCGTCTCATCTCTGTCCACCTGACACCAGTGGACACCGCGGCTAGCACCCTTCCGTATTACTCTCCGTCTCATCTCTGTCTTCCTGACACCAGTGGACACCGCGGCTAGCACCCTTCATGATGATTCCCCGTCTCATCTCTGTCTACCTGACACCAGTGGACACCGCGGCTAGCATCCTTCCTTATGATTCCCCGTCTCATCTCTGTGTACCTGACACCAGTGGACACCGCGGCCAGCAACCTTCCTTATGATTCCCCGTCCCATCTCTGTCTACCTCACACCACTGGACACCGCGGCTAGCAACCTTCCGTATGACTCTCCGTCTCATCTCTGTCTACCTGACACCAGTGGACACCGCGGCTAGCATCCTTCCCCATCTCCGTCTCATCTCTGTCTACCTGACACAAGTGGACACCGCGGCTAGCACCCTTCCTTATGATTCCCCGTCTCATCTCTGTCTACCTGACACCAGTGGACACCGCGGCTAGCATCCTTCCTTATGATTCCCCGTCTCATCTCTGTCTACCTGACACCAGTGGACACCACCGCTAGCATCCTTCCTCATGATTCTTCGTCTCATCTCTGTCTACCTGACACCAGTGGACACCGCGGCTAGCATCCTTCCCCATGATTCTCCGTCTCATCTCTGTCTACCTGACACCAGTGGATACCGCGGCTAGCACCCTTCCTTATGATTCCCCGTCTCATCTCTGTCTACCTGACACCAGTGGACACCACCGCTAGCATCCTTCCTCATGATTCTTCGTCTCATCTCTGTCTACCTGACACCAGTGGATGCCGCGGCTAGCATCCTTCCCCATGACTCTCCGTCTCATCTCTGTCTACCTGACACCAGTGGACACCGCGGCTAGCACCCTTCCTTATGATTCTCCCTCTCATCTCTGTCTACCTGACACCAGTGGATACCGCGGCTAGCATCCTTCCCCATGACTCTCCGTCTCATCTCTGTCTACCTGACACCAGTGGACACCGCGGCTAGCATCCTTCCTCATGATTTTTTGTCTCATCTCTGTCTACCTGACACCAGTGGACACCGCGGCTAGCACCCTTCCTTATGATTCCCCGTCTCATCTCTGCCTACCTGACACCAGTGGACACCGCGGCTAGCACCCTTCCTTATGAATCCCCGTCTCATCTCTGTCTACCTGACACCAGTGGACACCGCGGCTAGCACCTTTCCTTATGATTCCCCGTCTCATCTCTGTCTACCTGACACCAGTGGACACCGCAGCCAGCACCCTTTATTATGATTCCCCGTCTCATCTCTGTCCACCTGACACCAGTGGATACCGCGGCTAGCACCCTTCCTTATGATTCTCCGTCTCATCTTTGTCTACCTGACACCAGTGGACACCGCGGCTAGCACCCTTCCCCATCTCGATCCGTCTCATCTCTGTCCACCTGACACCAGTGGACACCGCGGCTAGCACCCTTCCTTAAGATTCCCCGTCTCATCTCTGTCTACCTGACACCAGTGGACACCGCGGCTAGCACCCTTCCTTATGATTCCCCGTCTCACCTCTGTCTACCTGACACCAGTGGACACCGCGGCTAGCACCCTTCTCCATGATTCCACGTCTCATCTCTGCCTACCTGACACCAGTGGACACCGCGGCTAGCACCCTTTATTATGATTCCCCGTCTCATCTCTGTCTACCTGACACCGGTGGACATCGCGGCTAGCACCCTTCCCCATATTGTCCTATATCTGTCCACCTGACACCAGTGGACACCTCGGCTAGCATCCTCCCCATCTCCGTCTCATCTCTGTCTACCTGACACCGGTGGACACCGCGGCTAGCATCCTTCCTTATGATTCTCCGTCTCATCTCTGTCCACCTGACACCAGTGGACACCGCGGCTAGCACCCTTCCCCATCTCGATTCGTCTCATCTCTGTCTACCTGACACCAGTGGACACCGCGGCTAGCACCCTTCCTTATGATTCCCCGTCTCATCTCTGTCTACCTGACACCAGTGGACACCGCGGCTAGCACCCTTCCTTATGATTCCCCGTCTCATCTCTGTCTACCTGACACCAGTGGACACCGCGGCTAGCATCCTTCCCCATATTGTCCTATATCTGTCCACCTGACACCAGTGGGCACCACGGCTAGCATCCTTCCCCATCTCCGTCTCATCTCTGTCTACCTGACACCAGTGGACACCGCGGCTAGCATCCTTCCCCATCTCTGTCTCATCTCTGTCTACCTGACACCAGTGGACACCGCGGCTAGCACCCTTCCCCATATTGTCCTATATCTGTCCACCTGACACCAGTGGGCACCACGGCTAGCATCCTGCCCCATCTCCGTCTCATCTCTGTCTACCTGACACAAGTGGACACCGCGGCTAGCATCCTTCCCCATCTCCGTCTCATCTCTGTCTACCTGACACCAGTGGACATCGCGGCTAGCACCCTTATGATTCCCCGTCTCATCTCTGTCTACCTGACACCAGTGGCCACCGCGGCTAGCATCCTTCCTTATGATTCTCCGTCTCATCTCTGTCCACCTGACACCAGTGGACACCGCGGCTAGCACCCTTCCGTATTACTCTCCGTCTCATCTCTGTCTTCCTGACACCAGTGGACACCGCGGCTAGCACCCTTCCTTATGATTCCCCGTCTCATCTCTGTCTACCTGACACCAGTGGACACCGCGGCTAGCATCCTTCCTTATGATTCCCCGTCTCATCTCTGTGTACCTGACACCAGTGGACACCGCGGCCAGCAACCTTCCTTATGATTCCCCGTCCCATCTCTGTCTACCTCACACCACTGGACACCGCGGCTAGCAACCTTCCGTATGACTCTCCGTCTCATCTCTGTCTACCTGACACCAGTGGACACCGCGGCTAGCATCCTTCCCATCTCCGTCTCATCTCTGTCTACCTGACACCAGTGGACACCGCGGCTAGCACCCTTCCTTATGATTCCCCGTCTCATCTCTGTCTACCTGACACCAGTGGACACCGCGGCTAGCATCCTTCCTTATGATTCCCCGTCTCATCTCTGTCTACCTGACACCAGTGGACACCACCGCTAGCATCCTTCCTCATGATTCTTCGTCTCATCTCTGTCTACCTGACACCAGTGGACACCGCGGCTAGCATCCTTCCCCATGATTCTCTGTCTCATCTCTGTCTACCTGACACCAGTGGATACCGCGGCTAGCATCCTTCCCCATGACTCTCCGTCTCATCTCTGTCTACCTGACACCAGTGGACACCGCGGCTAGCACCCTTCCTTATGATTCTCCCTCTCATCTCTGTCTACCTGACACCAGTGGATACCGCGGCTAGCATCCTTCCCCATGACTCTCCGTCTCATCTCTGTCTACCTGACACCAGTGGACACCGCGGCTAGCATCCTTCCTCATGATTTTTTGTCTCATCTCTGTCTACCTGACACCAGTGGACACCGCGGCTAGCACCCTTCCTTATGATTCCCCGTCTCATCTCTGCCTACCTGACACCAGTGGACACCGCGGCTAGCACCCTTCCTTATGAATCCCCGTCTCATCTCTGTCTACCTGACACCAGTGGACACCGCGGCTAGCACCTTTCCTTATGATTCCCCGTCTCATCTCTGTCTACCTGACACCAGTGGACACCGCAGCCAGCACCCTTTATTATGATTCCCCGTCTCATCTCTGTCCACCTGACACCAGTGGATACCGCGGCTAGCACCCTTCCTTATGATTCTCCGTCTCATCTCTGTCTACCTGACACCAGTGGACACCGCGGCTAGCACCCTTCCTTATGATTCCCCGTCTCATCTCTGTCTACCTGACACCAGTGGACACCGCGGCTAGCATCCTTCCCCATATTGTCCTATATCTGTCCACCTGACACCAGTGGGCACCACGGCTAGCATCCTTCCCCATCTCCGTCTCATCTCTGTCTACCTGACACCAGTGGACACCGCGGCTAGCATCCTTCCCCATCTCTGTCTCATCTCTGTCTACCTGACACCAGTGGACACCGCGGCTAGCACCCTTCCCCATATTGTCCTATATCTGTCCACCTGACACCAGTGGGCACCACGGCTAGCATCCTGCCCCATCTCCGTCTCATCTCTGTCTACCTGACACAAGTGGACACCGCGGCTAGCATCCTTCCCCATCTCCGTCTCATCTCTGTCTACCTGACACCAGTGGACATCGCGGCTAGCACCCTTCCTTATGATTCCCCGTCTCATCTCTGTCTACCTGACACCAGTGGCCACCGCGGCTAGCATCCTTCCTTATGATTCTCCGTCTCATCTCTGTCCACCTGACACCAGTGGACACCGCGGCTAGCACCCTTCCGTATTACTCTCCGTCTCATCTCTGTCTTCCTGACACCAGTGGACACCGCGGCTAGCACCCTTCCTTATGATTCCCCGTCTCATCTCTGTCTACCTGACACCAGTGGACACCGCGGCTAGCATCCTTCCTTATGATTCCCCGTCTCATCTCTGTGTACCTGACACCAGTGGACACCGCGGCCAGCAACCTTCCTTATGATTCCCCGTCCCATCTCTGTCTACCTCACACCACTGGACACCGCGGCTAGCAACCTTCCGTATGACTCTCCGTCTCATCTCTGTCTACCTGACACCAGTGGACACCGCGGCTAGCATCCTTCCCCATCTCCGTCTCATCTCTGTCTACCTGACACCAGTGGACACCGCGGCTAGCACCCTTCCTTATGATTCCCCGTCTCATCTCTGTCTACCTGACACCAGTGGACACCGCGGCTAGCATCCTTCCTTATGATTCCCCGTCTCATCTCTGTCTACCTGACACCAGTGGACACCACCGCTAGCATCCTTCCTCATGATTCTTCGTCTCATCTCTGTCTACCTGACACCAGTGGACACCGCGGCTAGCATCCTTCCCCATGATTCTCTGTCTCATCTCTGTCTACCTGACACCAGTGGATACCGCGGCTAGCATCCTTCCCCATGACTCTCCGTCTCATCTCTGTCTACCTGACACCAGTGGACACCGCGGCTAGCACCCTTCCTTATGATTCTCCCTCTCATCTCTGTCTACCTGACACCAGTGGATACCGCGGCTAGCATCCTTCCCCATGACTCTCCGTCTCATCTCTGTCTACCTGACACCAGTGGACACCGCGGCTAGCATCCTTCCTCATGATTTTTTGTCTCATCTCTGTCTACCTGACACCAGTGGACACCGCGGCTAGCACCCTTCCTTATGATTCCCCGTCTCATCTCTGCCTACCTGACACCAGTGGACACCGCAGCTAGCACCCTTCCTTATGAATCCCCGTCTCATCTCTGTCTACCTGACACCAGTGGACACCGCGGCTAGCACCTTTCCTTATGATTCCCCGTCTCATCTCTGTCTACCTGACACCAGTGGACACCGCAGCCAGCACCCTTTATTATGATTCCCCGTCTCATCTCTGTCCACCTGACACCAGTGGATACCGCGGCTAGCACCCTTCCTTATGATTCTCCGTCTCATCTCTGTCTACCTGACACCAGTGGACACCGCGGCTAGCACCCTTCCCCATCTCGATCCGTCTCATCTCTGTCTACCTGACACCAGTGGACACCGCGGCTAGCACCCTTCCTTAAGATTCCCCGTCTCATCTCTGTCTACCTGACACCAGTGGACACCGCGGCTAGCACCCTTCCTTATGATTCCCCGTCTCACCTCTGTCTACCTGACACCAGTGGACACCGCGGCTAGCACCCTTCTCCATGATTCCACGTCTCATCTCTGCCTACCTGACACCAGTGGACACCGCGGCTAGCACCCTTCCTTATGAATCCCCGTCTCATCTCTGTCTACCTGACACCAGTGGACACCGCAGCCAGCACCCTTTATTATGATTCCCCGTCTCATCTCTGTCTACCTGACACCGGTGGACATCGCGGCTAGCACCCTTCCCCATATTGTCCTATATCTGTCCACCTGACACCAGTGGACACCTCGGCTAGCATCCTCCCCATCTCCGTCTCATCTCTGTCTACCTGACACCGGTGGACACCGCGGCTAGCATCCTTCCTTATGATTCTCCGTCTCATCTCTGTCCACCTGACACCAGTGGACACCGCGGCTAGCACCCTTCCCCATCTCGATTCGTCTCATCTCTGTCTACCTGACACCAGTGGACACCGCGGCTAGCACCCTTCCTTATGATTCCCCGTCTCATCTCTGTCTACCTGACACCAGTGGACACCGCGGCTAGCACCCTTCCTTATGATTCCCCGTCTCATCTCTGTCTACCTGACACCAGTGGACACCGCGGCTAGCACCCTTCCTTATGATTCCCCATCTCATCTCTGTCTACCTGACACCAGTGGATACCGCGGCTAGCACCCTTCCTTATGATTCCCCGTCTCATCTCTGTCTACCTGACACCAGTGGACACCGCGGCCAGCACCCTTCCTTATGAATCCCCGTCTCATCTCTGTCTACCTGACACCAGTGGACACCGCGGCTAGCACCTTTCCTTATGATTCCCCGTCTCATCTCTGTCTACCTGACACCAGTGGACACCGCAGCCAGCACCCTTTATTATGATTCCCCGTCTCATCTCTGTCTACCTGACACCAGTGGATACCGCGGCTAGCATCCTTCCTTATGATTCTCCGTCTCATCTCTGTCCACCTGACACCAGTGGACACCGCGGCTAGCACCCTTCCCCATCTCGATCCGTCTCATCTCTGTCTACCTGACACCAGTGGACACCGCGGCTAGCACCCTTCCTTAAGATTCCCCGTCTCATCTCTGTCTACCTGACACCAGTGGACACCGCGGCCAGCACCCTTCCTTATGATTCCCCGTCTCACCTCTGTCTACCTGACACCAGTGGACACCGCGGCCAGCACCCTTCCTTATGATTCCCCGTCTCATCTCTGCCTACCTGACACCAGTGGATACCGCGGCTAGCACCCTTCCTTATGATTCCCCGTCTCATCTCTGTCTACCTGACACCAGTGGACACCGCGGCCAGCACCCTTCCTTATGAATCCCCGTCTCATCTCTGTCTACCTGACACCAGTGGACACCGCGGCTAGCACCTTTCCTTATGATTCCCCGTCTCATCTCTGTCTACCTGACACCAGTGGACACCGCAGCCAGCACCCTTTATTATGATTCCCCGTCTCATCTCTGTCTACCTGACACCAGTGGATACCGCGGCTAGCATCCTTCCTTATGATTCTCCGTCTCATCTCTGTCCACCTGACAGCAGTGGACACCGCGGCTAGCACCCTTCCCCATCTCGATCCGTCTCATCTCTGTCTACCTGACACCAGTGGACACCGCGGCTAGCACCCTTCCTTAAGATTCCCCGTCTCATCTCTGTCTACCTGACACCAGTGGACACCGCGGCCAGCACCCTTCCTTATGATTCCCCGTCTCACCTCTGTCTACCTGACACCAGTGGACACCGCGGCTAGCACCCTTCCTTATGAATCCCCGTCTCATCTCTGTCTACCTGACACCAGTGGACACCGCAGCCAGCACCCTTTATTATGATTCCCCGTCTCATCTCTGTCTACCTGACACCGGTGGACATCGCGGCTAGCACCCTTCCTTATGATTCCCCGTCTCATCTCTGTCTACCTGACACCAGTGGACACCGCGGCTAGCACCTTTCCTTATGATTCCCCGTCTCATCTCTGTCTACCTGACACCAGTGGACACCGCAGCCAGCACCCTTTATTATGATTCCCCGTCTCATCTCTGTCTACCTGACACCAGTGGATACCGCGGCTAGCATCCTTCCTTATGATTCTCCGTCTCATCTCTGTCCACCTGACAGCAGTGGACACCGCGGCTAGCACCCTTCCCCATCTCCGTCTCATCTCTGTCTACCTGACACCGGTGGACACCGCGGCTAGCATCCTTCCTTATGATTCTCCGTCTCATCTCTGTCCACCTGACACCAGTGGACACCGCGGCTAGCACCCTTCCCCATCTCGATTCGTCTCATCTCTGTCTACCTGACACCAGTGGACACCGCGGCTAGCACCCTTCCTTATGATTCCCCGTCTCATCTCTGTCTACCTGACACCAGTGGACACCGCGGCTAGCACCCTTCCTTATGATTCCCCGTCTCATCTCTGTCTACCTGACACCAGTGGACACCGCGGCTAGCACCCTTCCTTATGATTCCCCATCTCATCTCTGTCTACCTGACACCAGTGGATACCGCGGCTAGCACCCTTCCTTATGATTCCCCGTCTCATCTCTGTCTACCTGACACCAGTGGACACCGCGGCCAGCACCCTTCCTTATGAATCCCCGTCTCATCTCTGTCTACCTGACACCAGTGGACACCGCGGCTAGCACCTTTCCTTATGATTCCCCGTCTCATCTCTGTCTACCTGACACCAGTGGACACCGCAGCCAGCACCCTTTATTATGATTCCCCGTCTCATCTCTGTCTACCTGACACCAGTGGATACCGCGGCTAGCATCCTTCCTTATGATTCTCCGTCTCATCTCTGTCCACCTGACACCAGTGGACACCGCGGCTAGCACCCTTCCCCATCTCGATCCGTCTCATCTCTGTCTACCTGACACCAGTGGACACCGCGGCTAGCACCCTTCCTTAAGATTCCCCGTCTCATCTCTGTCTACCTGACACCAGTGGACACCGCGGCCAGCACCCTTCCTTATGATTCCCCGTCTCACCTCTGTCTACCTGACACCAGTGGACACCGCGGCTAGCACCCTTCATTATGATTCCCCGTCTCATCTCTGCCTACCTGACACCAGTGGATACCGCGGCTAGCACCCTTCCTTATGATTCCCCGTCTCATCTCTGTCTACCTGACACCAGTGGACACCGCGGCCAGCACCCTTCCTTATGAATCCCCGTCTCATCTCTGTCTACCTGACACCAGTGGACACCGCGGCTAGCACCTTTCCTTATGATTCCCCGTCTCATCTCTGTCTACCTGACACCAGTGGACACCGCAGCCAGCACCCTTTATTATGATTCCCCGTCTCATCTCTGTCTACCTGACACCAGTGGATACCGCGGCTAGCATCCTTCCTTATGATTCTCCGTCTCATCTCTGTCCACCTGACAGCAGTGGACACCGCGGCTAGCACCCTTCCCCATCTCGATCCGTCTCATCTCTGTCTACCTGACACCAGTGGACACCGCGGCTAGCACCCTTCCTTAAGATTCCCCGTCTCATCTCTGTCTACCTGACACCAGTGGACACCGCGGCCAGCACCCTTCCTTATGATTCCCCGTCTCACCTCTGTCTACCTGACACCAGTGGACACCGCGGCTAGCACCCTTCCTTATGAATCCCCGTCTCATCTCTGTCTACCTGACACCAGTGGACACCGCAGCCAGCACCCTTTATTATGATTCCCCGTCTCATCTCTGTCTACCTGACACCGGTGGACATCGCGGCTAGCACCCTTCCCCATATTGTCCTATATCTGTCCACCTGACACCAGTGGACACCTCGGCTAGCATCCTCCCCATCTCCGTCTCATCTCTGTCTACCTGACACCGGTGGACACCGCGGCTAGCATCCTTCCTTATGATTCTCCGTCTCATCTATGTCCACCTGACACCAGTGGACACCGCGGCTAGCACCCTTCCCCATCTCGATTCGTCTCATCTCTGTCTACCTGACACCAGTGGACACCGCGGCTAGCACCCTTCCTTATGATTCCCCGTCTCATCTCTGTCTACCTGACACCAGTGGACACCGCGGCTAGCACCCTTCCTTATGATTCCCCGTCTCATCTCTGTCTACCTGACACCAGTGGACACCGCGGCTAGCACCCTTCCTTATGATTCCCCATCTCATCTCTGTCTACCTGACACCAGTGGATACCGCGGCTAGCACCCTTCCTTATGATTCCCCGTCTCATCTCTGTCTACCTGACACCAGTGGACACCGCGGCCAGCACCCTTCCTTATGAATCCCCGTCTCATCTCTGTCTACCTGACACCAGTGGACACCGCGGCTAGCACCTTTCCTTATGATTCCCCGTCTCATCTCTGTCTACCTGACACCAGTGGACACCGCAGCCAGCACCCTTTATTATGATTCCCCGTCTCATCTCTGTCTACCTGACACCAGTGGATACCGCGGCTAGCATCCTTCCTTATGATTCTCCGTCTCATATCTGTCTACCTGACAACAGTGGACACGGCGGCTAGCACCCTTCCCCATCTCTGTCTCATCTCTGTCTACGTGACACCAGTGGACACCGCGGCCAGCACCCTTCCTTATGATTCTCCGTCTCATCTCTGTCTACCTGACACCAGTGGACACCGCGGGTAGCACCCTTCCTAATCTCGATCCGTCTCATCTCTGTCTACCTGACACCAGTGGACACCGCGGCCAGCACCCTTCCTTATGATTCCCCGTCTCACCTCTGTCTACCTGACACCAGTGGACACCGCGGCTAGCACCCTTCCTTATGATTCCCCGTCTCATCTCTGCCTACCTGACACCAGTGGACACCGCGGCTAGCACCCTTCCTTAAAAATCCCCGTCTCATCTCTGTCTACCTGACACCAGTGGACACCGCGGCTAGCACCCTTCCTAATCTCGATCCGTCTCATCTCTGTCTACCTGACACCAGTGGACACCGCGGCCAGCACCCTTCCTTATGATTCCCCGTCTCACCTCTGTCTACCTGACACCAGTGGACACCGCGGCTAGCACCCTTCCTTATGATTCCCCGTCTCATCTCTGCCTACCTGACACCAGTGGACACCGCGGCTAGCACCCTTCCTTAAAAATCCCCGTCTCATCTCTGTCTACCTGACACCAGTGGACACCGCGGCTAGCACCTTTCCTTATGATTCCCCGTCTTATCTCTGTCTACCTGACACCAGTGGACACCGCGGCCAGCACCCTTCCTTATGATTCTCCGTCTCATCTCTGTCTACCTGACACCGGTGGACACCGCGGCTAGCATCCTTCCTTATGATTCTCCGTCTCATCTCTGTCTACCTGACACCAGTGGATTCCGCGGCTAGCACCCTTCCTTATTATCCTCCGTCTCATCTCTGTCTACCTGACACCAGTGGACACCGCGGCTAGCTCCCTTCTGTATGATTCCCTGTCTCATCTCTGTCTACCAGACACCAGTGGACAACGCGGCTAGCACCCTTCCTTATGATTCCCCGTCTCATCTCTGTCTACCTGTCACCAGTGGACACCGCGGCTAGCACCCCTCGTTATGAATCCCCGTCTTATCTCTGTCTACCTGACACCAGTGGACACCGCGGCTAGCATCCTTCCCCATCTCCGTCTCATCTCTGTCTACCTGACACCAGTGGATACCGCGGCTAGCATCCTTCCCCATCTCCGTCTCATCTCTGTCTACCTGACACCAGTGGACACCGCGGCTAGCACCCTTCCCCATCCCCATCTCATCTCTGTCTACCTGACACCAGTGGACACCGCGGCTAGCACCCTTGGTTATGAATCCCCATCTCATCTCTGTCTACCTGACACCAGTGGACACCGTGGCTAGCACCCTTCCTTATGATTCCCCATCTTATCTCTGTCTACCTGACACCAGTGGACACCGCGGCTAGCATCCTTTCTTATGATTCTCCGTCTCATCTCTGTCTACCTGACACCAGTGGATACCGCGGCTAGCATCCTTCCCCATGACTCTCCGTCTCATCTCTGTCTACCTGACACCAGTGGACACCGCGGCTAGCACCCTTCCTTATGATTCTCCCTCTCATCTCTGTCTACCTGGCACCAGTGGACACCGCGGCTAGCACCCTTCCTTATGATTCCCTGTCTCATCTCTGTCTACCTGACACCAGTGGACACCGCCGCTAGCATCCTTCCCCATCTCCGTCTCATCTCTGTCTACCTGACACCAGTGGACACCGCGGCTAGCACCCTTCCTTATGATTCTCCGTCTCATCTCTGTCTACCTGACACCAGTGGACACCGCGGCCAGCACCCTTCCTTATGATTCCCCGTCTCATCTCTGTCTACCTGACACCAGTGGACACCGCAGCTAGCACCCTTCATTATGATTCCCCGTCTCATATCTGTCTACCTGACAACAGTGGACACGGCGGCTAGCACCCTTCCCCATCTCTGTCTCATCTCTGTCTACGTGACACCAGTGGACACCGCGGCCAGCACCCTTCCTTATGATTCTCCGTCTCATCTCTGTCTACCTGACACCAGTGGACACCGCGGGTAGCACCCTTCCGTTTTACTCTCCGTCTCATCTCTGTCTACCTGACACCAGTGGAGACCGCGGCTAACATCCTTCCCCATTTCCATCTCATCTCTGTCCACCTGACACCAGTGGACTCCGGGGCTAGCATTCTTCCCCATCTCCGTCTGATCTCTGTCTACCTGACACCAGTGGACACCGCGGCTAGCACCCTTCCCCATCTCCGTCTCATCTCTGTCTACCTGACACCAGTGGATACCGCGGCTAGCATCCTTCCCCATCTCGGTCTCATCTCTGTCCACCTGACACCAGTGGGCACCGTGGCTAGCATCCTTCCCCATGTCCGTCTCATCTCTCTCTACCTGACAGCAGTGGACACCGCGGCCAGCACCTTTCATTATGATTCCCTGTCTCATCTTTGTCTACCTGACACCAGTGGACACCGCGGCTAGCTCCCTTCCCCATCTCGATCGGTTCCATCTTTGTCTACCTGACACCAGTGGACACCGCGGCTAGCACCCTTCCCCATCCCCATCTCATCTCTGTCTACCTGACACCAGTGGGTACCACGGCTTGCACCCTTTCCCATCTCCGTCTCATCTCTGCATGTCTACCTGACACCGCGACTTGCATCCTTCCCCATCTCGATCCGTCTCATCTCTGTCTACCTGACACCAGTGGACACCGCGGCTAGCGTCCTTCCCCATCACCGTCTTATCTCTGTCTACCTGACACCAGTGGACACCACGGCTAGCGTCCTTCCCCATCTCCGTCTCATCTCTGTCTACCTGACACCAGTGGACACCGCGGCTAGCATCCTTCCCCATCTCCGTCTGATCTCTGTCTACCTGACACCAGTTGACACCGCGGCTAGCATCATTCCCCATGCATCTCCGTCTCATCTCTGTCTACCTGATACCAGTGGACACGGCGGCTAGCATCCTTCCCCATCTCGATCCGTCTCATCTCTGTCTACCTGACACCAGTGGACACCGCGGCTAGCATCCTTCCCCATCACCGTCTTATCTCTGTCTACCTGACACCAGTGGACACCACGGCTAGCGTCCTTCCCCATCTCCGTCTCATCTCTGTCTACCTGACACCAGTGGATACCGCGGCTGGCACCCTTCCCCATCTCCGTCCCAAATCTGTCTGCCTGAAATGCACCATTGGATACCGCGGCTAGCACGGTTCCTTATGATTCTCCAACTCATCTCTGTCTACCTGACACCAGTGGACACCGCGGGTAGCACCCTTCCTTATGATATTCCGTCTCATCTCTGTCTACCTGACACCAGTGGATACCGCGGCTAGCACCCTTCCTTATGATTCCCCGTCTCATCTCTGTCTACCTGACACCAGTGGACACCGCGGCCAGCACCCTTCCTTATGAATCCCCGTCTCATCTCTGTCTACCTGACACCAGTGGACACCGCGGCTAGCACCTTTCCTTATGATTCCCCGTCTCATCTCTGTCTACCTGACACCAGTGGACACCGCAGCCAGCACCCTTTATTATGATTCCCCGTCTCATCTCTGTCCACCTGACACCAGTGGACACCGCAGCCAGCACCCTTCCTTATGATTCCCCGTCTCATCTCTGTCCACCTGACACCAGTGGACACCGCGGCTAGCACCCTTCCTTATGATTCTCCGTCTCATCTCTGTCTGCCTGACACAAGTTGACTCCATGGCTAGTCACAAAGGCAGGCTTGATCATCGATCTCATGGACAGGGGCTTTTGCATTTTTAGGCCTGTAGTGCGCTTTTGTGTCATCGATGAATATTCTAGTGACCTTGCATCCCTACATAATGTGCTAAGTGTATCGGAACGTTACTACTACAATATGTGATGTTGAGCAGATAGGACTGTGTAATGTGTGGTTGCCCCTTTAATGTCGAGTTGATTGACTGGCTGTGCACAGATATTAGTTTCTCCCCCGCCCCTTAGCTCCCCCCCCGCACCGCCCCCCACCCCCCACCTTCCACCCCCAAACCCCCACCTTAATCTTTCCATATCCACCTTGCCATCGTGGTGAGTGCCATTATGAAAAAAAAAAACTGTTTCTCTGCAAAGTGCAATAAGAAAAATATGGATGCATATTGCCCTGTGGCTGCAGATGGCATGGTTGTTCCCTGGCCTCCCAAATCAACCCCATACTGCCAATGCATTCTGGGGATCTGACCTGTCAAAATGGTCCAGTAACAACCGAAGGCATGGCCTGGCTTGAGAGGCTTAGAGGGCACTCCAACTATCTGAGTTTCTGGCAGCTCTCCTTTCAACACTAGCTTAAGCAGCCTAATTGGTTTGATATCGTGTCAGATTCTGGTACCAATCGTTACTGCTCCCAACTGCAAATTTTCTCCCTGCAGAAGGAGGACGTGAAACCAAGCAGTCCAGGGTCGGCCTTGTCGCCAGGGAGCATGTATGATGCATTCCTCACACACACCTGGGCTGATGACGACCACGGCCGCAACAATCACGAGCGGGTCGCACGCGTCAATGAAAAGCTGGGTATGCTGGGCTTTAAGACGTGGTTCGATGGGCAGCGCATGGTTGGCAGGATTGAGAAGCAGATGGCAGACGGCATTCGCGACTCGAAAGTGGTGCTGGTGTTCGTCACGCGGCGCTACATGGAGAAGGTTGAAGACGAGGATGACAACTGCGCCAAGGAGTTTGGCCTCGCCGTACACAAGGGCCTCAAGTACATCGTGCCCATCGTCATGGAGGACGCGCTGCTGAACCCCAAGAAGTGGAAGACTGGAGTAGTCACCATGAACCTTGGCACCAAGCTCTTCGTGCCCATGACCAAGGACTCCGACATCGCTGTCGACAGCGAGCCCATGCACAAGCTGCTGGACATCCTGGCTGGCCTTGGTGTGAAGCCAAGGCAGTGAGGGGGCTGTCCCTACACCACACCACTGAACCGCACTGCTACTATTGCCGGCGTGCGCGGCCTGATCAGCCTCCGCATGGCGCCCTGCATGCGGGACGTTTCCCGCATCAACCAAGAGATCCTCCTAGTGGTCATGCCAGCAAGTTGTGCGAATGTTGTGCACGTCGGACGCAACCTGTCCAGAGCAAGTGCTAGCAGTAAACTGGGCACCAGACCTCTGGGCAGCCCCGTGAGAGTTCCTCGGTTCTTTTGTGGGAGTCTCATTTATTTATTTTTCTGGCCATTTCGTGAATAAGCTGACATTACAATGGCAACTAACTGAAGGAGAAGTAGTGAGGTGTAGGCCTTTGTAGCACACGCAATTCACTTTTGATGAAGTTAGTGGAAAATGTACGGTCCACTAGCCGGGTTATGAGACAGAGTCTATAGTTTTTGCGATAGCCAATAGCTGGTGCCAACTGTTTTGATCTTTGTGTCTGCATGCACCAACGGTTCCCCCCTCCATCCATGCCTCATAAGCTATTTGTGGTGCGCGCAAGCATGACCATCCATGGGTTTGTGGGTGAACCCTGGGTATGCCCCTAAAAACCAGCTCAGGCTCTGGGTGAAGCCTTTATATTCTCCTGCTGGGCTATCGGGGGTTAGCATGCAACCTACCCCCACACCCATCATCATGGCCGAGCGTACAGTCGTCTTGGATAGTCCAAATGACGCGGAGTTGCTATCTGCGACTCCAGACCTGGGCGAGTGAGTCGCGCCACTTGCCTTCGATCGCGGGTGAAGTATTCGCGTAGAAAAGTACCTCATCGGGTACTCGATCCGCGGCATGCCTTCGATCAGCGCATGTTCACACACTTACTTATGACCATACGGAGGCGCCAAACGCTCTAAGTTGGTGTTGCCATAGCCCATGCAATGATGTCCACCTTGGCATCAGGTGTGTGACTTTAGGAATCGTACGTTGACATGGTCATTGGTGTTTAACCCCTCATTGGTCCCATTTCAAGCCGAAAAATCGGCTGCAAAATGCTTAAGTCGTAAACCACCCCACAGCCAACCTACCAACATCCAAGGGCTGTCCTTGGGGGTCAAGCATGTACATGAGTTGCCCTTCGGGGTCAGCTATCACAACCTCACATATCTGCAGGGTAGACCATAGAAAACTACCGCCAAAGTTAGGGGGGTCGAGACGCACGTTTTCATTTTTGGTAGAATGTACATTTTGAATTTTGGAATAATACCCTGGACACCTACCACCTCAGGGATTGTCAACAATTAGTTGGTGAACAGTTTGAGCCATTGGGGTCATCATTTGGGTGGGTATACCAGTAGTTATACCCTATACAGCCTGCAGGAGTACCATTGGTAAAAAGCAACCAAGGTGCATCATCCAAGCAACCAAGGGTCATACTACGTCCCAATGTGCCACCAACCATGTCAAATTACTCATTTCCCTCCAACATTGATAGGCAAACCTAAATGCATAATCACATACCCTTAGATCAGTCTATAGTGTAGGTGGGACACTGTCCACGCATGAAGGTAATATGTTACGGACACCCTCCTTTACATGGGATGCATTCTAAGTGGCAATGACCAATACCCTATTGAGGTTAAACCTTTTTCAACTTGTTAAAGCAGGAGTACACTAGTCTAAAGCTGGCATTACTTGCCATATGGTGGCCAACCCACATGGTGACACATGCTGACAGTGGCTACTTTTCACTCACCCGTAGATGCTTGGAAGTGTTACGTGAAGCAGTCGAATACCTCACAAGCATGCAATATGGATGAAGGAGAAGGATAACATACATATATGGGGATTATTAAACCCATACTGCGTCTAAAAATCAGCGCCAGCACACCAAGACAACTGACAGTGCCTGGGTGCAGCATCTAAGAAGGGTGTTTTAGGGAGGGGCCAGGCAACGGTTCAAAAAACCTATGCATAGCGTGAAAAGACAGTCCCACACAAGCTAGAACGTATCTACAAACATCAAATATGGAAAATGGAACGATATTTTAGCTTTTCCAGGGATATATGACGTTACCTTGGCCCAGGCGTGGCGCAAAAAACGGCTCTTTGCGGCACACCAAAAGTGTGCAACAAAGTGAATGGATCCGGCAATTTCTGACCACCTCTGCGTTATGCCGACAATAATGCATGATATTAATTACGAAGGAACCTATAAACTCGTCAAATGGCACAGGAAAGGCATTGCTGTCAACGTTTGCATCGGCCCCCCTGATCGCAGTATTTTCCAGCAAGAACGCTGCCGAAACCTATCAAACGACATTCCCACGAACGAAAAATTCGGCTGTATAATCTTTAGGACATAAAAAGTCTATTTCCTAATTTTGGCCGGCAAAATCGAACTCAAACGTAAATGACATGCGTAGGCGCAAGCCGCCATGGCCAGGTCGTATTTCTCCGGAATGCACGTTCTACGTGGAAAAGTGCCTGTACCTTCGACGGTGTAGGGCCACAAGCCACGGACCTGTGATCGACTCGCGTCGCGTCGTGGTGCACGGGTAGCGGTCGCACCCAGGCAAGTGCCGCGCAACCGCGCCGTGGGGGGGTGAGGTGGTCGTCCAGTAACGACTCGAGGATTCTTCGATCGCTGTGCTCACCGCTGCTCAGGGGACGACCTTGCAGAATTATTTAGTGAGACCGACGACAAGTGATTTACCTAGCTCTGTCGCGGGGTTGTAATTGGCATGTTCTAGTCAATGGCCGCCATACGGCAGAATTGCCCGGCACGGGCGATGGAAAAGGACGACGACGACGATGTTTTGGTTATGGATGGCGACGTTAATGCGTTGAGAACGGCATGGGAAAATGCAAGGAGGAAAAGAGAGCCATGGAACGCAGGAGCAGAGCTGGGAGCTCGGCTGCCCCCGGGGATGGAAAGTTGTGTCGGAGCTCCAAGTAGAGCGCTAGAGCCGGACGAAGCGCATACAGCCCGTGGCGAGGATTCAGGCCATAGCGAGGCACAAGGATCATCTGGCAGCCCCACAGCGGAATGCCTGGCGCAATCGGACTTCCGAAGTGAGGGCGAGGGAGAACACCCGCCGTGCACGGGGCGCGACTTCACATCAAACGCCCGCTCGTCCAAAGCCAGGAACGCTGGCCATCATAGAGGGCAGACGATGAATAATTCCACGGATGTGCACGGCGTACCCGTAGCAGAGTGTGTGGACGTGAGCGACGTGGACGGCGTAGCCACCGGCATGGACGGGCATGCCGCAAACAGCCAGGATGACGGGATCGAGTTCGTGGAGCCCCATCACGCTGGAGCGGAGAACTCCGAAGGACACCATGGTTCCAGCACGAACAAGAAATCCGGTTGCGGCCATGACCCTATGGCCAGCAACATGGCGCAGCAGCACCCCCGTTCCGCGCGCCAGGGCGCAGGGGGCGTGGACAGCGACGACGATGACGTGGTCATGTGCGTGGGCGAGGAGGAGCAGCAACGGCTGCGGGTGCAGTGGGAGCGAGCCCACGAGGAGAGGGTCAAGCCGCGCGCGAGCAGCCATGATGCCGCCCGCGCCAGACACGAGGCCCAGGGGGGCCCAGGAACGCCCACACATCCCGGGCGTTCTGCAGGGAAAGAGGCAGCCCATCCAACCGGACCGTCAACAGGTGTCATGCGTTCCCTTAGTGCAGTGTGTCGTGCGGCAGAACCTGACAGCACAGTCGAGAAAATCACGCCAGCCCGGTGTCCAGGGGAGGGCGACACAGCCGGTGTTACGTCACCAGCAGAAAGGAGCGTAAGACCAGACGGCCATGATGCTGCAGGTGACAGCACTGGGAACAGAGAACCAGGGGCCACGCGGCAGCAGGAGCAGCAGCACCAGGTCAACGGCAGGGACCCGCTGTGTGGCCCGGGGGCACCCGGAGTCGGCCATTCTCATGGGCAGCCTCATCCGCATGACCACAGTGGAGACAAGGGCGGGACTTGGCATGCAGCTCCTTTGCAGGAAGCCCACCACGTGCAGCGTGAGGAGCAGGAGCAGGGGCAGGGGCAGGGGCAGGGGCAGGGGCAGGGGCAGGGGCAGGGGCAGGGGCAGGCGCAGGGGCAGGGGCAGGGGCAGGGGCAGGGGCAGGGGCAGGGGCAGGCGCAGGGGCAGGGGCAAGGGCAGGGGCAAGGGCAGGGGCAAGGGCAGGGGCAGGGGCAGGGGCAGGGGCAGGGGCAGGGGCAGGGGCAGGCGCAGGGGCAGGGGCAGGGGCAAGGGCAGGGGCAGGGGCAGGGGCAGGGGCAGGCGCAGGGGCAGGGGCAGGGGCAAGGGCAGGGGCAGGGGCACGGGCAGGGGCAGGGGCAGGGGCAAGGACAACGGAAGGGGCGAGCTCATACGGCACCGGCAGACGCCCTGCATGGTTCTCCTAAACAGGATGAGGGGGTTCACCCGCGGCCGCAGCGGGTGGCAGCAGCCACCCCAGGGGGAGCCCCATGCACCAACGTGGCGTCTCATGCGGGGCCCCATTTGGACCAGGACGGTGTTGCCGGGTGCAGGGGTGGGGTGGGAGTTGGGGCTGGGGTGGGGGTTGGGGGTGGGGGTGGGATGGGGGTGCCGTCAGGGTGCGCTGTGACGGCAGGCATGCGTAAATTCGCGCCGGTCGTGCGGACACGAGTAGCTCCCAAGGAGGGGGTGGCAGGGAGCGCACGCCCTCATGCGCATCATCTGCATGCGAACCAGGCGCACCAACAGCAGGCGCACGTACAGCTGTCGCATCAACACAAACACCCACATCAGCAACACCTGCACCAGCAGTCGCATCAGCAGCCACATCAATGCCCTCCTCGTCAGTCACAGTCGCACCCACGCCCACAGGAGCATAATGGTGTGGCCGCTAGTGCGGCGGTGCCACGGGCGGGTCGGCCAGGTGGCGCGCAGGCACCCCCAGATGTTCATGCGAATGGTGCGGCGGGACCGGGCCGCAACGGGCATGCCCAGGATGCGCCTCGGTTTGTGGGCGCGGGGAATTGGGAGAAAGCCACCGTGCACATTGATGACGACGATGATGATGAGGTTTGCGAGATGGCCAGGGGGGAGGCGCCAGCTGGCGTGGCTGCCAGGGGGTCCCATCAAGAGGGCGGCGCCACCGCCGCAAGGCCGGACGGGTTGGCGGGTCACTTCACACACAGTGACCGTGCGCACCGTGGTGAAGACAAGGCGGACGGTGGCGTGAATGGCATTGGGCCAGGGCATCGGTGTGGGGATACGGGAGAAGCGCAGGCTCACCCGGATGGCTTTGGCAGTGCTGGTCGGTCCATGAACGGGGAGGAGGGTCGAGTCGATGGATCGTCTGGGCAAAGGGCAGAGGGTGAGGGGGGGCCCAGTGTGACCCCCCCTGCCCAGGGCGGCGGCGTGGACATGTGCGACCTGATCCTGCGACGGGAGGAGGTGCTGTGCAGCCAGGAGCGGGTCACGGCTGATAGCCTCGAGTGGCAGCAACGACAGGAAGAGATAAAGAAGCAGGTAATGAAGGAGTGGTTAGGGCAGCAGCAGCTGCAGGAAGAGATAAAGAAGCAGGTAATCGAGCCTAGAGGAGTGGTTAGGGCAGCAGCAGCGGCAGGAAGAGATAAACAAGCAGGTAATCGAGGAGTGGCTAGGGCAGCAGCAGCGGCAGGAAGAGATAAAGAAGCAGGTAATGAAGGAGTGGTTAGGGCAGCAGCAGCGGCAGGAAGAGATAAAGAAGCAGGTAATGAAGGAGTGGTTAGGGCAGCAGCAGCGGCAGGAAGAGATAAAGAAGCAGGTAATCGAGCCTCGAGGAGTGGTAAGGGCAGCAGCAGCGGCAGGAAGAGATAAAGAAGCAGGTAATCAAGCCTCAAGGAGTGGTTAGGGCAGCAGCAGCGACAGGAAGAGATAAAGAAGCAGGTAATCAAGCCTCGAGGAGTGGTAAGGGCAGCAGCAGCGGCAGGAAGAGATAAAGAAGCAGGTAATCAAGCCTCGAGGAGTGGTAAGGGCAGCAGCAGCGGCAGGAAGAGATAAAGAAGCAGGTAATCAAGCCTCGAGGAGTGGTAAGGGCAGCAGCAGCGGCAGGAAGAAATAAGAAGCAGGTAATCGAGGAGTGGTTAGGGCAGCAGCAGCGGCAGGAAGAGATAAACAAGCAGGTCGTCGAGGAGTGGCTAGGGCAGCAGCAGCGGCAGGAAGAGATAAAGAAGCAGGTAATCAAGCCTCAAGGAGTGGTTAGGGCAGCAGCAGCGGCAGGGAGAGATAAAGAAGCAGGTAATCAAGGAGTGGTCAGGGCAGCAGCAGCGGCAGGAAGAGATAAAGAAGCAGGTAATGAAGGAGTGGTTAGGGCAGCAGCAGCGGCAGGAAGAGATAAAGAAGCAGGTCGTCGAGGAGTGGCTAGGGCAGCAGCAGCGGCAGGAAGAGATAAAGAAGCAGGTAATCAAGGAGTGGCTAGGGCAGCAGCAGCGGCAGGAAGAGATAAAGAAGCAGGTAATCAAGCCTCAAGGAGTGGCTAGGGCAGCAGCAGCGGCAGGAAGAGATAAAGAAGCAGGTAATCGAGGAGTGGCTAGGGCAGCAGCAGCGGCAGGAGGAGATAAAGAAGCAGGTAATCAAGCCTCAAGGAGTGGTTAGGGCAGCAGCAGCGGCAGGAAGAGATAAAGAAGCAGGTCGTCGAGGAGTGGCTAGGGCAGCAGCAGCGGCAGGAAGAGATAAAGAAGCAGGTATTAAGGGGTGGTTAGGCTTCGCAAAGCAAGGGTTTGAGTAGGAAAAATGTTGTGGTTAGGGCGGGCAGGCGGGCGGGCGGGCGGGCGGGCGGGGGCGGGCGGGCAGGCGGGGGGGCGGGCGGGGGGGGGGGCGGGCGGGCGGGCGGGCGGGCGGGCAGTAGTTAATGGCTATCTATTTAGCCACGTGTGGTTTTGCGCCATGCAATTTCACTAGTTTGCTCAGCATGGCGTGCCGTGCCTCCCTTGGATGCCTACTGTGGCTGGGCAGGTTATTGTAAGAGTCTGATTACCCTTGATTCCTGTCGCGGGTGGGTGCCATGTTGGCGTCTCTTGGATCCTCGAATCTTATAACCCTCCCCACTCGTTCCTCCCCCCACCCCACCCCACCTTCCCCACCTTCTCTCCCTCCCTCTCTCTCTCTCTCTGTCTCTCTCTCTCTCTCTCTCTCTCTCTCTCTCTCTCTCTCTCTCTCTCTCTCTCTCTCTCTCTCTCTCTCCCTCTCTCTCTCTGTCTCTCTCTCTCTCTCTCTCTCTCTCTCTCTCTCTCACACACACACACACACACACACACACACACACACACACTCACACAGGCAGACGAAAAAAAAAAAAAGACTGACACCCCACGCCAATTTTTCTTATCTTTGGACGTCCCGCAGGCGCTGGAGGCGCAGGCCCAGAAACGCAAGCGCAAGCTGGAGGCGGCACGCACCGAGGAGACCGAGCGACGGCAGGAGCAACGGCTACAGGACCTGCGTCTGCGGCTCACGCAGGTGGGCAGATTTTATGGGTGTCACAGGCCGTCTTCTTGGCTCAAGTGACCTTTGCTACACTAGCATGCTGGACTTCTTGTGGTAATGGGATGCGGGACGGCGGGCTGACTCAAGGGGGCAGCTCGCAGGGGAAAGTCACTGTAGAGTGATCATGTTTTGCTTTGGTGTGACTCAACGTAGAGTGACCGTGTGGCTCTATGGTAGAATGACTGTGTGGCTTTGGGGTCTAGTGTTCTGTGTGTTTGATGTAATGCATGGCAGGGGCATTCGCTGCACCAAGGCTGTCACTCCTTTCTAATTGTGGAATTCCGATTAAGTCAGGGAGCTAAGTCAGCACCCAGCTGGCCACGCCACACCAGCTTCTTCCCCGCCCTCCCTTTCCCTGCAAATTCCCCCCCCACCCTCGCCCCGCTCCATTTCCGCCTCCTTCCACCACCAATGCCTCCCTCTATCCTTGTGCTCCCTTCCCCCTAATGTATATGACCTCTTCTACCCCCCCCCCCCCCAAACCCTTCTACACCCTGCACTATCCCCTGCAGGTGGAGGCGGAGCAGAGCCACAAGGATACGCTGCGTGCACAAGTGCGCAACCGGCTGAACATGCTCGCGCGCTGCCGCGACCTGCCCACGCTGCTGCGAGAGATGGACATCCCCGTGCCTTTGTTCCCGACCGAGCAGCAGGTACCTGGCCTTGTTTGCTTCCCTGGTGTTTAGTAGGTAAGGGGCACGTTCCCAGGCCGTGGCCACCCATCCTGGTAACCGACCTTGCTGATCTTCTGTTGGAAACGTGTGTGTGTGTGTGCATTTTAATCATTTTTGTAGGGGTGGATATTCAGAAGATCTTTTCCATTCTCTTGCATGTTGTGCTAATGCAAATTGTTTTCATCATGTATGCTTTGACACGGTTCCGTTTAGGGGTAACCCCCCTTTGCAAGGAGGATGTTGGGAAGCTTTGCTTTGTGGGTATGCACTTCGCCCCTTCATGCGTGCTTGTCTCACCAACGGACATATTACTGTATATGTGGTTATTTGCCTCAACGATATGTGGGCATTTCTAAGAAGTGCTTGGTGCTTAACCCCACACATCCCATCCTGCTCGGTTTTCTTTCACATGGCTTTGTCATGGCCGCTCACAGCTGGCCGCTGCCTACAAGAAAGGTCTCATCAAGTATCACCCCGACCGACAGAGGGGCGTTAGCTTGCAGTCCCAGGTGGAAGCGGAGGAGCGGTTCAAGCTCATCAAACAGTTCAAGGTGTGCTGTGGGCCCCAAGGTTGAGGCCTTGTGACATGGCCGGCTGAATAAGGGAGATAGCGTCGCTCTCCAGTTCACTTTTGTAACCAAGTCTGTGAGGCAGCCTTGATGGGCAGCCAGCAGGCAGGTGCCTGGGATGTCATGGGAATCTTGACTGCTTGGCAAGTTTTGGCGCTCGTATGTTCAAGGTAGGATGCATGAATGCGCATCTTTAGCTCGTGTAGCATGACACAATTCAAGGAGCTGGCGATGACAGCTCTCATCTGGCCAGGGCAAGTGTTTGATGGACCAAAGATCAGGCCTGCGGATCCTGTACATAGAACGACCTTGAGTGTAAATTCTCGCTTTGGTACAACTCGCCTTTTGGAATGGGCCAGGGCACGTGTAAATTTAACTAATTCTATCAACCTTATAGGTACAGTAACTCGTCTGTACTTTGATCAAATGTCATGAGCTCCCAGTGCTGCATGCATGTAATCAATACTATGTCTACTTGGGCACACAATTAATTACTTTTTAAATTAAACTCGCACTCCCGTTGGGGAGTCACGGAGCACCGGAGTGCTTTTAATCCTTGTGTGTGCACAACAGGAAGAAAGGGCAGAGACCCCCTTTCTCCTTCATGCCAGAGGCATGCCGCAGCAGCAATCGGACACGATAGCGATCCGGCAAGTTCTGTGGGTGCAATAAGACCCGTGTGAGCATATCATAACAAGGAGCGTCTGATCAGAATATCATAACAAGGAGCGTGGGCAAGTAAGCTAATCATACGGCCAGGACATAGCATGGCTGTACAAGGGCTAAGCTAGGGCTATGCATGGCTGGTTGTGCATGTACCGTGCGTTAGCGGTGCACGTGACTAGGTATGGGCATACAATGTTCTAGCTTTTTCCACTCTGGTTAGGTATATAGCACAGCTGGCTATGATCAGATGACTTGCCCACGCTTGTTGTTATGATATGCTCGTGAATTGAATTGAATTGAATTGAATTGAATTGTACACAACATAACTCCGTTGGGAGTATATGTAGCACATAGCCCCTGAGAGGGGGGCATATGGCCTATCATACATCCTAAGCTACTTCCTGCAAGGGTGGGGATGTAAAGGACCCTTGCTCTAGGTGCACCAGGGCACGTGCATCCCGGCCCATGATCTTCAAGCTATGCCCAGCGAAGGGGGAGCCTGTCATGGGGGGGAAGATCAGCATAGCTATACAAAAAGCTAGGGCATGGCGTCTCAGCAGAGAGTTATTCCCTGCATGGGCACAGCATAATCAAATAAAGCTAGGCATCATCTGGAGGGTGGCTCATCATAGGCACACATGTACATTCTGATCAGGCACTCCGCAAAGGTGAAAACCATTTGCGTTCAGTGCCGGGCCGCGGAAAACGCGGAAAAACGCGATCTGCAAATGAATCCGACCGGAATCGAACTGGGGACCTCTCGCACCAATTTTGCTGACTATAGGACGGACGTCTCCGGTTACCATGGCATCGCACACATGTACATGACTAAAAAGGCTAGGCGTAAGCTGGTATAGTGCCTGTAGTAGGCGGGCATGTACAAGGCCACTGTCTAACTATTCTACACTACCGGCTGTATTCCCCTAGGCTGGGGCTGGAGTTGCTGGGGCCGCGGTGGTCGAGGGGGTCGCTTGCCAGGGCTTGTGGCCGACGTAGATGGCCGCCCCCTTCCAGTACACCGGCTGGCCCGCCTTGGTCTGCCGGCCGGAGCTGGAGGTAGGTCGGCCATGTAGCTCCCGTCGCCGATGTTGCTGTGCCAGGGTCAAGTCGTCGTCAATCCACGGTGAAGGGAGTATTCTCGAGCCGCTCAGTGCGGCGTCTGAGAAACGAAATCTTGTTCGCTGGGCTATCAAAGATGAGAAGAAGCGGAGGCGCCCCTACCGTTCACGTGAACTTAACGCGGAATTATAGATGCCGGCGAGTGGTTTTCGCCGGATAAATAGTGACGGACCTAATTGCCAAGTGGCAAAAAGGTTCCGTCGCTATTTATAATAACTATCATGGCCGAACGTACAGTCGGCTTGGATAGTCCGGATGACGCAGA
The DNA here is from genome assembly GCA_009746045.1 of Mesostigma viride. Lineage (NCBI taxonomy): Eukaryota > Viridiplantae > Streptophyta > Mesostigmatophyceae > Mesostigmatales > Mesostigmataceae > Mesostigma > Mesostigma viride. Next base: position 1,890,071 of record RPFO01000448.1, read on the forward strand.
GTTGCTATATCTGCGACTCCAGACAGGTACGCCTGGCCGCGGGCGAGTGAGTCGATCCGGCGCGCCACTTGCCTTTGCGGGTGAATAAATCCGCGAAGAAAAGTACCTCATCGCGTACTCCGTGGCATGCCTTCAGTGCGCATGTTCACGCACTTACTTACTTTTTTGAAATCGATCATGGAGAGGCCTATAGGCCCCTCATGTCCTCGACATTGCTATTTAACCCCAAACCCTAAACCCAGGCATAGCTACCATGGTCCGGATTCTCCCGATTTCTGGCCTGCGCTGGTTGTCTCTTTGATAGTTGTCTCACTTATAGGACGGTTTTTTAATATAGGACGGTGTGCATGTTTTGGTTTTCTAATCGAATTATAATTTAAAGATTCAAATAGATTTATTAGTTACACGCTGGTGAAACGTTAATGCAAGCATGGGTAAATGTCCAGCAAGCATAGTTTACAACGCCTCCAACATTTGGGTCCCCTACATCAAGGAGAAAACCAGCGCAGGCCAGAAATCAGGCGAATCCGGACCATGGCAGCTCGAGCCCGCCGTTATCTTGTCCGCGTTTTCGAGTCATTCAGGATGATGAATATGAATGGAGATGGAAATGTGTAGCACAACGGTCCGAGCCCCGCCAAAATGTAGCCTCGTAAGAAGGACCCGAAAAGTGGCGCGAAATGCGATTTTTGGTGTGTGCGTGCACGACGGTGACCGAATTTCCACCGATAGGCATGGCGGCCTGGCAGGCTACCGTGAGCGAATAAAAATGCAGTATAGAGGCTGGAAATTTTAGTGTATGCTCCTACGATCATATATTACTTGCCAATATTTTTTTTCGCCTCAAATTCTGCGGAATCCTTCGGCATTTTGGCGTCATTCACAGGTGGGTGCCTATTTTGTCGCCGATTTTCTCTCGACCCCATCAACCTGCAGCAAAAAATTTTCCCGATGAAAGTGGCCCCGACCTCTGGTTTTTTACCCTAATCGACGCATTTTTTAGTTTTAAAGGCCTTGACCGAAGCACTTTTTTCATTACCGCTTCAGTTTGCTTTAAATTAGCTGCCGCGATTTTTTATCCCATTTCAAGGCTGGGCCAGGCGTCGCATACCCGTAATTCGTTTTTAATTGTTTTTGTGCCAAATATCGTGTCTTTTGCAGGCGTTCTTGGCATCAAAGACACCATGGCTTCAGGGGCTAAAACGGACCTCCGCACATGCGTTTCCTGCGGCGAGCATGCCAATGCCGCCAGCAATTTTTGCGCGTCTGTGACACGGACATGCGATGCAAGACCGTTGTCGACGTGACGGAGTGGTATGTGCACATTCAGGCGCAAATTTTTTCGCTGTTGAAACCCCGGCCGGTAGCAGACAAGTATTTCACCGTATCCCCTTTCCCCGAGTCTCTCTTTTCCGTCATGTTTGCATCTTACGGAAAGCGCGTATAAAGCATCAGTGAGCGACAGTATGATGGCGAGCCGTTTGCTCGCATCAGGGCTGTCCGGCTTATTCTAGAGACAAGCGATATCAAGCAGAATTTGCAGCCGGATGTGAGGGAGGGGCCCTGCTGGGGTGGGAATAAACTGCTGTGAGTGACCTACCCTCCCTCCCTCCCTCCCTCCCTCCCTCCCTCCCTCCCTCCCTCCCTCCCTCCCTCCCTCCCTCCCTCCCTCCCTCCCTCCCTCCCTCCCCCTCCTCCCTCCCTCCCTCCCTCCCTCCCTCCCTCCCTCCCTCCCTCCCTCCCTCCCTCCCTCCCTCCCTCCCTCCTCCCTCCCTCCCTCCCTCCCTCCCTCCCTCCCTCCCTCCCTCCCTCCCTCCCTCCCTCCCTCCCTCCCTCCCTCCCTCCCTCCCTCCCTCCCTCCCTCCCTCTCCCTCCCTCCCTCCCTCCCTCCCTCCCTCCTCCCTCCCTCCCTCCCTCCCTCCCTCCCTCCTCCCTCCCTCCCTCCCTCCCTCCCTCCTCCCTCCCTCCTCCCTCCCTCCCTCCCTCCTCCCTCCCTCCCTCCCTCCCTCCCTCCCTCCCTCCCTCCCTCCTCCCTCCCTCCCTCCCTCCCTCCCTCCCTCCCTCCCTCCCTCCCTCCTCCCTCCCTCCCTCCCTCCCTCCCTCCCTCCTCCCTCCCTCCCTCCCTCCCTCCCTCCCCTCCCTCCCTCCCTCCCTCCCTCCCTCCCTCCCTCCCTCCCTCCCTCCTCCCTCCCTCCCTCCCTCCCTCCCTCCCTCCCTCCCTCCCTCCTCCCTCCCTCCCTCCCTCCCCCTCCCTCCCTCCCTCCCTCCCTCCCTCCCTCCCTCCTCCCTCCCTCCTCCCTCCCTCCCTCCCTCCCTCCCTCCCTCCCTCAAAAGCTCGCTCGCTCACTCACCCACCCACCCAACCACCCACCCAGCCACCCACCCAACCACCCAGCCACCCACCCACCCACTCCTGCTCGCTCGCTCACTCACTCACTCACTCACTCACTCACTCACTCACTCACTCACTCACTCACTCACTCACTCACTCACTCACTCACTCACTCACTCACTCACTCACTCACTCACTCACTCACTCACTCACTCACTCACTCACTCACTCACTCACTCACTCACTCACTCACTCACTCACTCACTCACTCACTCACTCACTCACTCACTCACTCACTCACTCACTCACTCACTCACTCACTCACCTACCCACACACCCACACACACACACACACACACACACACACACACACACACACACACACACTGACTCACTCACTCACTCACTCACTCACTCACTCACTCACTCACTCACTCACTCACTCACTCACTCACTCACTCACTCACTCACTCACTCACTCACTCACTCACTCACTCACTCACTCACTCACTCACTCACTCACTCACTCACTCACTCACTCACTCACTCACTCACTCACTCACTCACTCACTCACTCACTCACTCACTCACTCACTCACTCACTCACTCACTCACTCACTCACTCACTCACTCACTCACTCACTCACTCACTCACTCACTCACTCACTTGCACATGCACCACATGCGCAAGGAGGACACCAAGCGCTGGACCAACCACTGTTCAATTAGCTGGGCTGTGATGCCAATGGCAAGGGTACGGGGGTGTCCATGTTGGTGCAGGACATGAAGGCTGACAAGGTCAGGCAGAAATTGTGCAGGGAGGTGCCACTACCTCCTCGCGATACCGAGATGAGGGCGCACAAAAGCATCAACGCCGTGCCGCCTGTGGAGTAATTTTCAGCTACAATACTTGGCATGCTGTGGGTGTACATGTAAAATGACCTTTCTAGCCCATTCGACAGCTGCCAATATTATTTTCAGCAAGCCCCTCCGTATAATGGAGATTGCGTGAGCATCCACATGGCCACATGTGCATATTGTCAGTTGTGCCCTGCCAGTGTTTATATCGATGAACTTTTGTGTGTGGCCCCTGGAGGTTGTGTTTTATCACTTGTGAATGGTTTTCATGTTTTAATGAGTAATCTAATTTGGAGCTGACTATGTATTCGACAATGGCAGTTTCGCATCCATGGGTATAGTAAGCATTTGCAGTGGAAACTGGCAGGTATGGCGTTGATAACTCTACCAAATAGAATATGATGGGCCTGAGTATTTGTGGAATGTCTAAAATAATGATGGTTAAGGTGCATGCAAGTTTCCAGCCTCAACAGAGCACATCTTGTATGGAAACTGCAATGAAATGTGTTGAAAATTGCGAAATAGGTGCATTTTTGGTAACATTTGTGAGCAAACGGACATCAAATAAACCATGATGGGCCTGAATTTTTGTGGAATGTCTAAAATAATGATGGCAAAGGTGCATGCAAGTTTCCAGCCTCAACTGAGCACATCTTGTATGGAAACTGCCATGAAATGTGATGAAAAATACGAAAAACGTGCATTTTTTGTAACATTTGTGAGCAAACTGACATCAAATACCATATGATGGACCTGAATTTTTGTGGGATGCCTAGAATAATGATGTTTAAGATGCCTGCAAGTTTCCAGCCTCAACGGAGCACATTGAATTGAATTGAATTGAATTGTAACATAACTCCGTTGGGAGTATATGTAGCACATAGCCCTTGAGAGGGGGCATATGGCCTATCATACATCCTAAGCTACTTCCTGCAAGGGTGGGGATGTAAAGGACCCTTGCTCTAGGTGCACCAGGGCACTTGCATCCCCATGATCTTCAAGCTATGCCCAGCGAAGGGGGAGCCTGTCATGGGGGGGAAGATCAGCAGAGCTATACAAAAAGGCTAGGGCATGGCGTCTCAGCAGAGAGTTACTCCCTGCATGGGCACAACATAGCTAAATAAAGCTAGGCATCATCTGGAGTGTGGCACATCATAGGCACACATGTACATGATTAAATAAAGCGTGTGGCTTAGCTAGGATAGTGCCTCTAGGAGGCGTACATGTACATGGCCACGGTCTATCTATTCTACACTACTACTGCTGTATTCCCCTAAGCTGGGGCGTCTGGAGTCGTTGGGGCCGCGGGGGTCGCCTGCCAGGGCTTGTGGCCGAACGGAGCACATCTTGTATGGAAACTGCCATGAAATATGATGAAAAATACGAAAAACGCACATTTTTGCTAGCATTTGGTGGCATTTTGTCACCAAATGCGGTTGGATGACCATCAGATCTTGTGTACAGTCATAAGTCATGAGTATCAACTTACTTGCAAACAGCCAGGTCAAGAACTCTTCATTTGCATATTAGAAGGTATTTGTTTATATTAACTCGTCGTCTGTCCCAACTCAGTCCTCACAGGAGGACTGAGTTGACAATTTTCAACCGCGTGTAGCGACTAGGTGGGGGGTCCATCCCAAATGTTTTGATGTGGATCTGGGGTGTACTAGATATCATTTTGTTGGCAAAAATACTGCATATGTGAAAACTTGACCCGAACACCTGAAAATTACACGGACGTTGGGCGCCCCTCGCGAATTTGCATTTTTCGGGATAAGAACGAGTGGGAAAAATTCAATCAAATCCTGGTGCATGAAGAAAAAATATAGGCATGTAAACAACATAGTTCTTGAAGCGTGGCAAAAAACTGGGCTCCATTTGGCCACTGCAACTGCCTGAAACAATTAAAAAACTCTCAGTCCTCAGGAGAGGAATGGGGCTTTTGCTAACTTTGCTAGCATGTAAGTGCGGTCATACTACATCACCGTGGCCACCAACCATCCCAATCAACTCATTTCCCTTCAAGCATTACAGGACAACACACTTGCATCATCATACTTCAGGTATATCATACCTTATCATGTAGTGAGAGCCTATGCATGCATGTAGGGAATGGGCTTGGATACCTACCAACAAAGGGTTATGTTATAAGTGTCAACCACCAATATAATGGGTAGGTTAAGCATATTTCCATTGTTTCAAACAACAATAGATATGGCTATAACTGTTTTGCCTTGCCATGATGTGGCCAACATAGTTGCTGGCACATGATGGCAGTGGTTTGTCACCAAGACTTTTCACTCACCCGTAAAAGCTTGAATGCACCCTTGACGCAGCCCGTGGCCACACAATCATGCAGTATGAACGTAGCAAAAGAATAACTAACATCTATGAAGGTGTTTAAACCTGCACAGCTCCTAAAACCCTGCACAACTACACTGGGTTAAGGCAAATGCCTGCTAACATCATCTGAAAAGGGGGTTTTAGAGAGGGGCAGGCAACGGTCAAGAAAGAGCATCAAGACTTGAACCTGACAACGCCTCGCAAGCTTAAACTCATGTACGAACATCAAGGAACGAAGAGGCAACGATTATCCGGCTTTACCTGGCACGGCTGGCGTTACCTTGGCCCAGGCGGTGCCCGCAAAAGTGGCACTTTGCGGCACATAGACCATGACGTGACAGAATGGTCGAGATCATCAAATCTATACTGTCACTCAATATATTCTAATACAATTCATGTTAAAATGTAGAAAGAAACCTATCAGCCATTGAAATTGCGCCGGAAAGCAAGCGCAGTCATCAATTCCGTCGACCTGCCTTATCGCAGTTTTTTCCAGCAAGAACAGTGCCGACACCGGGTAAATCGCATCCCCGCGAGCTAAAAATTGATTTATATCATCTTTAGGGCATGTTAAATCTATTTACTGAGTTTGGACGGCTAACTCGTCCGCAAACGTAAACTGCATGCATGGGCGCGAGCCGCCATGGCTAGGTCGTGCATTTCCGGAACTCGCGTTTCACGTGGAAAAGTACCCTTACCACCTGTACTTTGACCGTACAGTTAGCCGCGCATACCAAATCCAAAAAAATCCCAAAAATATGTCCAAGAAAGATCTTTTCACGTAGTATTTGAATAAATTTTGAGAGAAATTTTTTGTCAAACATTCTGACCGGGGCGAATTTTCTACGAAACCCAAAAACTCGGTCCTCTAGAGAGGACTGAGTTCAACTCAGTCCTCCGTAGAGGACCAGGGACAGACGACGAGTTAAAATCCTGAAAAATGCTAAAAATAGACATGCCAAAAATAGGTCAGCTGAGGTCCGGTAGGTCCGGAAAGTTGCAATCCTTCTACTAGTGTCCTGAAGATGCTACCTACCAAGATCTAGCATGTTTCGACTATAATTGCGTCGTGCAGGAGTAATAAGGCTATTTTTTGGCACTTTCAGACCGTTGTGAGCTTTGTGCATTGAAACTATCAAGGAGACAGCCAGCGCAGGCCAGAAATAGGGAGAATCCGGACCATGGTAGCTCGAGCCTGCCGTTATCTTGTCCACGTGTTCGAGTCGTTCAGGATGATGAAGATGAATGGTGATGGAAATGTGTACGTAGCCAAGGTTGTGCATTGAAATTATGTCTGACTTACGTGTAGAGCGACTAGATGACCTAGACGGTGGGGCCGGAAACAGCATGCTTGATCAGGGCGTGTGTTTCGAGCCTAACTGGCCGGGAGTGTCTAGTGGTGAGCACCATGGCTGCGATCGCTCTCCCACCATTTTCGAGGAAATACCCGCAAATGGAAAACCACTGAAGGTCTAGCTAGTCAGTCATTACGTTAGCCATGCCATGATTCCAAACGTCCAAGAACTGCACACGGTGCAAAGGCAAAAAGCCGTCCGGGGGACAGCACTTTCAAATGTGCGGCGGGAACCAAAAGCCCGCGTATGCCAGAAAACATCGTGTTGCTGCAGCGATGCGACGATGTGGACAACGAATCCAGTGCCAAGCTCGGAACGGCCACAAAGGAGATCTGGCATCACAGGGTTCAGATGTGCGGAGATACTACACGATTCAGCCGGTCCACGACCTGTTTGTAGAGCTTGTGCCAAGGGGCAGCAATGAACAGATGTGGGTCAGTGATGTTGCAAAAAACACCGGACTTGACGGAGCATAAATTGTCTCGGCCCCCCGCCGCCTCCGCCGCTTGGCCCTCTGGCGGCCGCATGCCTGGCAGTAGCACCGGCGGACGTCCCTGCGCCGCCCACGCCGCCCGCCGCTGAGCAGGACTACACGTACCCAGCCCTGACGGAACCCCTGGCCGACCCCAACAAGCTCCCGCCGTTCACCGAGCTCGAGCTGAGCACCGCCGCCAAGCAACTCCGCTTTTATGCCGCCGTTGGACCTGACCAGCTCCCAGCCCCGGTGATTAAGCTGACGGCGCTCACGGGGTTCCTGCTTGACGTCTGCAACCGGATCCTGCTTGCCGACGCGCCGCCGATTCCTGAGTGGCAGCACAGCTACCGTATTATGCTGTACAAAAACAAAGGTTCCCCTGACGACCCCGCCACTGAACTACAGAGGAGTCTGCATCCAGAGCGCCGCACTTAAGTTGTTCATGCGCATGATCCTCAACCGCCTTCGTTCTGCTCTCGACTGTCACCTTGGGGAAAGTCAAATGGGCTTCCGTCCTGGGCGCAACACCGTCATGGCCATCTTCGTCGCGCGTCGCCTCTTCGAGGAAATCGCTCTCCTGCAACCTGGTGAGTTTCCTGCACTCCTGATCTTCGTTGACTTCATCAAGGCTTTTGATTCTGTCCTCTGGGACGCTCTATGGGCTGTTACTACTTGCTCGCGCTCGCGTCCCCACTCCCCTGATTACCGTCATCCGCACGCTGTATGAGGGGTCGACCACTTCGGTGCGCACTCAACACGGCATTACCCCGCCATGCCCACTGCAGACCGGCGTCTGGCAGGGTTGCGTCCTGTCGCCGTACCTGTTTATTATTGTAGTGGATTATGTTATGCGCCAGGCACGTGCTCGCTTTGCTAGCATTGCAGGCCGTGCCCCTGGCCTAGCGATCACGAACGAGCTTGGGGAAGGGGGGCCGACTAACAAGCAGAATTTACTAGCTGACCTCATGTATGCCGACGACATCACGCTCATCGAGAAGCCGGAGTCTGCCCAACTTTGGCTGGACTGCCTGGCGCTCGAGGCTCGGGCGGTTGGTCTAGAAATCAGCCCCAAAGCGGAGGCCCTAGCCCTCGGCATGGCAGGGCCGGCCCCCACCCACACTCCGCCTCTTAGACGATGCCGAGGTCAACTACCCTCCTTCAGGCCGCTTCAAGCTGCTCGGCAGTTGGCTTCCCGACTGCGAGGACGACATGACGACACGGATCGGCATGGCGTGGGCGCACCTCCATGACCACCGCCGCTGGTGGAGCAACCCCGCCCTACCCCGGATCGTCAAGCGTGACCTCTTCAAGGTCGTCATTCTGACGATCCTGACCTACGGCGCCGAGACGTGGACACTGATCGATGCAGGAGCTGGAGCAACGCCTCGACGGCGCCGTCACCAAGATGCTGCGCAAGGCCCTTAACATCCCCTTTGGTTTGCACATTAGTAATGAGGATTTGTACGCTGATTTGCCCTATGTTTCCCACATTATTAGGCACAGGCGCCTGGGCCTAGCCGGGCACCTGGCCCGCACAGATCAGGTAGATACATCAGATAGACTAGCTGGCACCAAGCCCGCCCAGCCTGGGCGATATGTCCTCACCTGGCGTGCCCCCGGCCGCGCGCGGCAGGGCCGCCACCCGTGGACTTTTCGTGATAGACTCGGCATGGACATGTGCTACACCAGACGTGACGGGCTCACCCCCGGGCAGCCTCCTGGTTTGTCTGTAATATGGAGGCAGATGGTGCGCAAGGATAGATGGCAAGTAGTGATGAAGGAGACCACCCCCAAGCCTGTGGGGGCTCCGCGTGTGACCAAGTATGGCATTCATAGCGATTCGGGCCGCGGTGCCCACACCGGCCCCTGTAACTAGGACCTAGATAGCTTATACCATCCATTCCATCCCATGTTCCCCTCCCACTGAGGACTTATGCTCACGTGACGCAGTCACGTGTCTATTAATTAATTAATTAATTAATTAATTAATTAATTAATTAATTAATTAATTAATTAATGTCTCGGTCATAGTCTTTGACTAACAAATGATGCAAGAGTTCAACAAGAGTCGTGATGAAATCGACACGATAAGAACAAAGACGAGAAAAACGATGTAACTGACTAAGAACAACACCATATTTTGCTGTGTGGGAAAGGAGACTGTGAATATCGGGGTAACAAATAATCGGTTTTCTCTGAATATAGTTTAATGAACGCATGCGAGAAAGATAAGGCCGCCATGCCTTGGCCTGGATGTGGAAGGCTGTCTGCGACATGGGCTGACTAATTCGATCTGTACAAAGGGTTTCCTGCTCGCCCGAATTTTCCTTGGATGACCCAGTTGGTTATAAGGGTCGGTGGCTATTAGTTAGCGGTCCGAGAAAATTAATGGTAGGTTTTATACGACTTGCTTGCAAAGATTCGTGTTTGTTTGCACCAGCTGAGGTTAGGTGGGGACCTGTAAGGTCGGCTGGTTGTTTATCGAATCTTTGGCTGATTTGGGTTCTTTAGTGAGTCGTGATTATTGTATAGTGGATTCGGACCGGCCCAAGGGGTCGATGGGCGTTTTTTATGTTTGTCAGTCTTGGGAACCTTGTACAACTACCTACATACGGTTAACGCACTAGCCTGGGGGTGCGTGGCCACGTTGTTTGTAGTGGCGTTTTCAGCACTGTTCAGGCCGGCGTGTGACGCATGCCGGTGTTAATTAATTTAGAATGATGTCAGGTTGTGTGTCGGCGGGCCATGCCTAAGCAAGCTAGGCAGGCAATGATCCGCAATTGTTTCTTTCCCCTCCCTCCCACCCTGGAGGCTTCTTGCTTCCGCGTGCGGATTGAGAAACCTTAAGGCCACTGTTAACTGCTGCATAATTTGTGGCAGGGCTCCACTTATTGTATTCAATCAAATGCTGGTCTTCTTGGGAGCTGAGTGATCTTAAAAGGAATTTGCTGACCTATTTAGGATCCTTGCGCTTATCATAGACAGCCCTATGGCTGGCTTACGTGTAGAGCGACTAGATGACCTAGACGGTGGAGCAAACACCTTGCTTGATCAGGTATGTATGGGGATCCCTGCCACTTGCCACGCTGGCCAGGCCAAGGCAGCAGCCCTTTGATCGATGAAATGACCGATGTCCCACAAATTTCACAGCCCACGCAAGTTCTCTGGCCAGCAGACACCGTAAGGCAGCTGGGGCTGCACCCGTTACGATGAGGCGGATGGGACCAGACAACGAGTCATAAGGTACAGTTGACACAAATGGCTGCCCCCAGGCCTTGTTGCTGACTTATCGCCCAATCGCCCTGACCCTGGTGACCACCACCAGGCATGCCCAGAAAAACAAAGCCTTATAGCCCGCGCTGAAGCAGCTCAACGTGCCTCCCTTGAACGCTTCTCTCCACAGATGCAAGCGCTCAAGGCCAACACTCATCAGTGGCTTGACGAAGTGCATCCGCATACAACCCTCCTCATAGTTCCACAAGCCACGCAAAGTAGCCAGCACACTCAGAAACGTAGCACCAGGCATGCCGTAGGAGGACTCGGGCCTCCTCCGACGGTTGCCTCCCTGTTTGGCAACCGATTTATTTGGGGCCGTAAGGAACAAAAAAACTGATATATCCCTAGTCCATGAGACTCGTGTTAATTGTCAGCGTTCGTCTCAAGTAAACAGAAGCAAAACTCGTGCCGCGGAACAACAAGAAAGAGGCATACCTGACCTCCTTGCCGGTTGCCCCACAGCCCCCCAATGGAGCATGTATTGAAATCAAAGGAAACTACTGGGTTCCCTTCACAACCATTACAGCTTCTCAAAAGCTTTGTCAACCAACAGGCTTGCCCCTCCATGGCCCGCACAGCTTTTCAAAGTACTCCCAAAAAAATTACTGCGCCAACACCCCTCACAGCTGCTCCAAGGCTTGTCCAAGATGTGCCCGCACCTCCCCATCACAGCGCGCCGCCTCATATCTTCAACGCTTAACCCCTTCTTCGGTCCATTATAGAAGGGCACTCGTACCCATCACATCTTCTCCAAGGCTTCTGCAACTCATGTTGCCCTCCTCACTGCGCAACTGCCTCGCATCTTCCCCGAGGCTTCCTCAATCCCATTCACCCCCTCACAATGTACTCCTAGGCTCAATACACCAGAAAGCACCCTCACATCTTCTCCATCTGCATCAGTTCGCCCCCTCACATCTTCTCCATCTGCCTAGCCAGCAGCTCCTGCTTCATGCGGCGCGCCAGCTCCCGCCGCAGCTCCGCCCTCTTCCGGTCCATCTCCGACTCCGCCGTCGCAGGCGCACCCGCCGACGCCCCTGCCGCCGACGCCTCCCGCACCGCCTTGGCCTCCTCCCCTTGCATTGACGCCTTGTGCTCCACGACATACGCCTCTAATTCCTTCTCCCGCTGCGCCTGCCTCCGCGCGATCAACGCATCCCGCTGCTGCTGCAGGTACGCCTGCCGCTTCTCCAGCTCCTCCTTGCTGATCCCGCCCGTCGTGGATGACGAGAATGGGGCTGACCCGGCCCCCGCGTGGCCCTCGCGCGCCTTTATGCTGGCGGCCATCATCTCCTCTTTACGGCGCGCCAGCATCTCACGCTGTGACCGCGCGGCTTCCTCCGCCGCCTGCCGCAGCATGCGCCGCTGGTCCGCAGCCAGCGCCGCCATGCCGCTGGCGTCCGCCACTGTGCCGATGTTGCTCCGGTACTGCACCGCGGGGAGCTGGACCGCGGGGGCCGAGCGCTGAGCTGGTGCCGCCGCAGAAGAGGGAGCCGCCACAGCCGCAGCTGGTGTTGTTGTGGGGACAGCGGGGGCAGGGGATGCAGCAGGGGCCGGCACAGGGGCGGGTTTTACGACCGGGGACCGAGGGGTAGGCGTCACTGGGGACGGGGGCGGTGCAGCCAGAGCAGCCGCCATGGGAGAAGCGATGGCGGTTGCGACTGGGGAAGGCAAGGAAGAGAAAGAGGAGTTGGCACTGGACGAGGTCGATGAGGACGCGGCGCCGGCGGCCTCTGCCGCAGCGGCAGCAAGGCGCCGTTCCTCCTCCTCGGCCTGTCGCTGCAGCTGGCTCTCCTGCTCGATGGCCAGGGACATCGCGAGCGCTTGCTCTAACTCCGCCATCTCGCGCTTGAGCGCCATGTCGGCCAGCTGGGCCTCGAGCGCCGAGGCCTCGAGGATGGCTGCCATCTGCTCATCGGTCGCGGCCATATCCAGGTACTCCCTGGGGAGCGACCCGCGCTCGTGCTCGTGCTGGAAGGTCGCGGCGGACAGCTGTAGCGCCTGCTCGAGCTGAAGGAGCTCCTCTTTGGACATGGAAGAGGGGGCATCGGCAGCGGCGGCGGCGGCCAGACGGCTGTTCATCTTGGCCTCGGTGGTCTGGGTGGGGGGCTTGTGGGTCGGCTCGTGTTTCGTGGGGGAGACCACCGTGGGTGGTGGCAGGGGGGCGGGCATGGGGGTGGGCTCGGGAGGTGGCGTTGCCCCCGCTTCCTTGGCCTTGGAACTTGCATGCATCGCGGCGAGGACCTCCTTTGTCAGGTCCAGGTTGCGGCGCACCATCATGGCCTTGAACTGGTTATGGATGCCGGCACGGAGGGGGGTTTGGCAACCGTAACAGAGGTGCATGGGGCAGGGGGGAGACAGCGGATGGGGCGATTGGATGCAGGGGGGGGAACATGCCGGGGGGGGGTACGCGTCGGGTCAGGTATGGGGTTAAGCGTCTGGACAGATATGGGGTACGATGTGGGGAGGGATGGGGGGTAAGATGTGAGGCGTTCGGTGGCACGGGATGACGTGCCTTGTGGGGCATCGCTGAACATGATCATCTGTTAGGCTGGGTCAAATCAACGGCAAAAATGTCGGGATCGCACAAGACGTGAAAACGGATTATCAATGCCACAACATGTCTGTCTGCGGTGTTAGCGGTGGGCGGCATTGGATTCCCGTTCATACGCAGACGGATCTCCACTAGTCTTGTTCCATACAGAGCAGAACTCCTCCCCCCCCGACATACGCATCCGCCCATGACCGTCGTGGTTAACCAACTGCATGGAGGTCACTAGCAGGACCAAGGTGACGGTGGGGAGGACGATTTCTGAATCACGAGCTAACAATTTCGTCAGGCGTTGCGTGCATGCAATGACAAACCTGAGCGAAATCCTCCACAGCCAGGATTGAATGGACCACGAAGCTATTCAGGTCGGACGTGGAGGAAACAGCCTCATAAAACGTTTCCTGGGATACCCCGAGCTCTTCCAGAAAATCCTCCAGTAGCTGGCTGACAACCGCCATAAATTTCTGATGTACAATCGTGTATTCCAGTTTGTTCTCCTCTTCCAGGTCGAAAATCGCGCAGTGCTGATCGATAAAACCCATCAGCGGGGTCACATACATTGGACCCTGCAAAAAGCGAATGACGGCCTCTCTCAGCCATTGCTTGTCGTCCGCAGAAAGCTCCGTTACCGCCATGTTTCAGGCGGCTCCGCGGCCCCGCTGTTTGCCCAAGCAGCTGCTTCACTCGCATGTAACTGCGTTAAAAAATTATATCCATGGCGGTGCCAGGCTCGTGCCAGCGTAATGAATGAAATATGTGCTGGCAACTGCAAGTCCTAATTTTGCTCAGGACGTTGTGTTGGCAACAGCAACAGGCGCGGCGCGCCTTATTTTACCCGCCCGCGCCCAGTCCAGCATTCTGGCGCGAAGTGCTCACGTTTATTTGCCGCCTAACCGCCGTATCTCTCATCTGATGGCCAGGAACGCCTGGTGGAAGATGAGGCTGTGCGATATTTTTCTACTGGCGGAAAAAAAGACTGGCGGGTGTTGGCACTTGGCAGTTGGCAGTGAACAGCTGCCTGGCGCCTGCACCATTTGCCCGCCATGCATTTTTTCCCCGCCAACTGCAGGCTGTTTACAGATTCTAACGTCTCTCTACTTAGCCCGCGGTGCAGGTGAGCCACTAAAGCTACGGCCAAAAAGGCAGCAACCCGTCCAGTGCCACATAAGGAACGCGCGTTTCCCTCGGGCTTAATGGGGCACCGCATGAAGGGCTGGTCGCCATTTAACAGTCTGACGACCGCTTCGACGCAGGAACAGGCATAATTTGCCGATCTGGTTCACAGAAACCCCCCCATCTATGGTTCACGTAGTTGTTAAACTACGAGGGAGGCAGTTCCAGCTCTCCTCACACTCCAAGAGATTCTGCTAATACCGTGTCCGCTTCATTGCGCAGTCGGAATCCATGGACGAGGACACACGCCATGGCTATCCGGCTGCTCGACGAATGCTGACCAGGTTGTGAAAAATTGGGCGAGGAAATTTGCGAGTTGCATCTTCGATGTGAGGTTACGACTCCGGCTTGCTTCTCCTCAGCTTAGGTCCCAACGATGGTGCAGTTTTTTGGTACATGGTGAAACGAAAGCGGGCCTATCATAATGGCTTCTCTTAGAATCGGACTGCCTGGTAATCATGCCTGCTTATTCAGTGTACCATCCACTGGTTTTTATAGCTTACATAGAGCCGCGCGAGATGCCCCTGGGACTCAGGCAGCTTCTCGGAAAGGCGATGCTTTCCAAAACGTAATTTTCTTCCGGCGTGCCTCGCCGAAGGCGGCGGCGGAATTCTGGGGCGTCCGGGTGCGGTCTCCTGGTTGCAGGAGTCACCATGTACAAAGCACGTGTAGAAAGAAGACACTGGTAAAATGCGGTCGGCGAGACGATGATCTCTCGTTTGGGGACGATGTAGAATACGACATTGATGATGTACGTTCCCGAGTGGCGGAAGCTATCGGTCTGGCAGCCCTCGACGCAGATATCGAAGTCGTCGTGCAAGGTAAGCCTGCGGCTGACTGAAATGCGCTGTTGGGTGGGCCATAATACGTACACTACGTGAGCCGTTCTATCCCTTCTCGTATTGATAATGTGTATAATTCACATATCGGCTGCATGCAGGGGTCTGCTCTTTATGCCAGATATTTTGCTTGTACTGTGCACATGTTTGACCAGGTTATACTCCTGCCATTCTTTCCCGCCTTATTCCCTCGTTGTCTCCCTTTCCCTTCTCCATTTTTCCTGTTCCTCTGTTAGAAACTTGACATTTTGTGTGTGTATCTGTATACTGCAATGCTCCAATCGCGACCACTTAGTACGAGCTTCAGAGCTCCTATGTAATGGGGGCATTGCCGAAAGGATAGATCCTCAGTGCTGCCTGCCACAATTCGTCACGCTTTCATCCCGCCTTCCCGCAGATCGCCCCGCATCCAGTTTTGTTGCACATCCACTAACGCGCATTGTTTCTGTTGATCAAGGAGCCCAGGGGGTGTGGTTACGTTGGTAGCAGACGGCTGTATCAGGGTGGACCAAGATCCCCTGCCCAGTTCTGCCAACATCTGTTGCCTGTAGAATCGTCCGCATAGAGGCCCTGAGGCAGCATGCGGAGGCATGCAGGGGAATCATGTCATCTAGGGAGGAGGGGATGTAGAATGTGGCTTCCATCTTATCCTACTCTACCCATAATCAATAACCCAAAAACCTTAATCATTCCAAACCCTCAACAACCCATCACCCAGACTGTGCTTTGGTGCTCATGGGCACACTTTGCGTAATGACCAACCCAAATCTATGGTGGACTTCAAAACGATATGGATAACGATAAGTGAGATGCCTTCGGATCAGGACACTCACACAGCCGCGAAATCATGCCCAAGGTCCTATGTTCGATTCCTTGCTGGTAGCTTCTGGGCTTTCTTACTTTCTGTGTTCCGCGGACTGTCAGATTTGGGCAGCTAGCGTTTTCACGTTTGTTGCTTTCTGACGACAAGATACGTTTGCCATTAGCTACATTTACTTGACTATCTCACAACGCTTAGCCCTGACAATCTCCCCACCATGCACCCTCACCCCTGCCCCCAGTTTCCGTCCCTTTCTATGCATCCCCAATCACCTATCCTGCACAGATCTCCCTCGCCCTTGCCCGCGAGTTTTCATGGACAAACCATGGTAAAAATTTCTTCAAAATAACTGTTGTATTTTCATTGATTGCAACTTGCTCGTCGCTCCACCGTATTGCAGGCAAGGCCAAGCAGGCGGGTCTGGACATGACTTGGTCCTTCCGCTGGACCCCCGACGGCACCTTCCACGAGTCGCTCTCGGGGTATCCCCTCAGCTGCGCGCGCGGCTACTCCCCCAGCACCGACCACGTGGGTCCCTGGGAGGTGGACCAGACAGGGTACCCAAAGGTGCTGGAGCTTGACGACCGCGAGGTATTACAGCACATTTGGGGTTTCCGTTGTATCTCGGTGTTAGGTATGCCGGGACATTTGGTATTTCGTGATCACTTGATCTCATTGTTAGGTATGCCAAGGCCCTGAGTACCGTTGGGGGTGCTGGTTTGTGACTGGATATGCATGGCAGGCACCTGAGCAGCACGGGGTTCCTGATGGCTAGACGTCGCGTGCTTTAGCTCATGGCTAGACGCCGTGCCGGGCAGGGTATCATCTCGAGTCATGGACCTGCCATTGCTATGTCCATCGCCTATCGTCGTGGTTCTTAGTGTCATTTCTGGTTGGCTGTACGCCTCAGCCAGCCTTGACCTGTCTGTTACTCAGGGCTTCCTGCCCTCCTTCCAT